>CM024520.1:6155699-6644639 GCA_014182375.1 Eucalyptus virginea | reverse complement strand
GTTTCAAACGCAAAATTTATAAATGAAATGTTTCATTATATGAAAATGATGGCCGATCATGAGGTTAATTGCTTTTCTTCAGCAACTAATATGTACTATATGGCTACTTATCAATGACATAAAAGCATAGTCTCTATTGCGAAAGTAAGTGATTGAACAATAAAATGAACAAAATAAGGAAATACATCAAACATCAGATTCATGTGATTTGATTGTAATGATCTACGCTACGGAGAGAGCAACAACAAATTTTACTATAGATCAAGCGACATGACAAAGGTTATAATTACACTTGAATCACTCAAACGCTCTCGGTATTTTCCAAACCCTAAGTACACCAAATAACTTATGAAGTTTTTAACCTCACAATTCTTCGCTAAATAATCTCTAAATCTCACGAATGAATTATACACAAATTCTTACCATGAGAATTTAATTTCGACTTTGAACACTAGCACCCAAATGTAATTATTTGAACATTAAAGCCTCATGATGAAGTCCTTTGCATGTCACCACCCACCAGACACCAAGCACTCCTTATATGCGGTACTTTCACATTGACACCTAAATTTATCATTTTATTTAAGATTTAATTGCGTAGAAAATTAGGGTTTAATTTTAAAGCCTAGACAAAAAATAATTTTCACTAAATTGCATTGCGTATTAGCATTAAGAATATTTGCATCACTAATGATAAATTTTAAATTTTTCAAAAATATTTGTCATCCAAAAGAACAGAAAAAGACAATAAGAAAAAATATTATTATTATCGAAAATTATAATCATCAAATAAAAGAGAGAAGATAAAAATAAATCGAATGAAGCCGGGCAGGGGGCTGGGCTTGCCCAGGCCTCCATTTCCCCTCCTCTTCTTCTTCTTCCTTCTTTTCTTATTTTCGCGCGGACAGGCCCATCTTCTTTCATTTCGGCCCGGCCCGCGCATGGGTCTTCTTCCTCCCTCACGCCCTCCCGCTGGTTTTGCTTTGTATGAAAGAGACGTACAAACCGAAGTGGGAGGCAGAGGATCGCGAGGGCAGACGGCAGCGTGATCCACGGGTCAGGGCCAGGCCGGCCAGCGAGTTGGTGATGGCAGAAGCCATGCGCGCTGGCCGGTGGCCCTTAAAAGGGGAGAGGGTGAGCGAGAGAGAGGGGAAGAAAGAGACCGACAAAGAGGGGTTCTGGTTTTCTGCAGATTTTGGCTGAGAGAGAGGGGGCTCGGTTTTGGAGAGGAGGAGGAGATACCGTGAGCAACGCGCGTAAGGGACGGAGGCCGATCTTCTCGGTTGGTCTTCTCTCTCAGATAAGAACAGGGAGAGGAGGATTCAAGGGTTTCGTCTGGGAAATCTTCAGCCGTTGAACGGAGAGAGCGAGCTCGAAGGAGCGCCTCGCCATCGTCAGTAGTCCGCCCGACAGCCGCCGTCCGCCGCAGCCCTTCCCGCTTCAACCAGTTAGGTCTCCGGAGCATACTCGCTTTGCTTTCATGGGAGCTTCGGTTCTGCTAGTCCTTCGTCAGTGTTGTAATGCGTTATGGCGCCCTCTATTAGGAACCCAGACCTGTGTTTGAGTCTTGATCGAGTAGTGCATACCAATGCTCGTGAAAATGCCTGCATGAGATCTGGGTTCTATGAGCTCGTTGCGGCCAAAACTAGTTGTTCCTTGTTCATATCTATTCTGAATTCGATTAATCTGTCCCTGAGTTGATCTTAAGTGTTGTTCGTGCATGTCGTGTCGATATGCACCCGAATCCGCGTGTCGAAGTGAGTCCATAGCCAGTGCATACTAGATGTTCAATAAAATGCTTGAGTGAATGGCTGAAGTCCATGATCGTCGGATTGATGTTCAGAAGTTTAGTTTGATGATTGTTTACTTTTGTTTTGTTGAACTATGTCTGCTGTCATCTTTTCTCTGTATATTTTCTTGCGATTCCATGCCACGTCCACCATCTTTTTGAGCTACCGGAGGAAGGATCTCCGCCGGAACTACCTTCCCTCGCCGACGAGCCCCCCACAGTTTAAGGCCGTTCAAGTCAGCATCTCTCTCTATTTTCATGTGCTTGTGTTTGTTCGTTTGCCGAGATCGTTGCTATTAAATGTGTGGCTTCGGTGAGGTGTTTTTTCAAAGACTGTTTTGATCGTCGGAGTAGACGACTAGCAGTAGGCCGGCGGCGGTTGGTGGCGCATTCCGGTGGTTGGTTGTGGTTTGGAGAGTTTGGCCGTCTGATATAGAGCGGTGGCCGGAGTTCTGGTTTTTGTTGCGATGGAGTTGTTACTTCAGCCAAGGGTCTGCAGGTGAGGAAAGCTTCGGAGGAGGAGTCGCAAGGTTGAAGAAGATGGCGCGGGGGAAAAAGACAAAACAGAGAAGAAGACAAAACAGAAAAGAAATAATAATAGAAAAATCATTAAAAAACTAAAATTTTCTTTCCTTTTTTTTTACTCGAATTGGGTCGAGTCCGGGTCGTTGGATCGCTTCAACGGGCCGGATCAGGTTTACCTGGTCCGAACCCGTTTTCCTGATATAATTTTATTAAATATTAAAAATATATTAAAATCTCATCATCCAAATATTTTCAAAAAATGAAAAAAAAAAAAAATGAAAAAAATCTCAGAAAATATTAAAAAACTCAAATCTTCTTTAAAAAATCAAGAAAAATTCCAAAATTTTCAGAAAATTCCAAAATTTGGAAAATATTAAAAACTTTAGTAGTAATTAGAAAAATAAAAGAAATAAAAAATTCAAAATGAAATTTGTTGGAAAATTCAAAAATTCAATTTTTCTAAAAAATTTGAAAATTCTAAAAGGAATTTAAAAATTAAAAATCCTTAAAAAGGTTAAAATTAATCTTTTGGGTTATTTTTCTAAAATGCAGGGAGTCTTTCAATTTAGAATCATACTCAAGATTAACCAAGCCCTTGGGGTTTTACCTTAGAGTTTTAATTGTCCTTAAAGAAAAATGCCCTTAACTGCATGATATTGATACATTGATTTTAGCTTATCTTTAGTCTAGTTAGGATTATCATTTATCTTTTTCTTAGTGTTAATTCTTTGTTATCCCATGAAATGTATTTAAGCTTTCCGTGGTTGTTGATTATTACAATAATGATTGTGTAGCCGTATGATTACCTCACATGTTAGTGCATATGTATAAATTTAATTTAGTCTACTTGACAAAAAAATAATTTTTTTTAAATGAACAAGATTAAGTACCGAAATGATACTAATTAATTAATCAGTATAATTAAGTTTTCGGTCCTAAATTCTCTCATACCTCACTTGGTTTCCACCCGATCTCAATAAGCCAATGGTAACCCCTTCTTTAGAAAATTTTCACACTCTCAATTTGAACACCCAATGTCGCGTCAGGATGGGCTTGGGAGAGCATATGCCTGATCGTGGGCCATAGACCCATCCTTTAGGCGATACCCCTAAACTTATATTTTCTCCCCTAAAGGGTAGGTTGCAACAATGATACAATCCAATGTGCAACAAACATATGTATGCACGTATGTATGTATATATATATATATATGAAAATTCAATTTGACCGAAAGTCCACTTTTCAATCTCAAGACCTCACACACGTTATGAAAGCTAATATCCGAAAACTGGTCATGGATTCCTTTATGATTATTTTAAATTAAAAAATTCCTATTTAATTTTGAGCTCAAAATCGAGACATATTTTAACAATCTCTACTTTTAATTTTCAACGACATGAGCATTTTCCATACGTAGAAGATTGCAACTATTGTTGATGGACAGCTCAAGAAAAGATACGAAGCTGAAATCAAAATGCATTGGTACTCAATATAGTTCATCTATTTTATAGCTAGAAAATTTGTAGTTCGGAGATTATTGTCAATTCATCTAAAATATGAAATGTTCGATGCACGTGCCTTTAGAGGTAAGTGTTGTGATAGATAACTAACGCTCACTTTATTGTTCAAGAGGCTTACAGATCCAACCCATTTGGATTTTTGTACTTTTCATCTTGATGATACCCGAGGATAATCAGGTACAATCCGACATTTTACTGGTGAATCATTCCCGGGGGCCTAAACAATCATAATACTAGGGATAATTAGGCATTATTTCACAATAGCTCCCAAATTTGACAATGTTACCAATCACTGTTCCGAACTCTCATACCGTTGCACAATAAATCCTGAACTCCGAAAAGTTACAAGTTAAACTCTTGAACTTTGATTTTTGTCGCAATAGCTAATATTTCAAGTTTACATAACCGTTAATTGTTATTTGAGGATGGATTATTTATTGTTCTTGACAAACTTAGCTGAATTATTGTCACCTTCATTAGTCATACATCCTTTCTATCTTCTTAACTTCATTCACCATGTAGTAGAGATTATTCTAGGCAAGAAAAACAAGTAAGTCCCCTTTCAGGGAGCAATTAATTTGCTATGCAGCGGGAAAGAAAATAGTGACAAAAACAAAAATCAAAGCTCGAGAGGATAATATGTAACCTCTCGAAATTCAGTGCTATTGTGCAACATCGTCAAAGTTTGGGAAAGTAATTTACGACTAATATGTACAATACGGCTAATTTCCAATGACACAAAGCATTGCTCTCAGTTAATTTTCAATGGCAAGAGCGTTTTCTCTTAATCGGTGCATGTGTATTGTTAGTTTACTGTAGTTGCTATGAAAATATTACCGACGGTAATTGAAATTCATGACTATGCTGAATCAATACATATACACCACATTGAGATGACAATAGAAATATAAGAAAGAGGGAAACATATTGGATTGAGAAGAGTACGTCGAAACAACTCTAAAAGTTTTAGGGATGTTAAGTAATCAACCCTACTAATAACAACAAATGATAACACTCAACTATAAATGATAACACTCAATTATCTGATCCAAACTAACATTGTATTATTTATCGCAATAAATGCCACCAACAGATGAATTTTGAGGATTCTTACATTTTTTGCGTCACATCAGGATTGACATAGAGATTAATTAGGTTAGAGGGAAGGGGAGGCAACTCTTTAAGATTGTCGCAGTGTAGCAAATCCAGAGTCTGAAGACTTGACACTAACTGGATTTCTGACGGAAGGCTGGATATACGAGTGCCCCGAAGCTTTAGTTCTCTGAGATGACGTAGATGGCAAATATTAGTCGGAATGGCTCCTCCAAATTCCTAGACCATGAGGCATGTACCTCTTCCAGGTAATACAGACCTCCAATGTAACGCGGAAATTCTCTTAAGAAACAAGAATCCATTTTCAGCACTTTCAATCTCCAAAAGACATTAATTGAATGGGGCAGCCTCAAAATACCTGTACTTGAAATATCCAACTCTACTAATGAAAATCTCATTTCTTCTATGGATTCCGGAAGCTTTCCTAGCCCATGACAACTCCTTAAAGACAAGCATCTAAGTTCTCCCAAGTCTCCAATTGATCCAGGGAGTTCAGGAATTTTCGCATTATCCAAGGCTAGCACTCTGAGAGCTTTAAGTTCACAAACTGAATCAGGAACGCGAACCAATGAGAAGCAATTTGTGGCACTAACGATTTCCAGTCGAAACAATTTGCCTATCGATGCAGGAAGTTCTCGTACGGATGTGGCATCAATTAGGAGCTCTCTCAAAGCATTCATTCCATCCATTTCCACTGGCAACATGTTAAGTTCGGAGCAAAATTTCAAATTCAGGGTAACCAAGAGCTTCAGATCATTAATTGAAGGATCCAAATGAACCAATCGAGAACATCGCTCAAGGATCAGTATCTCCAATTTTGGGTAACAAGAGAAGCTGGGGGTAACTAGTAAGTCTGCACAACCTGTGAGATTCAAGACTTTCAAATGCTCCATCTGCGAAACAAGGGTAAAATTCAGATGGCATAAGACTCAATTTACTTAAAGGCCAACACAAACACAACAGATGAGGTATAAATCCACCTTAATTCCTTTCCAACCTCCCCAGGATTCTGTAACCTTACTCCATGAAAGATCAAGAATAACTAGGTTCTCTAAATGAATGCTGGTTACTTCAAAATCTTGAGGGCAAGCTTGCCAGTGAAGCCACCGAACGTTCAATAAGGCATCTGCAAATCTTCCACCAATATCAGTGCGACCCAAGCTGAGAAATATCGTGCTCGGTACGATCTCAAAGCCTGCCATAATAGTGTTAAGGTTGTCTGTTCCTGCACGATGGTCCCGAAAAGTCGAGTAGAGAAACATATGGAAGTCTTCAGACGGTGAAATTTTTACTATGGATCATGAGTAAAAGAAAGTGCTTCATACATAAAACTTCTTGAGAAAAATTGAAAAATAGTGCATGCTACTTTTTTTCCCCAACTTACCTTTTCCTCTTCTTCGTGTCGTGGGTTATGACAGGAATGTAGAATCTAACATGTGTTCTTGGGTCATGAAAACCTTCGTAAATAATGTTCCTCGCAAGGTATCTTAGCATGCTGTGCATGCTTATTTTTTTCTCTTCCATTTCTATTAGGGACATACAACGAAGGACCTCGATTTCATCACGAGGACAATCATAATCATGCCACATATAGGAGGCAATCCTACAATTCACGTCTGGAAGAAAACATGCAATATCAAGATACATCTGCTTTTGCTTTTGATCCAATGCTTCATAAATTATTCTCAGAATCTTCTGGTAATCTTCCTGAAATTGTTGTACAAGATCTTTGAATATAATCCATTCTTCTTGTCCTTTACCATGCAAAAAAGAACCAAAAACTTTGAGAAGTAGTGGGAGTCCCTCAGCAGCCTTAACTATTTTGTTTGCAATTTCAACATAAGGATGTAGTTTATAACTCTTTCCCATTGCGTACTGCCAGAAAAGGTCGAAAGCTCGATTATCATTTATTGGACTAACATCGTAAGTATGAGCCAGCCCTTGATCAAGAAACCCTTGAAGAACACTTCTTTCTTTTGAGGTGACAATTATTCTACTTCCAGAACCAAACCAATCAACCTTTGGTCCTACAAACTTCTTCAGGAGGGAACTATCTTCCAAATCATCAAGAACAAGGAGAACTTTCATATTCCTAAATATTTCTTTCAAAAATTGTACTCCTTCGAAAGCAGAAGCAACCTCATACTCTCTTTTCAACATATCAAAGATCAACTTGGTTTGAAGATACTGAACACCACCAGGATGCCGCATCATTTCTCCAATCTCCACAAGAAAACTGCAAGCGTCAAAAATGAAGAGAGAATTTTTTATATATGATCTTGGCAAGAGCAGTCTTTCCAATGCCATCTCTCCCATGGATTCCAACAATTCGAATGTCGTTTACTTCCATGTCCAATAAGCTAATTACTTGCAATACTTGACTTTCTTCAAGCTCCTATAAAGGTACTTAAGTTTAGGAGAATGTAACTTTAGTAGAAAGGGGAAAGGAAATGAAGAAATAAACAGAGTGCTTTGCATGTGCCTACCAATCAATCATATGCCTTGTTAATCGAGGTGTTGTAACTAATGTCTAGTTGACAGAGTAGATAGGGAGTTGAAGATAACTACTTAAGTTCCTCCAACACAATCATTCACTCCATGCATCTCATCTAAGCTAAAAATACGATAATAAGCCTACTGTCTCCATTCTGGAGATATCTATTTAGTAAATCTGGCCTACGCATCAAAATGCCTAAACTGATTAACGTACCCTGTTTCTTATCCTTCTCCTTCGTAGTCTGAAAAGAAGCACTGAAAGGTAACTATCAGCCCTATCAGGGACCATCCCCGAGTTTCCTGCAGGATTAAATCCAGAAAGAGTTTACCTTGAGATCTCATTTAAAAGTGCAGGATCTATAATAAATAAATTTGCTGCCACAGAAAGAGGAAGAAAACAAAAACATAATTTGAACGATCCCATCTCACATTGCTTCCCAAAACAAAAGCACAGAGAATCATCAGCCATCTAGCAAGGTAACATTGTTGACACGAGCAGTAAAATGAAAAAACCACTTAAAGATGGTATACAGAAGCAAAGAGGGATGTTTTAGGTATTCTGTGAAAATAGAAATGTATATGTTGAACTACCTTCTAAAAGTGCAAACTATCAATCATAACATTTGATCAGAAGTTTTCACTTTCTAGGAACCATGAGAGCTACAATCTTTTTTGCGAGTTACAACTTGTTAATGCTCTTTTGAAAGTTCCCTGTCCTGCAGATAGAGTTTCTGATCTGGCATGGCATCACAGTGTGGATTTGCTCAGACAACATTTGTCAATTGATTTTTCAATCCAGCTAATCTTCACAATTCATTGAAGATTTTTACTGTCAGTTTAGTTTTTCCTCTAAAAGTAACCATCCATCCTATAACAAAGTGCGCAGCATTAAGAGCTAGATCATGTTACCTGTTGCGTTCTTTACCGGATAATATGATCCATGGCACTGCAACTACTAAGGCTCTTGGAAGCAATGAATTGAGACTAGCGTAAGAATCCACCACTTTATTAACAAGTGTGGAAAAATCAGCTCGACATCCGAGTCCACCAAACAAAAAAGGAAAGTGAAAATCATAAGAATTTTCCCAGTCCTCAGATATGCTGAACTATCAGAAGTGGCAAAGAAGCTGATACGACATAGGCTGAAGGTGCAAGCTGCATAAGGCTGCACAGTTGATCGGAAGTTTTCACTTTCCAAAAACCATAAGAGCTACAATATTCTTTACAAGTTACAACTTACAAATGCACTTTTGCAATTTTCCTGTCCAGCATAGAGAATTTCTAATCTGGCATGTCATTTTGTTGTGCTTTCATTGCTTAGAAAACATTTCTCTATTGATTCTCCAATTCCGCTCTTCCTATTTTCATTTGTAGCCTTTCTGTGGAGAATTTTTCTTTCCATTTAGTTTTACCCCTAATTCTAACAATCCTTACTAAAATGAAGTGCACAGCATTAAGAGCTAGATCATGTCACCTGCTGTAATCTTTACTGGTTAATATGATCCATGGCACCACAGTTGTTAAGTCTCTTGGGAGCGATGAATTGAGACTCGTATGAGAACTCACCACTTTATCAACAATTGTGTATAATCAGCTCAACACTAGAATCCCCCAAACAAAGATAAAAAATTTGAAAACCATAAGAAGTATCCCAGTTCTCTAATATGCTGAACTATCAGAAGTGGCAAAGAAGCTGATAGCACATAGGCTGAAGTTGGCTGATGCATCAGGATGGGGGATGGGGAATGCACAATGGTGACTTAGTTGTTTCAGAAGAAATTAATGGGATTCAGGCTATATAAGTATAGTCGCGATTCAAGGCCCTTTTGCAATGTTGCAAGATGGTCGTTTGGCAGGTAAATACAGAAGAGACAATCATAGCAGGCAAACATATGTAGAGGTATTGCGGTATTAAGACAATCTAAGTTTGATGCATTGCTCCTCCACTCTCCATAAAGCTGCACACACTCTCAGTCACTGAACTCAGGAGATTAGCAATTATCCGCCGTCACATTGTATGATCAAAAGAACAAATCAGTAGGGAGTTCAGTATTGCAGTGGTCGAAAACCGCAATCACAAATCTGCGAGCTGAAACAAGGGTGGGGATTCATGATTTGAAAAGACAATCTCTGATAAGTACGGAAAAATAATTGTAGAACCTAGAAAAGAAAGCAAAGATTATATATAGGTTACGCTGGATAATATCTCTAATGAAATAAAACAACAACTCATTCTATTATGGACGTGGAAAGTGGATAGAATGGAGCTTTGTCGTTTATCCCTATCATTACATGGATCCTTTCCCACCTGCTACTGTTGATATTAATTTAAAAAAACCGGATTAATAGTCCCCCTTACTCTACCAATAATATTCCTACCCAATTTATCTGGGGCCTATAATATAACTAATAATATAGTCATTAAGATAAAGCTGCGCATCCAACTTTTATGTTTTTATTTATTTATTTATTAGTATATATAGATGCAAAATGTTCAATGCACAAATCGTGTAGTTACTTGAAGCAATTGCCTAGACAGCGGTATGAAAGGTTTATGGTTAATGTTTGCTGCATCTGAGTTTTACTCTAATGGGAGGAAAAGATTGTTTGTTGCATATGTAAAATTCAAGCCAAAATGGAGATTTGTTGAATATGTCTTGAATTCTTTATGGGCTTGGGCCAACGTTAGGGCTTGGGGCCAATATAACTATTGTTTTTCTCAAGTGATTAAGTTAAGAAGTTGAGACTAAAAAAGTCTCGATTTTTTGGAGACGCCTTTTGTAATCCTTGAATTTTTGTAGTGAATTTTGCTTTTTCTTCCCCTTGGTTTTTAACGTAAGAGTTTTCCACATAAATCCGGTGTTCTTTTATTTTCCTTAGATAACAAAGATCAACTAAATTTGTAAATTTCCTGAAAATAATCTAACCCTTCTGAGCTGGGGTTTACGGAAACTTCTTAATTCGCCTCTAAGTTTTCGCGCCCATCATTCCTTCCAAAATATTGACTAGTAATTCTTCAAGTTTTCTTTCCGGTGATCAAATTAAATCCCTTCCCCATTCCCTATAAAATTTTCCTCATGCTTAAAAGCCCACTTATCTCTTTTTCCAAATAATCCAGAAGATGGTATTGTAGTGAAACGCTTCTCCTATCTTTAAGGCATTTTAACCTAGACCAAGCTAAGAGTTCCTTTCTACGGACCCTGCCGCAACCTAACTAATGTGCCAGAGCAAAGTATTATTTCAAAGTCTTCAAACCTCTAGGCAATGAAGGAGAAGCAGAGAAACAAATGCTTGCGGTGCATTATCTGGTCGTTTAATTCTGTGTTCAATAAGCTAATTATTGGCAATACTTGACACTCTTCAATGTCCTAAAAGGGTATTTAATTTAGAAAGATGCAAGCTTAGCGGAGCGGGTAGGAGAAAGGAAGAAATATACAGAGGTACAGTAACTTCGAGATGATGACGCCATCCTCCCAAAATGTGCCTCCCTATCAATCATATGCCTTGTTAGTTGAGATGTTGTAACTAATGTTTAGCTGACAGACTTGGTAGGTAGCTGAAGATAAACTCTTTTGAATTTCCTCCAACTCAATTAATTTCTCCATGCATCTCATTTACGCTCCAGACAGGACTTTGAAATTTTTGTCTCCATTGTGGAAAAATCTTTAAGTAAGTATGGCTCACTAAGCATCATAAAGCCTAAACGGATTAACTTACCCTGAACCATCAGCGGTGGTAACCTAGCTTACAGGACCATAAGCTCAAGTTGGTGGCGGCTAGGGCTAATAATTCGTTTTTCCTTTTCATAAATGTGCGAGTATCGTAATTGTATCGTGTCAAATCCATGTCCAAGTTGAACACGACAAGGTCAGTATTCAGTCCTAACTTTGAAATCCGAACACAATATGATTATTGAGCATATTACACGACAAGATATGTTTAACATTTTTAAGATATCAGCTCTTATATATAAAAATGTAGTGTGTTTGACGTCTGTTAACATGTCCATATCCAGGTACACACGTGTCAACCCATGTAATTAAGAGTGTCTAGTTTAAGTGTGATATAAACAAGTCAAAAGATATCGACCCGTTAACGACACGCTTGTTACTTGCGTATAGACTGCTTGACCAATTTATGATATGAATGCGATTATGTTTTAGCCGAACGCACTTATCCAGGTACAATCACGTCTCGTGCAATTGGGTCAACCTAGCCGTTGCATAAGGCTATGTTGATGGGAAAAAAGGTGACTTCGTTGTATCACAGAGCAATTAAGGTAGGAGGTATTCTTGAATCACTGATATTTTGGCTACTGCAATTTAGTTGCATTACAAACAATGCTTCCATGAGTAAGCAATGTGGTTATTGTTTGCCAGAAAACACAAAAGCGACAAAATTAGATATTTCTAATAGTAATGTTTTAGTAAAGTCAGTTTTGATTTACCAACGCTCCTTAACAAATAAAAGGTAGGAGGGATTCTTGAATCACTGATATTGTGAACTTAACACCTACTTTGCCATCAGCTTTGTTTAATTAAAAGAATACTGTCGTAACATATTTTTGGTGGTCTAAAACGACAACTACTATGCATCCAGCTATTCTAGTCTAATCAACCATCAAACCAACAATCTAAGATTTGATCTTTGATGAAATACACCCATGATAATTATGAAGTGTAGAATTGTCCCTCAGTTCTTTGTGGATTCTATTCTTGCAAGGGTAATTAGCTACTGAAAAGTTGAAGTATATGCAAGCTACTTCACAGTACGGACGAGACTTGCATTCTCTTGTAGTTTCAGTTCATGTGTTTGCCTTTCTTTTCTATTATATTCCAACTTTACAACGATTGTATAATCATGATAAAATATTTCTTGGCGATTTGAGTTTTAATCTATCTGATGCAAACACACGTATGCTGAAACTAACTTCATCAACAGGAACAATCTTTAGGAGAGAGTACTCGAGAAGAGAGGAGAATAGGAGCAAAGAAATATACCCAGGTGCAGGAAGATGAAATGGAATTTTCACCATAGCATAGATCTTCAGGCAAATATTCGTGCTCTCTCTTCAGCTTAAGCGAAATTTCTCTTGTGATCAATGTGATAAGTTCCTGTTGACTGCCGCAGCAGAAAAATTCTCAGTTCCAAACCATTAATGATGCGATCTGAGGACCTACCACCCAACCCACTACATAACGAAAAGACAATTTGGATGTGCTAGAAGATCCCTGATCCTTAACTGCAGAACACGATTTACCTAATGCAAAGATATATTCCAGCAAGTATTTAGTCCGACTGATGGATTATATTGTCACAGTTCCTTAGATAGAGAGCATATAGAAAGAGAATATAAACCCTATTGTGAAAAGATGTGCATAGTGCAACACCCCTTTGGCGTGCAAGCTGGATTAGGAGTAACCCTTGAAATTTGACTAACAAAAATGATATAAAGAGGATGTAAACCACATTGTCAAGTGGCGTGGATATTCCAACATGATCGAAACAATTAGTGTATAATAGAGTCGACCAATATTTGCGTCTTCTGCTGGAAAAAAGGATGCAGAGTTTCCATTTTCTGACATACTTGACACCACCTTGGTCGATGGAGCAAAAAAATCAGAAGAAACCCTACATGAGAACAAGACAATGTAATATACCTTTTATATGAGCTGCTTTCCCATCCCTCAGCTTCATTAGCCTCCACAAGAGCCTTCTTCCACTGCTCTACTTTCTCAGCGCGCCTCATCCCCCTGTGCATTTCCAGGGCGTCTCTGTAGAGTGATTTTTCCAGCTTTACTTTAAACCGTTCCACATCGTAGAAAACAGGCAGGATCTTTTTCGTCCTGCCTGATCTAGATGTGTGTTTTACCATGAGTGCGAGCACGTCAAGGCACCGAGGGCTACGAGCGTAGTTTCTGGAAAAGATAGGCATGTAGATCTTGGAGCTGTAGACCAATAGCCGAAGCTCTTTGAAAGTACTTACGGTTTCAAGACCTCTGAAAACACGAATTCCAGCAGTTGACAAGCTGTGATGGAGGTAATCAACAAATCCAAAGAGATTGTCAGATCCTGTGAAACTCAGGAACACATCATATATTGATTCAGCCTCTAAGTTTATCATATTTTCGCCAGCATACTCAGTGACACTTGATTTATCCACTGACTGTATGATATCTTGATTCAGCCTCGCTAATTCAACTCCGACGCTTCTCCGTTCTGAGCCAGCGTATTCAGCCATACTTCGCACAAGCTCTAATTTCATCCTATCTTGATTCAGCCTTGCTGGTTCATCTTCGCCTCTTTTCCGATCTTTGCCAGAGTATCCAGCCATACTTGGTTGAACTTCTAACTTGCTCGTATCTTGATTAGCCACGCTTGTCGCCTATTTTCCGTTTTCTGCCTGCGTAATCAGCCAGACATGATTCCGCCTTCACCTCAATCACTCGTCGTCCTGTTTCTACTCTTCCTGGGCTGGGTTTGTAAAAGGGTTTGTAAGGAATAGTCAAGTCAACCAGCCCAGGTTTGCCTTGGCGGTCGTTCAATCTGAGCCGTTAATTTAAGAGAAAACATATTTCCAAACATTCGAGAAGAATATAATCATTTTATAGCACTTTCAACTTACCGTTGTTAGAGGAAAATGAAGATATACGAGGATGAATCACTATATTTGAAAAATGATCACAAAATTGTCATGTACAAGAACTTATAGAAAGATTATAAATACTGAGGAAAGTTACTAAGTATGGGTACCGTTGTTTAGGATGATTTCTGGTATTTTACTATTCTGTCCTTTGATTGCAAGAGTATTACAATTTCGGATTACAAACAGTATGGTTAAATTATAGACCATAAAGGTAAATTACTAATTATATGTACAGATGAGTTATGACAAGTATAGATAAATTACAACCATGATGTTAAATTGCTACATATGGACTTCAATAACGCTACAATTATTTCAAGTAAATTACGACAATTTTCTTGTTTCAAAGGGGACCATAGAATGACCCTAAGTGATTGCGAAGAGTCACGCCAAAATCTTCCACTTATAAATGGACACATAGGATGCCTTTGTTTATGTTTCTGTTCAAAATTGTTTCCTGAACGAAATAGTTCGGGGAACAATTTTTTATCGAAAGACGCATTTGGTAAACTTGTTCGAGAATAAAAAATGAATAGAAACACGTTTGATAAATTTATATTCTTTTTTTTTTTGTTTCTTTTAATTTTTTAATATTTTTATTTTATTTTTCCTTTTTTCTTTCTTTTTTTTTTTTTCTTCTTTTGGCCGATCACCGGCCATGTCGAGGCCGGTGAAAGGCCGACGGGGCCGGCGGCCTCGCCCCGGCCACGGCGAGGCTCGCCGGCCCCAGGCGAGGTCGAGCCTCGCCGTGGTTGGGCGAGCTCGGCCTTGTCGGATCTGGCGAGCCGAGCTCGCCCGGCCAAGGCAAGGCCGAGCATCGCCGGTGCGGCGAGGCCGAGCGTCGCCGGCCCTTGGCGAGGCTCGGCCTCACCGGAACAGGGCGCTCGAGCTCGCCCGGCCAAGGTGAGGCCGAGCCTTGCCGGGGCCGGCGACGCTCCGGCGAGGTCGCCGGCCCTCGACGGCCGGTCGCTGGCTATGGCCAAGGCCGGCGACCGGTCAAAGAAAAAAGAAGAAGAAAAAAAAGAGGAGAGAGAGAATTTGTTCTTGAAGTGTTTCCGGAACCAAAAAAACAACTTATTTTTGTTTCTTATTTCCGTTCCAATTTTATTCCCGGAACAAAAAATATATATTTTGAAGAAAAACGCAAACAAACGCGTTTATATTCTTTTTTTTGTTCCTCGGAACAAAAAAACAAAATTTTTGTTCATAAACATAAAAAAATAAACACAACCATGCACGCCCATAACTAATGTGCATTAAAAAATGAGTGGAATTTTTTTGTTTCTTTTTTACCTTCTTCAACAGCGGACTCATTCTTCATCTAAGACTGTTTCACAAAAATAACTTTTGAAAAAACTTTTTCGAATTTTCCAACATTCGTTTCACGAAAAATGAATTAGTCAATGAGAACATTTTCCACTATTGGAAAAAACACCACCTCACATTCTTTCACCAAACCCATTTTCTTTTTCTTTTTTTTTTTTTTTTTTTTTTTTTAAATTGATTTTTTAATTCTTTTTCTTTTTCTTCTTCTTTGGCCGGTCATCGATAACGGTGGCAGCCAACGACTAGCCATAGGCCAACTCCGGCCTCGCCCAAGGCTAGATCCAACAAAGGCGAGGCTCGAGCTCACCGGCCTTAGCAAAGCTTTGGCTCACTTGGATCCACCCAACCATGAGCTCGCTAGCCCGAGCTCCGAGCTCGAGGCTTGGCTAATCCAAGCAAGTCATGTCTCGCGTCTTGGTTGGCCACCATGGGTGCGTTTGGTAACGATTCTATTTAAAAATTGTTCCAGGAAACAGAAATAGAAAAAAGTGTTTTTGTTCCAAGGAACAATTTTTGAACAAAAAAACGCATTTGGTAAATCTATTCCAAAAATATAAAAAGAATAGAAACACGTTTGGTAAATTTGTATAATTTTTTTATTTCTTTTAATTTTTAATATTTTTATTTTATTTTTTCTATTTTCTTTCTTATTTTCTTATTTATTTTTCCTTATTTTTTCTTTTTTCTTTCTTCTTTTTTTCTTCTTTTGGTCGGTCGTCGACCTCGGCCATGGCCGGCGACCGGCCGACGAGGGCCTCACCCAGCCATGGCGAGGCTCGCCGGCCCCCGGCGAGGCCGAGCATCGCCGTAGCTGGGCGAGGCCGAACTCTCCTAGCGGCTGGCGAGGCTTGGTGTCGCTGGCCGCTAGGCGAGCTCGGCCTTGCCGGATCTGGGCGAGGTCGAGCCTCGCCCGGCCTATGGTGACACTCGGCCTCGCCGGTGGCCGGCGAGCCTCGCCGTGGCTGGGCGAGGTCACCGGCCCTCATCGCCCGGTCGCCGGCCATGGCTAAGGCCGGCGACCGGCCACGAAAAAAAGAAAAAAAAAGAAGAAGAAAAAGAGAGAAAAAAATGGAAGAGAGAGAAAAAGTGTTCCTAAAATGTGTTTGAAACAAGAAACAACTTTTTTTTTTGTTTTTTTGCTCCATATGTGTTTGAGAACAAAAAAATAATTTTGGAACAAAAACCAGACAAACGCATTGTTCCTTTTTTTCCCAAGAACAAAAAAAAAAAAGTTGTTTAAAAAAAAAAAAAAAGAAATGAAAACAAATGCAGCCCAAGCAACCGACCATCTTCAAGGCACACGGTAGTGGAGGTAGGAGGAGGAAGAAGGAGGAAGGAAAAGAAAAATGAATAAAGAAAAGGAAAGAAAAATTAAAAATAATAAAAATTCGATTTTTTTAAATAAAAATAATTAAAATTAAATTTTTAAAAATATATATATTAAAATTCAATTTTTGGTCAATTAAAAATATTAAAATTCAATTAATTTTGGTAATATTTCCCGAAAAATCAAATTAGATAATGAATAATAAAAAATATTTTCCAC
Organism: Eucalyptus virginea; assembly: GCA_014182375.1. Classification (NCBI taxonomy): domain Eukaryota; kingdom Viridiplantae; phylum Streptophyta; class Magnoliopsida; order Myrtales; family Myrtaceae; genus Eucalyptus; species Eucalyptus virginea. The sequence goes on along the minus strand of CM024520.1, from coordinate 6,627,678 downwards.
TCAAATTTCAAGTTTCGGCCGAATATGGAAAAATAACTTCTTTAGTAAATATTTTCTGAAAACGTGATAATTTTGGCGAAACGAATGTGAGCTAAAGTTTCAATGGATGATAGGCATGGAGTTCTGCATAGAAGGCAGGTCATCCACTGGCGACAGCGGTTCATTCGCAACGTTGCCTCCAATCTGGCCCCGCTCGTCACAGATCTGAAGACGCGCAGGCGGAGTGGCCATGGACGACGGCTCGTCCATAAATCGCGCAGAGGTCGACCATGGACGAGCTCTTCTTCCTCTGTTCATTCACGAGCGAACTCCAGACCTGGAGCAGCAGAACTTTCACTTCGTTTAGGCATTTTGAAATACAAATCGAGAAAACCCCTTGCAGTACACGGACCTTCATTCCCAGAAATCAAACCCATGAAACCTAAGAGAAACCCAATAAAAAAATAAAGAATAAAGAAGACGAACCTTCAATAGCGGCGAGCCTGCCAGTGGCGATCCCGTCGGTAGGGTCAAATTAGGTTTTTTTTTTTTTCTTTTTTTGACAAAGGGTCAAATTAGCTTGAACGTCAGTAAAGGTCGCCGTTTACATGGCGTGGCGCTTCAAACTATTAAATATTTTCTCCAATTTGATCATATCCCAAAATTTCTTTTAAAATATAACTTGGAAACCATCTGACCCTGGTGATTTGATGGGCTCTATTTGCCTGTTATTGCTTATCAAAGAAGGGAAAGTATGAACCACCCGTGGTGGTGGCGTAGGTGGTTGAGCAAGGGAACTTTTCACGATAGGTCCCAAGTTCGATCCACGGCGGCGTCGTTGTTGCTTGATGCTAGCCGCGACTTGCCCGGGTGTGTGGGTGGTGGTTTCCTGCGTGCCTCCCAGGGTTTACTCTCCGGTTGCCGACCGTGCGGCGGGTTCCCCGAGTCACCAAAAAAAAAAAAAAAAAAAAGGGAAAGTATGCGAGTTTCTTGGGTCATCAAAAAAAAAAAAAAGAAGGGAAAGTATTACCACTGCCTGCAGTAGACCAGTTGGATAAGTGCTTCCATGATCCTTTGCGAGAGGAGAGGAGTTCAAATCCCGCTGGCCGCACGAGATTTTAAGTGCGACGTCGGGGTGGTGGGTTATCTGCTAGCGTCGCCCCAAGGTTTACCCCCATTACCCCGGGCTTATCGGGCTGTCCGTATTGATACGGTGCACGGGTTCCTTGGGTCATCAAAAAAAAAAAGGGAAAGTATTCAATAAGGGTGAGTTTATTTTCTTAAAAGGTGGCATAATAAGGGTGAGTTTATTTTCTTAAAAGGTGGCATAAAGTGGCCCCAGGTCTTAGCGTTAAATAAGGCTGGAATGGCATTTTCCAAGTTATGATGGGGGCATTCTTGTCCAAGTAATTTTATTTTATTTTTCCTTCCTTTTTTTCAAGTTCGGATCGTCTTCTCGTTCTTTTCTTTTTCTCACTTCCAGTGCTCGACAATGCTTAATGCCATGAAGTTGCCAGTTAGTCTATGTACCGACATCATCTATGACCGCTCCTCCATCCAACGCTGGCTCGATGACACGGATGGGCTTTCTCACTCCTCACCCACAACTGTGGCCTATATCTCTAAGCTCTCAACCATGGCCATGGCCGCCACATGTTCGATCTGGTGGGCGGGGCCACTCTACCTTTGGTTCCAACACTTTTGACAAATTTGCACACCTCGCCTCGCCATGGGAAATGAAGAACTTTTGAACTTCTTTTTACTAGGAATAATGGTAATCTGATCGACAGTTTAAAAAATGGACGGTAAAGCTTGATTGTAATACATTTTACCGAGAGATGTCTCTTTGGGTTGCTTGTTGGAATACCCTTACTCGAAGTCAAGATTCCATTGCTTTGGTCTGCCAGCTTCTTTAGACCGGAGCAGGTCGGTTAGCTTCTTCTCTTCCTCGAGCGATCTCCCAGTTGTCCCCCGTCCGAGGAAAGACCTGGCCTTTACGCCTTTTCTTGAGCTTCTAACTCATGGATAACTGCAATAACCACTCCACGCTTCCATCTACTAGATGGCCTGATGTTTGCCGCCATGAAGTCTTTCTCAGTTTCAGAGGAGGAGATGTTCGGGGGGGCTTCGTTGAATTTCTCTACGAAGGCCTCGATGATTCAGGGATCATTGCATTTATCGATCATCGTGGGATCGAGATCGGAGAACATATCATGCCTAAGATCTTACAAGTGATTGGGCACACGCAGATCTGCATTCCCATCTTCTCCAAAGATTTCGCTTCCAGTAAGAGTTGTCTCAAGGAGGTAGAGAAAATGGCGGAGTGTGACAGGACAATCATGCCCATTTTCTACGACGTCTCCCCTTCGGTGGTCGGTGAACAAAAGGAGAGTTATCAGCAGTCCTTCCGCGACCATGAGGCCGATGGAGTGACGTCAACGACTATAAACAACTGGAAGAAGGCTCTACATAGTGTTTCAAGAAAACGAGGATGGGAATTGGAGAAATTCCAGCACGGGTAATACGAAATCAAGATTTCTATGCTTCTTTCGACTTTTCCAACAGTGGTCATCGAGTATGAAATTAAGAAAAGAAAAAGTCAATGCATCTGTTCTTCTGCTTGGTGTATTATCCGAGCAGTTGTTACTTTTCACATCTTACTCTTTCCTTCTTTTCCCTTTGGCAGGCAGCGTGAGCTTATAAATGAGGTTGTTTCCACGGTCCGCCGGTTGTTGAGGAAGGATGACTTATATGTGACGGCACAAATAGTGGGGATGGATCAACCTGTGCAAGAGGTGATGAGAAAACTTGGTGTTGGCTATGAAAATGGAGAAGTAATTAGAGGGCAAACGGTGACAGGAAAACGTGTGGTTGAGATATCGGGCCTTCCAGGAATTGGTAAGTCAACTCTTGCCATGGTTGTCTACAACAAAATCCATCGTCTCTTCGAAGGTAAGAGTTTCCTTAGAGAGGTTGAGCAAACAAGACTCCTGTCTCTCCAAGAAAATTTAGTCGGTGGCCTCCAAAGAGAGCATACACATTCAAATCTCCTGCTGAAGGTACCGAATTTATCAAGTACAAATTTGGAGATCTAAGAGTTCTTATTATTCTTGACGATGTTAGTGATTTTAAACAAGTCAATTCACTAGCTGGAGATCTAAGTTGGTTCGGTCCGGGAAGTAGGATCATCGTGATCTCTAGGAGAAGTAATCTTGTTGACGACTGTAATCTTGTGCCTGTGACCTCTACAAGCAGCACTGTTAACAGTTGTGATGACATCGTCGTTGAAAAATATGAGCTAAAACAAATGAATGGTGACCATGCTTTTCAGCTATTTTGTAGTGTTCTTAGAGAAAAAAATCTTAAAAAGGAATTCTCCTCTTTGGCATGTGAAATTATTTTGGCTGCTGGAAGAATTCCTCTGGTTATTGAGGTTGTTGGTTCAATTTTACGTGGAAAGGACATAAAGTTTTGGAAGGAGGCATTGGATAGATTGAACCGAGAGCCTTACACTAAGGAAGTAAAACGAATTCTGAAGAGTAGATATGAAGATTTAGATAAAAATGTCCAAGAGATATTTCTTGATATAGCGTGTTTTTTTGTGGGGAAAGACAAAACAATACCCTCTTACATGTGGGAAGCTTGTAAATATGATCCTTATAGAGGAATCGACGAGCTTCATGACTTGTCTTTGGTCAAAACCAGAGAAAACAATGAACTGTGGATGAATAATCAACTAGAAGTCCTTGGGAGGGACATAGTTAGGGAGGAAAATCCAAGTGAACCTTTCAAGCGGAACAGGCTATGGAATCAGGAGGATATCGAGCCAGTATTGAATGAAAGGAAGGTAAATTTTGAAGGCAAGAAGGTGTCTTTTTTAGTCTAAATTAAAGTGCTTCTTTTGAATACTTATTCTTTTTTTCAGAGATGAATGTGAATGCACTTCTTTTCACTTTCTCATTTTACCATTTTTCCAGGATTGGCAGGACGTTGCAGTTGAAGCCCTCAGTGCCACATTCGACAAACCCCATTTATTTCCTAAACGTAGATTCTTTTGTGATTTCTCAAAGCTTAGGTATCTTAAAATGAACCACGCTATTGTCAAAGCATAAAAGCAGAGTGCAAAGAGCTCCAGAGAGGATTTTTTCCTTCGAAGGTTAAAGTGGCTTGAATGGCAAGGGTGCGACGATATCTCCAGTCTACTTGCTTTAGATATGTCAAAATTGATCATTCTTGATTTGTCTGGGAGTACCTCCACCAATTGGCAGTGCTGGAAACAAATTATGAAGGTATGATGACAAACCTATGCATTTTCTTTTGCATCCAGTTTGACAATGGCTTGCAGAAACAAGGCTTTTATAGTATTCTTTTGTTTTGCAGAGGGCCAAAAACTTGAAAGTTTTGATCCTAAGAGATTGTCGTTGGCTAACTAAATCTCCATTTTCCCATGCTCCGGTAAACTTAGAGAGACTAAACCTGGAACGTTGCTCAACGTTACCTACATGTGTTGTGAGGTCCATTAGCAAGCTAAGGAATTTAGTTTCTTTGAATATCAAGTTCTGCAGCTTCGTGCAAGAGCTGCCAGAAGATATAGGTTCCTTGGAAGCTTTGAAAGAGCTCTACATCGATGGAACTTCCATTAAAGCCATTGATATCCCGGAGGGTTCCTATGGGAAGCTTAAAATTCTGAGTGCTTGCAACTGTAAATCCTTGTCTCTACCCAATTCAATTGGTAACTTGAAATCTCTTTCGTACCTAGCATTGGACGAGACTGAACTGAGTGAGCTCCCTTGTTCTATCGGATTGTTGGAGAGTCTCCAGACGCTATCTCTGAGAAACTGCAGGAGCTTGTGGAAATTGCCGGATTCCATTGGAGACCTTAAAAAGCTGCAAGTCATGGATCTTTCAAGCACAATAGTCGACAAAATACCTTCCTCCGTCAAGGATTTGCAAAACTTGAAAGAACTAAAGATGGCTGGCACTCACATAAGAAAATTTCCTGGAGGCATTAAAAATCTAGAGAGTTTAGAAGAGATAGATTTCTCGGGCTGCAGAAATTTGAGAGGGGAGTGCAACATTACGGGATTATCGTCTTTGCGGGTGTTACTTCTAGAACACACTGATATTTCTCGGCTGATTGTGACGGATCGCCAATCCTATAATCCCCAAAACCTCAAACTAGATGGCGATGTCCCCATCTCGATAATTGGAACTATCCAAGGTCATGGCATCGGTTCAACAGATGTGAGACTAGACCACCGTTCAAGGCTGACGGACATTATATCAGCATGCGATGATGAGTCAGAGACCGTAGCAATGTGGCGGTCAGACAGAAGCAAGGAAGTCATCGGTGGATGAGGTTTGGCTACGGAGGAAGTTAGCGCTCCTATCCCATTAAATCAAATTTGTAAATCATCAAGCATGTCAACTGATCTTCCTGCAATAAGGGCTATTAGGGGCATAGCCAAATTCGAATTTTCGCTTCTATTTTGAATTTTCAATTTACATTCTTCTTCCATTTTCTTGGCCTTCACACTCGCACACTCTTTATTGTCTTGCACGCATGTCAATTTCCTGCAATTTTGTGCACACTTGTTAGCTTTGGATTTGACTCGATGTAAGTATTACGTAGTTTATTTGATTGATCTGCAAGATAACTGCAAGGTCGTCAGAGTACAAGTTTTAGTTCCTTTCTCGATCGTTCATCTCATTAGTACTCTCCTTGATCAATAGTAAAGAATGAAATCTTGTCCTTTTTTTTTGTCAATTTAAAAACCAGAACGAAAAACTTAATGCTGCATCCGTCCATCTAACAAAATTTCTTCAAAGGTACAATATGTTTGTGAATGTCGTTGCACCTATTTTACCAAAAATTGGAAGTGATTGCTTTTTCAAATAAAACCGAAAATGATTATTGCTTGGTTCTCTTAATAATTGATTTAATTTAACTAGTACGAAAACTATATATGTAATAATCTAAATATAGTCAACATACATTGTCTCTTTCAAAAGAACATCTTGCATAAAAAATTGTGCTTACGTGCACAATAGAAAAGAGAAAACTTTCTGATTCCGGTAGAGTATTGTGACTAATCTAACTAACAAAAAATTAGTGTATTTTATTTCCGAGATTTATAACACAATGTATTTAATGGCACTTATAATGAATGAAAATATCTAATACATGATTAATATGCTGGCTTTCTATGACATTTTGAATCTTTCTTAACGAGATTTTTTAGGACTATATCTTGTGATATTATGGCTCACATATGTATGATATATTATCGTTATCTCGAGTTTGTGTTGTATACAACACCCATATATGTTGGAAGATTTTAATTTGTTCAAAATCTGATGTTGCCTTTTATGAATAAGAATCTTGGATTATAGTGGATATATATATGCAAGGTTCAGCACAAGATTTTCGTTGGTTACTTCTTTTATCCAAGTTCGAGTATTTGACCAGGAAGTAGACGTCTCTTCCTTGTTCAATATAGAAGTCGCACAAGAAAGACAGAAAAAGGCAGCTATTGTTCAATCCGTACAGCGGACTCCAAAAAGGATCAACAACGAGCCGAACCGACGACTCTTTCCAGGACGCGCGAAAGAGTTTGTTCTTCGGCCAGGCATAGGAACAAGACAAATGTAAATAATTTATACTCCAGGAATAGGAACAAGACACATGTAAATAATTTATACTATGAACTTTATATTCAATTGAGTTATTTATTTATAAAAACTATTGGTTTGGACTTAAACTAAATATAAGAAACACTCGAATATATATGAGCGATTGTAACCCTGATTTTTTTATTATTAGTGGGTTTTTACTGCTAGCTCTCTGTGTGGAGTAGGCACCAACTGTCGAATTGAACCATGATCTCTGGTGTCATTCATTTTTCCTAGTTTATATAACTAGTAATTTTGCATTAGCTTAATTGCAAGATCTTGTCAATTTTCGCATTATCAATTTTCGCATTACTTTTACAACACTAGAGAAAAAGAAATGTATTTTAAAAGAACATTTTGATCAACTAAGTATATCCAATTCTAACAAAGTGTGAAATGGTATAAGTAAGTTACTTCGATCCATAGGACCCAAGTAATTCCACTTTCGTCTCAGGAGAAAAGGCCAAAATGTTTGGCCCCGGCTGCGTTCATAGTCATCCGGTGCTTGAAAGCATCGCCGCCAGCTTTTCCCTTTATCCCTCCGCCTTGCGTTGCAGGCGGAGGAGAAGACTCTGCATTCCCTAATCCTTAGATGCTCAATAGACATTTGTTTGTCTACATCCTTTGGACCACGAGTCAAAGTTTTGTTTAATGCACATGGGTCATGGAAGGATCACCACAACATATATCTTGTTTTCTCTGCGATAAACTAGCGGCTGCGCCGAAAATCTTACACGAACTAAGCCGACAGATAAGACGACACCATCTCAACTTGCAGTTGTTAAGTTGCCGGTGGTGAGCTCGTGTACCTCGTTTTTCTTCCAAACCCACCAGAATTCAAAATGGGGCGTGTGCACGAGAAATCAAATCATACATTGTAATCGAATACTCGAGATAAGAATAATTGCATGCACGTGGAGTTATATCACTAAGAGTGAACGAAAAGGTTGGTGGCATTGTTGGCCTTTTGGATCTGCACAATGTGGTGGACGCGATGGGGCCGGCTTTTGCGAACAGCGTAAACACTACGGGACGCGCAAAAGAACGCTGAGGAGTGACAGAAGGACCTCAGCAACCAGCGGCTTCAACCCAACTCACGCTCAGTCACCAGCTCGATCGAGTCAATGTCGTGACTCTTGATTCGACAAAGTTTTTTTTTTTTATCCATCTTTACTTTATTTCTTACCAAAATGGAAATTTGTGCTCTGCAAGCTGGGCAAGAGCTTAGCTCAGCCGACAACAGAGGGAGAGAGTGAAAGACAAACACCTTTTAGGACATACTCTTAATGTTTGGTGTCGATGTTCAAACTTAAATCTTTTTTTTTTCTGATCATAATTCAAATCTTTTCCATGTGTTTTTGGAGAACACGACTAGTTCCACATAACAACAACCCAACTCATGGTCACTAAGGCACTTTGTTTGGTAACCATCCAAGCAGTGCCTGATTCTGATTTTTTGTTCCCAGAATCAGTTTGGGACGAGAATCACGTATGGTAAAATTTTTGTTCCCGGAAACAAATTTATTCCCAAAATCAGTTTGGGACGAGAATCAAGAATTAAAAAAAAAAAAAAAGTTGATTCTTATTCCAGGAACAAAATTGAGAATCAAAACTCTTCTTCTTCTTTTTTTTTTTCCTTCTTCATCGACCACCATCCCACGACCGCCGCCCGCCGCCATCGCCGCCGCCTGCCGCCGGTCGTCGATGACCGATCCGACAAACTTGCCAAGCTAGGGCGAGGTCTGGTGAGCTCGCCCAGCTGCCGGCGAGGCCAAGCCGACAAGGGCTAGTGACGGACTGAAGAAGAATTAGAATAGGAGAAAAAAAAAAAAAAAAGGAAAAAGGAAAAAAAAGAAAAGGAAAAAAAAAAAAAAAAGGGAAAAAATGAAAAAAATGAAAAAAATTATTTAAAAATTAAAATAAATTGATTTGGAACATAATCAATGACTACGATACCAAACGCAATTCTATTCAGAATAAAAATTTTGTACAGTTACCAAACACGTTCTTTTACTTAGAATCAGTTCCCGGGAACAGAATAAAAAATAATCATTTCGATCAGAATTTGTTCTCGGGAACAAAATTGTTACCAAACGCGCTCTAACTAACTCAATCGAGTCAATGTGGTGACTCTTGGTTTCCACAAGGCTTTCTTTATCCATCTTCACCTTGTGTTTTTGTATCCCTTGTCGATGAAAATTAATGCCGACTTATCCATCTTTTGGGCAAGAGTGTAATTCAGGTGACGAAGAAAGAAAAGTATACACCATTAGTGCATACCCTCCACAATTGATGTTGATTTTCAAACTTTAATCCTTTTTGCTTATAATAATTCAAATCTTCTCCTATTGTCGCTTGAAGAATAGGACCACGATCCCTCACCGGCTTAATCGAGTCAATGGTGCAACTCTCAATTTCGACAAAGCTTTCTTTATCCATCTTCATTTTATTCCTTGTTAGATGGAAATTGGTGTTGTCCAAGCTAGGCAAGAGCTTAATTTGGCCGACAAGGAAGGAAAAGTATACACATTTTAGTACATGCACTCAACGTTTGATGTTGATTTTCAAACTATAATCCTTTTTTCATAATAATTCAAATCTTCTTCTACCGTTTCTTTTAGAACATGACCACAATCGCTCATCAGCGCAATCAAGTCAATGTCGTGACTCTCGATTTTGACAAAGCTTTCATTATCCGTATTTACTTTATTTCTTATCATATGGAAATTAGTGTCACCCAATCTGGGCAAGAGCTTCATTCAACCGACGAAGAGAGAAAAGTATTCACCTTTTAGTACAAACTCTCGACTTTGATGTTGATTATCTAACTTTAATCCTTTTTTTCAATAATAATTCAAATGTTTCCTATTATTTCTTTGAAAATAGGCTCACGATTGCTCACCAACTCAATCAAATCAAAGGCATGACTCTCGATTTCAACAAAGCTTTCTTTATTCATCTTCACTTTATTCCTTATTAGATGGAAATTAGTGTTGTCTAGGCTAGGGAAAAGCTTAATTCAGTTGACGAAGAGAGAAAAAGATACACCTTTTTGTACATACTCTCAACATTTGATATTGATGTTCAAACTTTAATCATTTTTTTCATAATAATTCAAATCTTTCCTATTGTTTCTTGGAGAGTAGGACCACGAGCGCTTCCTAGCTCAATCGACTCAATGTCGTGACTCTCAGTTTCGACAAAAGTTTTCTTTATTTTTCTTTATTTTATTCCTTATCAGGTAGAAATTAGTGCTGTTTAAGCTGGGCAAGAACTTAATTCGGCCAACGATGAGAGAAAAGTATACACCTTCTAGTACAAGCACTCAACTTTTGTTGTTTCTTTTCAAACTTTGATCCTTTTATGAGATAATAATTCAAAGCTTTCCCTACTATTTCTTGGAGAACACAATCACAATTTCTCACCAGCTCAATATAGTTAATGTCGTGACTCTCAGTTTCAACAAAACTTTTTTTTATCCATCTTCACTTTATTCCTTGTCGGATTAAAAATAGTGTTATCCAAGCCGCGCAAGAACTTAATTTGGCCAGCGAAAAGAGAAAAGTATGCAACTTTTAGGACATACTCTTGACATTCGACGTTGATGTTCAAATTATCATCTTTTGTTTTTTTATAATAATTCAAATCTTGTCCTATTGTTTCTTGGTGAGTAGGACCACGATCATTCACCAGCTCAATTGAGTCATTGTCATGATTCTCGGATTCGACAAAGTTTTCTTTATATATCTTCGCTTTATTCCTTATCAAATGGAAATTAGTGCTGTCCAGGCTGTGCAAGAGTTTAATTTGGCCGAAAAAGAGAGAAAGTATGCACCTTTTACTACATACTCTTGACGTTTGATGTTGATTTTCAAACTTAAATCCTTTTTTCCAATAATAATTCAAATATTTTCCTATTATTTCTTGGAAAACAGGACCGCGATCGCTTAATAGCTCAATTAAATCAATTATGTGACTCGATTATAACAAAGATTTCGTTATCCATCTTTACTTTATTCCTCATCAGATGAAAATTAATGTTGTCTAGGCTGGGGAAAATCTTAATTCAGCTGATAAAGAGAGAAATACATACACCTTTTAGTACATACTCTCAACGTTTGATGTTGATTTTCAAACTTTAATCTTTTTTTTTTATAAAAATAAATCAAATCTTTGCCATTCTTTCTTGGAGAGCGGGAATGCTAGTGCTCACTAGCTTAATTGAGTCAAAGTCGTGCCTCTCGGTTTCGACAAAGTTTTGTTTATCCATCTTCACTTTATTCCTTATGAGATAGAAATTAGTGCTGTCTAGCCTGGGCAAGAGCTTAATTTGGCCGACAAGGAAAGAAAAGTATACACCTTTTAGTACATGTACTCAACTTTTGTTGTTGCTTTTCAAAATTTAATCGTTTTATTCGATAATAATTCAAAGCTTTTCTATTATTTCTTGGAGAACACAATCACGATTGCTAACCAGCTCAATCGAGTCAATGCCATGACTCTCAATTCCAAAAAAACATTTTTTTTATTCATCTTCACTTTATTCCTTGTCCGATGAAAAATAGTGTTGTCCAAGTTGGGCAAGAACTCAATTTGGCCGACGAAGAGAGAAAAGTATGCAACTTTTAGGACATACTCTTAACATTCGACGTTGATATTCAAATTTTCATCTTTTGTTTATTATAATAATTCAAATCTTGTCCTATTGTTTCTTGGTGAGCAGGACCACAATCGCTTACCAGCTCAATTGAGTCCTTGTCATGACTCTCGGATTCGACAAAGCTTTCTTTATACATCTTCGCTTTATTCCTTATCAAATGAAAATTAGTACTGTTCAGGCTGGGCAAGAGTTTAATTTAGCCGAAAAAAGAGAGAAAAGTATGTACATTTTAGTACGTACTCTTGATGTTTGATGTTGATTTTCAAACTTAATCATTTTTTTCTGATAATAATTCAAATATTTTCCTATTATTTCTTGGAAAACAGGACCGCGATTGCTTAATAACTCAATTAAATCAATGATGTGACTCTTGATTTTAACAAAGATTTCTTTATCCATCTTTACTTTATTCCTCATCAGATGGAAATTAGTGTTGTCTAGGTTGGGGAAGATCTTAATTCAGCCGATGAAGAGAGATACATACACATTTTAATGTTGAAGAGAGAAAAACATACACATTTTAGTACATACTATCAACGTTTGATGTTGATGTTCAAACTTTAATCCTTTTTTCAAAATAATTCAAATCTTTCCCATTCTTTCTTGGAGCGCAGGATTGCTAGTGCTCACTAGCTCAATTGAATGAATGTCGTATCCCTCAATTTCGACAAAGCTTTGTTTATCCATCTTCACTTTATTCCTTATTAGGTAGAAATTAGTGTTGTCTAGGCTAGGCAAGAGCTTCATTTGGCCAACAAGGAGAAAAAAGTATATGCCTTCTAGTACATGCACTCAACTTTTGTTGTTGCTTTTCAAATTTTAATCCTTTTATTCGAAAATAATTCAAAGCTTTTCCTACTATTTCTTGATGAACATAATCACTATTGCTAACCAGCTCAATCGAGTCAATGTCATGACTCTTAGTTTCAACAAAACTTTTTTTTTTATCCATTTTCACTTTATTTCTTGTCAAATGAAAAATAGTGTTGTCCAAGTTGGGCAAGAACTTAATTTCGCCAACGAAGAAAGAAAAGTATGCAACTTTTAAGACATACTCTTGACATTCAACGTTGATGTTCAAACTTTCATCTTTTGTTTTTTTTATAATAATTCAAATTTTGTCCTATTGTTTCTTGGTGAGTAGGACCACGATCGCTCACCAGCTCAATTGAGTCATTGTCATGACTCTCGAATTCGACAAAGTTTTCTTTATACATCTTCGCTTTATTCCTTGTCAAGGCTGGACAAGAGTTTAATTTGGCCAAAAAAGAGAGAAAAGTATACACCTTTTAGTACATACTCTTGATGTTTGATGTTGACTTTCAAACTTTAATCATTTTTTTCCGATAATAATTCAAATTTTTTCCTATTATTTTTTGGAAAAATAAGAGCACGATCGCTTACTAGCTCAATCAAGTCAATGATGTGACTCTTGATTTTAATAAAGATTTCTTTATCCTTCTTTACTTTATTCCTCATCAGATGGAAATTAGTGCCGTCTAGGCTAGGGAATGAAGAGAGAAAAACATACACCTTTTAGTGCTGAAGAGAGAAACATACACCTTTTAGTACATACTCTCAACGTTTGATGTTGATGTTCAAACTTTAATCATTTTTTCAAAATAATTCAAATCTTTCGCATTCTTTCTTGGAGATAAGGATCTCTAGTGCTCACTAACTCAATCGAGTCAATGTCATGCCTCTCGGTTTAGACAAAGTTTTGTTTATTCATCTTCACTTTATTCCTTATAAGATAGAAATTAGTGCTGTCTAGCCTAGGCAAGAGCTTAATTTGGCCGACGAAGAAAGAAAAGTATGCAACTTTTAAGACATACTCTTGACATTGACATTGATGTTCATACTTTCATCTTTTGTTTTTTACAATAATTCAAATCTTGTCGTGTTGTTTCTTGGTGAGTAGGACCGCGATCGCTCGCCAGCTCAATGGAGTTGTTGCATGACTCTCGGATTCGACAAAGCTTTCTTTATACATTTTCGCTTTATTCCTTGTCAAATGGAAATTAGTGTTGTCCAAGCTAGACAAGGGCTTAATTTGGCCAAAAAAGAGAGAAAAGTATGCATATTTTAGTACATATTCTTGACGTTTGTTGTTGATTTTCAAACTTAAATCCTTTTTTCCGATAATAATTTAAATATGTTCCTATTATTTCTTGGAAAATAGAACCACGATCACTTAATAGCTCAATCAAATCAATGATGTGACTATCAAGGTTAACAAAGATTTCTTTATCCATCTTTACTTTATTCCTCATGAAATGGAAATTAGTGTTGGCTAGGCTGAGGAAGATCTTAACTTAGCTAATGAAGAGAGAAAAACATGCACCTTTTAGTAATGAAGAGAGAAAAACATACACCTCTTATTACATACTCTTAACAGTTGATGTTAATGTTCAAACTTTAATCTTTTTTTCAAAATAATTCAAATCTTTCCCATTCTTTCTTGGAGATTAGGACCGCTAGTGCTCACTAGTTTAATCGAGTCATTGTCGTGCTTCTCGGTTTCGACAAAGTTTTGTTTATCCATCTTCATTTTATTCCTTATCAGATAGAAATTAGTACTGTTTAGGCTGGGCAAGAGCTTAATTCGACCAACGAGGAGAGAAATGTATACACCTTCTAGTATGTGCACTCAACTTTTGTTGTTGCTTTTCAAACTTTAATCATTTTATTCGATAATAATTCAAAACTTTTCCTACTATTTCTTGGAGAATACAATCATGATTTTTAACCAACTCAATTGAGTCAATGTTGTGACTCTCAATTTCAACGAAACTTTTTTTATCCATCTTCACTTTACTCATTGCCAGATAAAAAATAGTGTTGTCCAAGTTGGGCAAGAACTTAGTTTGGCCGACGAAGAGAGAAAAGTATGCAACTTTTAGGACATACTCTTGACATTTGACGTTGATGTTCAAACTTTCATCTTTTGTTTTTTTTTTTTTTTTTTTTTATAATAATTCAAATCTTGTCCTATTATTTCTTGGTGAGCAAGACTACAATCACTCACCAGCTCAATCGAGTCATTGTCATGACTCTCGGATTCGACAAAGCTTTCTTTATACATATCCGTTTTATTCCTTATCAAATGGAAATTAGTGCTGTCCAGGCTAGACAAGAGCTTAATTTGGCCAAAAAATTAGAGAAATGTATGCAACTTTTAGTACATACTCTTGATGTTTGATGTTAATTTTCAAACTTAAATCCTTTTCTCCGATAATAATTCAAATATTTTCCTATTATTTCTTGGAAAATAGGACCACGATCGCTTAATAGCTCAATCAAATCAATGATGTGACTCTCGATTTTAACAAAGATTTCTTTATCCATCTTTACTTTATTCCTCATCAGATGGAAACTAGTGCCGTCTAGGCTGGGGAAGATCTTAATTCAGCTGATGCAAAGAGAAAAACATACACTTTTTAGTGCTGAAGAGAGAAAAATATACACATTTTAGTACATACTCTTAACGTTTAATGTTGATGTTCAAACTTTAATCATTTTTTCAAAATAATTCAACTATTTCCCTTTCTTTCTTAAAGAGTAGGACCGCTAGTGCTCACTAGCTCAATCGTGTTAATGTCGTGCCTCTCGGTTTCGACAAAGTTTTGTTTTTCCATCTTCACTTTATTCCTTATCAGATAAAAATTAGTGCTGTCTAGACTGAGCAAGACCTTAATTCGGCCAACAAGGAGAGAAAAGTATACGCCTTCTAGTACATGCACTCAACTTTTGTTGTTGCTTCTCAAACTTTAATCCTTTTATTCGATAATAATTCAAAGTTTTTCCTACTATTTCTTGGAGAACACAATCACGATTGCTAACCAGCTCAATCGAGTCAATATCATGACTCTCAGTTTTGACAAAACTTTTTTTTATCCATATTCACTTTATTCATTGTCAGATGAAAATAGTGTTTTCTAAGTTGGGCAAGAACTTAATTTAGCCGACGAAGAGAGAAATGTATGCAACTTTTATGACATACTCTTGACATTCGACGTTGATGTTCAAACTTTTATCTTTTGTTTTTTATAATAATTCAAATATTGTCCTATTGTTTCTTGGTGAGCAGGACCACGATCGCTCACCAGCTCAATTGAGTTATTGTCATGACTCTCGGATTCGACAAAGCTTTCTTTATACATGTTCACTTTATTCCTTGTCAAATGGAAATTAGTTCTGTTCAGGCTGGGCAAGAGCTTAATTTGGCCGAAAAAGAGAGAAAAGTATGCACCTTTTAGTACATACTCTTGACGTTTGTTGTTGATTTTCAAACTTAAATCCTTTTTTTCCAATAATAATTCAAATATTTTTCTATTATTTCTTGGAAAACAGAACTGCGATTGCTTAATAGCTCAATCAAATCAATGATGTGACTCTTGATTTTAACATAGATTTCTTTATCCATCTTTACTTTATTCCTCATCATATGGAAATTAGTGTTGTCTAGGTTGGGAAAGATCTTAATTCAGCAGATGAAGAGAGAAAAACATACACATTTTAGTGTTGAAGAGAGAAAAACATATACCTTTTAGTATATACTTTCAACGTTTAATGTTGATGTTCAAACTTTAATCTTTTTTTCAAAATAATTCAAATATTTCCCATTCTTTCTTGGAGAGCAGGACCACTAGTGCTCATTAGCTCAATCGAGTCATTGTCATGCCTCTCGGTTTCGACAAAGTTTCGTCTAACATATTGCTTGCCCCAAAAATAACAAATTGGGGCAAAATTAATTATGTTTTTCACCTCTAAATTAAGGAATTGGGGCGTAATTCAGTTTGACTAGATTCAGCTTGGGCAGAAGTCTTGATACAGTTTTCACACTCTAACTATTTAAACGATGTTGTGCAACATGGGAATTCATTAAAAATTATTATTTTTAAATTATTGTGCTTTGAAAACCACCGATTCGTAGCATTATTTTGGGCAACATATCTTACTAGATTGCCCGTGCATTAAAGACTCATCGAAACCCATAACATGTTGGTCTAGTGGTATCTTTCTGGTTCAAGAGGTTTCAAATCATTTTACTTGGGCCGGACTAGGTTGTATTGGGCTGGACTGGGCTGGGGACTCATCTTATTAAACAAATCGAAAATATATCATTTAAGTGAGAAGCCCTAAAACATATTCCTCCTATTTATTGGCCGCAGCCCTCACGTGAGGCTCTCGAGTAGATTATTTTTAAGAGTTATAAATCACGCTAAATTCTTCTTATTGAAGTAGATTTATTTTGTTTCGTATGTTGTGCTTAAGTGACAATTCAATACTCACATATTCCTAATTAACTGGATTTTGGGGCAAAAAAAATATGCATTTCATTGATATGGTTGATTCTAAGTCCATTATAGTGCGACTTTTCCATATTTTACAATAAAATTAATGAAAAATTCATTAGCATGAATTTGGCAATGTCATATAACTAATTTTGTTTATGAAAATGCTTTCTATAAATAATAGTGTCCTTGTATTGTTTATTATCCTGCAGTTTTTGAGCACTAGCTTTCATTTGATTCAGAACTTAGAGGGTAGTATCCAGGCTCAAAGTTTTAGAACTGGCGTCAAACATGGTTCATAGCAGAGCCAATAGTCATTCTTTTGAACTGATAGCACAAGTAATCTACATAGTCCCAATATGAATCCCTCCATTGCTTTCATTTTTTATTCAGAATAATCACTTGGATACGAAAATGAATTTTGCTGATGGACGCAATCTCAATTTGGCCATTAGACAGGTTTAATAACTAGGGACGATCTCTGCATATACTCATTTAAGTCGAAAATTTCCAGGACAATGCTGCTGCAGATTTGTTTCGACACATAATGAATGCGGCTCATTGAGGAACCGCGGGTAATGGAGAGAGAGGGCAATCAAGCTTCACAGTGGAGCTAATGGCAGCATCCTCCAGCTGTAATCTTGATATCCTTGGCTCCTTATCAACCCAATCCCTCCTCTAAATACATATGTTGCTGCAGAAAGCTCGCTAGTCTTCATACTCGGTCTCTTCATCGTCACCTTCGTTGTTTTCTGCATGGGTCTATCCCTCCACGTTCTCTTAGTCCTCTTCCGTTTCTTCTCTATCTTCTTCCTCGTGTATGTCTTCTTTAACCGGCCACGGTTCCTTCGTCACATCAAAGTGACGGGAGTAGGGGGGTGGCGGCGCCTTTCCTCCTAGCGGACTTTGCCACGGTTTCTTCACCACATTAACAATACATATGGTACTTTCTTGCTTTTCATGATTAAATCCTTGTATTTTTAATTTATCTAATCGAGTCTTTCTAGTTTCACAAATTTTGTAATCAAGCTTTTTAGATAGCAAATCCTGTCAAATCTAGCTGACTTGTAGGATTCGAGAAACTGCGATCGTCCTTGCTAAGCATCTTGTCATCTACAAAGGAAAAGAGTGGTATTAATCAAGCTATGTTCAGGCATGAGATACACCATTTTCTTCAAAAGTCAGGTGATCCTTTTGTCTCGGTTCCTTTATATCTCCTCGTTTGCCAATGGCTTGCCCCACTTTGTTACCTGTCAGTGGCGTGCATGAAGTTTCAAGAGCGAACACTTCTTAACACTCTTGGAGATGACATCGTGCCTGATCGATATAAGATTAGCCGCCACATTGACTCTGTCTACCTCTGTAAGTTTCTTTCTCAAGGGCACGTGTGGAGCTGATTGGTCTCTGCCATGCTATTGGGTTTATGTAATCTACATTAAGTACAACATCATACGTTAGCATCTGAATGAATAGTGCGGAGTTAGAACAAATGGGACCCGATGGCAATCCTCCCTTATTAAATCATATCTCGAAGGTATGAATATTTCAAGGCAGTCTTTCGACTCGGTTTGCACAGAAAATGGCTTCTCTGAGCATCTATAAAATTCAAGGCTTTATTCCTCCACTAGATCATCGGAATTTGTCTTGCCACCTCATGTGCATTCTGAAGTCACAAGTTTTTATTTTTTATTTTTTGAGATGTATTGAAAATTTTGACTGCGACAAATTTTGGAGGGATTGTGCAGAAGCCCAGCCTTCAAAGAGATTTGATCATAGGGCCAATTTAATGTGCTTTCACATGCTCTCAAAACATGAAAAATTCTCATGAACTTGCAATTTATTGCAAAAAAAAAGAGTTACGTTATTAAGACGGGAAACCGAAATCCGAGAAAGTAGGAAAGATTCATATGTAGAGGAATATGCAGATAATTAAACATGCCCCTACTCTGGGCAATTCGAACTCATTCTATCATCCAAATCCTCATCAATGACAATGGCAGTATCATTGGTTGCTTGGACATTTTTATCACCTTGAGCTTTGCCGGTCGAATTAACATTGGTGGGCTTTACCCGGTTCATTGGGTTTGACCTTGGAGGAGGACGTAGAGTCGCAAATACCTTCTCCAGCTTATCCACGCGATCTGACAAACGTTGCACTACATCGTTCATTCGACGTCCGAGGGGTGTCATCCCGTCGCTCTCTCCTTCGAGCGCCAACTTCTTGGTCATTTCTTCGACGCAATCTGACAAGTATTGCTTGATCATGATTGGGAGACGATGTAATATATAAGAATGACAAAGAAGATAGAACACTTACAGGGATAGCGAGGGTAGAAAGATACAAAAACATGCACATGTACATGTGAGGTTTAACTCCTAAAAGTGGAAAATTCAATAATCAAAATAGTAACAAAATTACTCAGAAGATTAAAGAACCTGAAATGCATGAGCAAGCAGGAATGGATGTGTATTTGACACTCAACTGAGACAAGGATTCTGCAAATTTAGACTTAGAAAACAAACATGCGATGACAAATGCATTTATTATTGAAAATGTTGATGAATTTGACTAATGCATGACCTAAGCTATTTTGAGATAACTAAGATGTAATGTCGATTCATTCTTTGTTGTGTTTTCTTTTTAATGAAATGAACTCCCTAAATGCAATATGGACACGACTCAGATAATGCTATGATTATATGCACTAATCTAACATGCATCGATGAAGTAACATAAAGTCCTAATTGTCATGCTTGCTATGCTATAATGAATTAACTATATGCAGTGATACGGGATCAATTCCTAAAGCTAGCGATATGATATGCTGAGAATGCTATGACATAAGATAGAATTAATCATGGACTAATCCTAGGATGCAAGTTATATGAAATGCTTTTTCTTTGTATTATATTTATGTTAACGAAAACAGCAAATTATATCCTAGGACCCTACATGTGACATACTGACTTTTGCTCAATGAATATCAACTTAGTGATGCAATGCTGACTTTTTTCAATTTTTTCTTTTCACGATGTGCAATATGAATAATGCATGAAATACAATGACTAATTATTCCAATATTCAACACATAATTATCAAAAATGTGATTTTAATGTGATTTTCTAGATGACGTGAATTACGTGATATAAAGCACAAGTAACATTCTTTTTTCTCTTTTGTTTTCGATTAGTAAAAACCATGAACTACCCTAAATCTACGGATACCTCTTACCACTAAAATGCCTTGCCCTAGATAAGAAGTTATGAACTTGCACAAAACTCTCAATGACAAGCAATGTCGATGTATTGAAATACACGTTATGGTTACAATTAATCATATCATTGATTGGAGTTCGATCTTAGTGCCTAAAGGTTCAAAAGGAAAGGATCGGATCAAATTGTGATAGCATAAGCTTCTATTAACTAATTACATGCATTTAAAAACCATATATTAAAATGAATTTAGACAAACCCAGCTTACCTTGAGCAAAGATTAACCTAAGACAATCGAAGCGAGGAAAGGTGCGACGCCTTCTGGTGGGTATTGGCAAGAGAGTGTAGCCGGTGAAGCTACGGCAGCGAGGATTGACGATCGTTGTTCAATGCCGGAGTTTGCAAAAGGGGCTTGCCGAGGGAACTAGCGACTCTTGAACGTAATGGCAAGGACGGATGTTAGCTAGAAACGCCACAGACAACCACCAATGTCGCTAAATGACCACCGGTGCCAAGCTGCTTTGCCAGGAAACCTGAAAGCTTGCAAGGAGGTCTCGAAGACCTACTGGGATAACTGGCCGTGGCTGGATTCTCTGGACTTCTCGGCCTAGCTTCTGTGCGTGATAGTGAGGCTCGTCAGCGATCTGACATCATGTCAGTCACTGCGCCTGGAAGTCGCGGCTGAGCAAGGCGGAGGCGCGGCGGAGCTGACGTCAGCATTGATGAGATGAATTATAACGTCAGGGCAACGTCGCGGATGGAGAGTAGGGTATGGTGGCTTGGCTTACGGAGTGGTGGTGGGCGGCGGAGTGCGGAGGAGAGCAACCGCGGATGAAGATTTGCTCTTTATATGATGATACCCACGGACGTTAGATGCTGATCACAACTTTTCATTCAAACCTCTTTAACAACCGGGATATGATATCGCATTTCTATGGAAAAATCTCCCAACAGCCCGGACGTCAATTGTGGGAAAAGAGATCACATCCGCTGATTTTTATCACCTTCCTTAGGGAAAAATTCAATGGCTCAATCTCTAGTTGCCTTCTGACCAATGATCGATCACCGAAATCTGAGTCTTCATCCCATCTCAAAAATCTCTTCCGTTTTGCTAGCCCATTATCAGATTGCCACCGAATTGATCTCTTTAGCGTTACCAAATTCCGCTGTTTCGTCTCTAACTATAAATATTCTCGCTTTGCCGATCGCGATTGCCTCTCTCTCCTTTTGAATTCTTGACCGAGATAAAGAGGTCGTGACGGCCAGCTATTTATGGGAGATGATCCTTCGTGCGCTTGTCCGTGCATCAGTCCATGGTAGCATCGAAGAGAAGTCACATAATGACTTAAGCAAAAAAAATACAAATGTGAATGATGCAAGTGATATTTTTATTATTTTTAGGAGTCGGGTCGACTCTCAATTTTCTTATGCAACCTAAATAACTAAATAGGTTACCAAAATTTAGATGTCAATAGTCTAACTACCTAATTGACACCTAAAATTTCCCTTTTACTCAATCTTCTGACAAGTTAAAAATAATTTCTTGGAGCTAGCCAAAAATAAAGTGATGCCTCATAGATTTCATTTCGTTGAAAGGCAATTAATGACACTTGCCATTCACAAACTACATTTTGTTAGACGCATGTTCTTGTAATGCAAGCATGATTCTCAAATAATGTGGCAGGTTAGCCACGCCTCACACACGAGGTTAATTGTGTACCTTCGAGACGTGCGTAAGACTTAAAATTGGATGGAGAGGACTGTTGACACTATTCATTTAGGTTTTAAATTACATAGAAAATTAGGGATTGATTTTAACCCCTAACAAAAATCATTTTCATTCAACTACAATGCATAACTAGTATCAACTAAAACTTTAATTTTAAAAAAATATATATATATTTAAAAAAAAAAAAAAAGGGGAAGAGTGCCGGGCCTGGGCTGGCCTGGCCCCCTCTTCCTTTTTCATCTTTCCCTCCTTCTTCCCCCGGCGGGCCGGCCCACCTATTCCTTTTGCCAGCCCGGCCCCCTTCTCTTCTCCTTCTCTCTTCCCTGCTCGGCTTGGACGGTAGCTCCGCGACAAGGGCAGAAGGACGACGCAAAGAAGGACAGCGTGCGTCAAAGGACAACGAACGAATGTCGCGCGCGACGCGGTCAGGACGGGCTGGCCAGCAACAGCTGGCGTCGGACACGGGGCTTGGAAGAGAGAGAGAAAGACAGAGAGAGAGAGAGAGCCGTGAGTGAAAGGGAGGGAGAATTAGAGAGCAGAGAGCGAGGCCGCACGGGTGTTTTCCGGTGGTGGCCGTGCCGAGTCCCGGCCAACTTCTACCCCTCCTCCGCCTCGAAAAAGTGGTAAGACCCGGCTGCTCTTTTTTTCTTATTTTTCCGATTTGGGTCGATTCCTCGAGGATCCCGGCTCGGAGGCGCGCGAGGCGAAAGGACGTGGCCCGATCTATGGATCTCGCCCACCATTCGCCGCCGCCGAGCAGGGTAGAGAGCACCACCAACGGTCCCCGTTTGCCCTGCTTTGTGCCCTGTTTCGGCTCGTCGGACCGGGCTTCGTCGTGGCACGGTTTGTGCGAGTCCCAGCCCCATCTATGTCGTGCTAAGCTGCATTTCGATCTCTGCTTATCGATTGCTGAGCGTCTCGGCGTGGTTTGACTCCCAGTTAATTCAATAGTCTCCCTTCAGTGGACGCCCGTCATGTGTTTGTGAAAATGCCCGAACCGAGTCATGTAGAGTTTCCGTGATTTTGGTCTGGTTCTAAGCGTTTGTTGGTTATTTGACACGTTTGTGGACTTTCATTGTCATTTGTGGAGTAGTGCGCTGTTTTTTTGCGTGTCGTGTGCGCATCCCGGCGGACGGTCCTTTGATTGAGCCAAGGGCGGATACGAGCCGGCTCATGGCCGTTCGTCTCTTCTGTTCGGACGGAGAGAAAGCAAAAGAGAGGGTCAAGTTGGAGACGTCGATTCCGCGAAGAAAGTTCATGAAATTGTTTAAAAATAAATAAATTAATAAAAATCATAAAAATATTTTTAAAAAATAGAAAAATTTTATAAGATATTAAAGAAAATTCATAAAAATTTTAAAAATTCAAAAAATGCATAAAAATACTAAAAATTAAAATTAAAATTAAAATTTGGAAAATTCGAAAATTCAAAAAAAAAAAATTAGAAAATTCCAAAAAAAATTAGAATTCCTCAAAAAGCTTTAAAATATTTTTTTGGATGATCTTCTCTTAAAAAGGGGGAGCCCTTTTTTAATCTAAAATTTTGTTCAAATGTCCTTAAAGACGAATGCCTTGATTGTGCACTTTTTGTATGTTGATTATGGTTTCCTTAAGTTTACTTAGAGGCGGCATGCTCCTTATTTGACAATGCTAGATTCTTGCTCTCCCAGTTTAAATTATTCAATGTTATTTTGGTTGCCGATTGTTATGTTAATGATTGTGTAATCGCATAGTTACCTCACATATTAGTAGGTCTAAAATTAATCTAGACTGCTCGAAATGAACAAGATAGGTACTAAAAGGATACTAATTGTTTAATTAGTGCAATCAAGTCCTCATCCTTAGACTTTCTAATTGCGTAAGAAGTGAGGTACACTCATATGCCTCACTTGATTTCCAAGCCAATCTCAACAGACTAATGACGAATTCTCATTAGAAAATTTTTAAAAACACACTAATGTCGCACGAGATATGAACTTGAGAAAAGCCATGCCTAATCATGGGTCATGAGCCTGTCTTTTAGACAATATCCCTAAACCTATTTTCTCTCCCAAGGGGTAGGTTGTGGCAAGAACCAAAGCCAAAGGAAGGTGTTTTTGGTGTGTCCTTGAGCAAGGTTTCGACCATCTAGAAACATGAACTATTGGACTTCAAATGTCTTGATGGAGTCAAATATGATCCATTACATGCCATTAGTTTAAAGCTTTGTGGAAATAGATATGTATGACTTTGGTTGGTATGTGACTTTTGTTTTACCTAGCTATCCATATGGAAGCCGGACCTCCACATGAAGTTATCGTTGCTATAGCCGAACGACAAAAAAATGAACTTCCGTCAAGATTTCAAAAGAATGTGTTAGTTAATGAAAATTGTGACTTCATGAGATTCCTCGGTCGGAATGAGATGGTCTATCTCGACCACACAGTGAGCTGCATTCAATGACCAATGATATCATCTATTTGTTACGTCCAAAAAGTAAAAAGGAAAATAATTAGATAGTGAGAAATCATTGAAGAATTTACACAATTACTTATCTTCTCTCAATCAATACTTATATATTGAATGAGATTCTTATAACTTATTGAAGCATTGGCAAGATATATATTGGATGATCCGAGAAGATGTTTTCTCCAACATCAAAATTGGTGCAACCCAATTGAAGGAAATGAATCAAGTATTCAACACATAACTTTAACCATGCCCTGCATGTACGTTTCTGAGCGTAAGCAGATATTCAGGAAAAAAGACGCCCAATCATGAATCAAAATGCAAAATGTGATTTTTTAACTTTTTGGTGGCCAGAGTGCAAAATGCAATATTGTGATTGACGTACTACATAGAAAACTTCATTTCCTATGTCAAGTTAAATCCAACGGCATATGCTTTTATGGAAATTATAACTAATTTACCTTAAATTCATTTCTTCCCCCAAATTAATTACCTTAAACCCAAACAAATTTTGACGCCGATTATGTTCTTTCCTCTAAAATTCATATCCTAATTCCTACACTAAACTACCTAGTAATGGTTTATAACCTCATGCGGTCCTAGGAGTAGACAAGACTTGTGCGAGGTTTTTTTCACCCGCTTAAGGAAGCAAGACCAACCCTTTCATGCTGAGATGTAATGTGGTTTATAAGTTTGGGCAGGTTTTTATCTTTTAGGTCAAGATTCACTCTAGAAAGTCTGGCATCACTAGGTTGAGAACCATCCGGGAATCGATCACCCATAGCTCAAATTGAAACTTTGACCAAAAACAAACACGTTGATGATCTACACTCCAACAGGTGAGCTGCCTATAAAAGAACATGCAGTTAGTGTAACTTGGATGTGTAGTCCCAGTTGGGGCTTCAAACACAAAAGATTTATAAATGAAATATTTCATTATGAAAATGCTGATCATTCACAAGTTTAATTGCTTTCTTCAGCAACTAATACGTACAATACAACTAATTTTCAACGATGTAAAACATAATCTCTACAGTTAATTTCCAACGACATAATTTTTCCTTACCGAAGATTGCAACAATTGTTGATGGACAGCTCAAGAAAAGATACAAAGCTGAAACCAAAATAAGTTCGAACTCAATATAGCTCATCTATTTTATAGATAAAATAGAGATAATTGTCAACTGATCTAAAATTTGAACTGTTGAATGTACAAGTGCTTTAATGGTAAGTATTCTGATAGATAACTACCGCTGACTTTATTGTTTAATAGGTTTATAGATCCAACCCATTTGGATTTTTGTACTTTTCATCTTGATGATGATCCCAAGAGTATTATGTACAATCTGACAACTGTACAGGTGAACCATTTCTGGTGGCCCAAACAATCATAATATTAGGGATAATTAGGCATTATTTCACAATAGCTCCCGAATTTGAAAATGAATCGGAGCTCTGATACCGTTGCACAATAAATCCCGAGCTCTGAAAAATTACGGGTTAATTCTTGAATTTTGATTTTTTCTGCAATGGCTAATTTTTTTAATCTACATCTCCGTTAAGTTTGTTAATTGAGTATGGATTAAATTATTTTTCTGTACAAACTCAACCGTATCATTGTTAACTTCATTAGTCATACATCATTTCTATTTTCTTAACTTCATTCACCATGTAGTAGAGATTATTCTAGTCAAGAAAAATGAGCAAGTCCCTATTCAGGGACGTTTAATTTGCGATGCAGAGGGAAAAAAATAGTGACAAAAACGAAAATCAAAGCCCAAGAGGATAATATGTAACTTCTAAAAATCAGTGCTATTGTGCAACGCAGTCATAGTTTGGGAAAGTAATTTACGGCTAATATATACAAATTACAATACAGCTAATTTCCAACGGCACAAAGCATTCCTCTATGGTTAATTTGCAATGACATGAGTGTTTTCTCTTATTCAATGCATATGTATTGTTAGATTATCGTAGTTGCTATGAAAATATTACCGATAGTCATAAAAACTCATGACTATGTTAAATCGATGCATATACACCACATTGAAATGAATACTAGAAATTTAAGCAAGCGGGAACATATTCAATTGAGAAGAGTAGGTTGACACAATTCTATAATTGCCAGGAGCATAATGTAACCAACCCTACGAACCACATCAAATGACAACACTCAAACAATCTGATCCAAACTAACACTGTATTACTTATTGCAATAAATGCCACCAACGGCTGAAATTTGAAGATCCTAACATTTTTGCTTCAAGTCATGATCGACATCAAGGCTCGTTAGGTTACGGGGAAGCGTAGGCAACTCTTTGAGAAAGTCGCAGTGTAGCAAATCCAGAGTCTGAAGTCTTGGCAAGAACTGTATTTCTGATGGAAGGCTCGATATACGAGTACCTTGAAGCCTCAGTTCTCTGAGAGAATATAGGCGCACAATATCACTTGAAAAGATTCCCTCCAAACTCCTGCACCAGGAGGCGTGTACTTCTTCCAGGGAAATCAACTTTCCAATATAAAGAGGAAATTCTCTTATGAAACAAGAATCCAATTTCAGCACTTTCAATCTGCGCAGGTTTTTAGTGGAATCGGGCAAACTCGAAACACTTGTACCTGAAATATCCAACTTTTCTAGTGAGTGCCCCAATTTGCCAATGGATTCCAGAAGCTTTCCAAGCCCACGACAATCCTTCAAAGACAAGCGTCTAAGATGTCCCAAGTCTCCTATTGACTCAGGGAGTTCAAGAATTTTCGCGTTAGCCAAGGCTAGCTCTGAAAGAGCTTTAAGTTCAAACTGAACTAGGAAAACGAACCAATGACAAGCAATTAGTGGCACTAAGAATTTGCAGTTGAACCAGTTTGCCTATCGATGCAGGAAGTTCTCGTATGGAAGTGCCATCAATCAGGAGCTCTTCCAAAGCATTCATCCCACCCATTTCCGCTGGCAACATGCTAAGTTCAGAGCAGAACTTCAAATTCAAGGTAACCAAACACTTCAGATAATTAATTGAAGGATCTAAATGAACCAATCGAGAACACAGCTCAAAAATCAGTATCTCCAAATTTGGGCAACAAGAGAAGCTGGGGGTAATTAATAAGTCCCCACAACCTGTAAGATTCAAGACTTTCAAACGCTCCATCTGCAAAACAGGGGAAAAAAGTTCATATGACGTAGAACTCTCAATGTACTTAAGGGCTAACACGAACACAACAACAAATGAGCTATAAACCCACCTTTATTCTTTTCCAACCTGCCCAGGACTCTGTAACCTTACTCCAGGAAAGATCAAGAATAACTAGGTTCTCATTCTTCTCTAAATGCATGCTGATCGCATCTTGAGGGCACCCTTGCCACTGAAGCCACCAGACGTTCAACAAGGCACCTGCAAATTGTCTACCAATATTGGCGCGACCCAAGCTGAGAAAAGTCGTGCTCGGCAGCATCTCACAGCCTGCCTCTTTAGTTTCCAGGTGGTCTCTTTTCTGTACGAAGGACCAAAAAAGTCAACAAAAGAAACGAGAAAGTCATCAGACAATGAAATAGTTACTATGGATGCCTAAACTCCCATGAGGTAAAGAAAATCGAAAAACATATAGAAGCTCAAATGCTACTTTTTACCCCCAACGTACCCTTTTCCCCTTCTTCCTGTCCTGGGCTATGGCAGGACCGTACAATCCAGCACCTGTTCCTGGATCGTGGAAACGTTGGTGGACAATCTCCCTGGCAAGGCACCTTAGCATGCTGTGCATGCCTAACTTATTCTCGTCGATTTCTATTAGGGACATTTGACAAAGGACACTGACAGGATGATTAAAATGATGAGGCCGAATGATCGGATGAGGAAGATGAGGACGAGAAGGACGAGGAGGACGAGGAGGACGAGGAAGCTGACACCACACGAGTGAGGCAATCCGACAATCCACATCCGGGGGAAAACTTGCAAGATTAAGATACATCAGCTTTAGACCTTTACCTAAAGTATCATAAATTATACTCAGAATCTTCTGGTAATCTTCCTGAAATTCTTGCATGAGATCTTTGAATTTAATCCATTCTTCCAGTCCTTTATATTGCAAAAAAGAACCAAAAACTTTGACAAGTAGTGGAAGTCCCATCGCAGCCTTCACTATTTCAATTGCAATTTTAACATAAGATCGTAGTTCATCGCTCTTTCCGGTTGCAGCATACTGCCAGAAAAAGTTGAAAGCTCGATTACCATCCATCGGATTAACATTGTAAGTATGAGCCAACCTCGAGCAACAAACCCTTGAAGAACTCTGCTTTCTTTTGAGGTGACAATTACTCTACTTCCACAGCCAAACCAATCAAGCTCAGCTCCTACAAACTCCTTGAGGAGGGATGCCTTCTCCACATCATCAAGAACAATAAGAACTTTCATACTCCTAAATATCTCTTTGAAAAATTGTACTCCTTCGAAAGCAGAAGCAACCTCATGCTCTCTTTTTAAAATATTATAGATCAACTTGGTTTGAAGATAGTGAACACCTCCAGGTTGCCGCATTGTTTCTTCAATCTCAGCAAGAAAACTGCAAGCGTCAAAGCGAAGGGATATTTTATCATATATGATCTTGGCAAGAGCAGTCTTTCCAATGCCATCTCTCCCATGGATTCCAACAATCCGTACATCGCTTACTTCCAGTTCCAATAATTCCATTATTTTCGATTCTTCACTGTCTTCAAGCTCCTATAAAGGTACTTAAGTTTAGGAGAATGTTAGATAAGAGGAGAAATGAAGAAATATACAGATGTGGCACTGTAAGTTCCAGATGAAAATGCCATTATCTGAGACATGTGCTTTGATTGTGCCTGCCAATCAATTATATGCCTTGCTAGTTGAGATGTTGTAACTAATATTTAGCTGACACAGAAGACAGGTTGTTGAAGATAAACTCCTCTGAAGTTCCTCCACACAATCATTCACTACATGCATCTCATTTAAGCTAAAGTTATGTGCTGTCTCTATTATGGAAAAATCTAGTAAGCAAACTGGCTTACTAAACATAAAAAAAGCCTAATCTGGCTTAACACACTCCCGTTTCTTGTCCTTTGCAAAAGGAAGCACAGAAAGGTGATGACCAGCCTTATCAGAGAGCATCTCCGAGTTGCCACAGTGATAAATTAAGCAGGAGTTTACCATGAGATCTCATTTAGATGTTCAAGATCCATAATGGCTAAAATCAAGGGTAATTAGCTACTGAAAAAATTGAAGTATATGCAAGCTACTTCAGAGTTAAGACGATGACTTGCATTATCTTGGAGGTTCAGTTCATGCGTTTGCCTTCCTTCTTATATCATATTCTAACTTTACAACGACTGTAAAAATGACGTAAAAATATTTCGTGGTAATTAGACTTTTTATCTATTTGATGTAAAACACACTCAAGCTGAAACTAGCTTCATCAACAGTTACAGTCTTTAGGACAGAGTACTCGAGACGAGAGGAGAATGTGAGCGAAGAAATATACCGAGGTCCTGTCAGATAACATGGGATTATCACCAGTGGATAGATCCTCAGACACATGATTGTGTGCTATCATCAACTTAAACAAAATTTCTCCAACGATGGCTGTGATAAGTTCCTTTTCACTGCCAAGGCAGAAAAAATCTCAGTTCCAAACCATTAAAAGATCACTGAAACTTCAAATGGCTCATAAAAATGTTAACCCAACGCACTACATAATGAAATGGCAATCAATGAGCTAAAAGATCACTGAAACTTTATGCAGAACATAATTTACCTGATGTAAAGATATAAACATACAAACTGATGTTTAGTAATTGTGTGAACGTTGCATAATGCTATTGCAGCAAGTATTTGGTCCAAACAATGGATTATATTCTCACAGTTTGCCATCGAGTGAAAATATCACTCAACCATGGGTTGAATTACAGAATTACACGATTATGTGGCTGAACAGAATGAAGTTTTAAAGATAGTTCACTGAGCCAAACTCAGATATGTAGTGTAAACAGGGTCAATTCGAGAGAAAGATTTGGCCTGAAAAAGGAAGAAGAGGGAATTGAAAATGTTAACCCAGTTAATTCCCATCAATAATTTCCTCTTTTTTTCTCTAGTTTAGTCCCCATAAAGCTTTGAAACAGGCTCGGTAACAATCATAAACCCAAGCAAGTAAGCAAAACAATTTAGAATACACCAGAGTCAACCAATATTTGCTTTTTTTGCTGGGAAAATGTCGTT
The DNA here is from genome assembly GCA_014182375.1 of Eucalyptus virginea. Classification (NCBI taxonomy): domain Eukaryota; kingdom Viridiplantae; phylum Streptophyta; class Magnoliopsida; order Myrtales; family Myrtaceae; genus Eucalyptus; species Eucalyptus virginea. The sequence goes on along the minus strand of CM024520.1, from coordinate 6,597,456 downwards.
GGGCTTCCTTTCCTGACATTCTCGACATTACCTCCGTCGATTGAGCAAATAAATCAGAAGAAACCTACAAGAAAAGAAGACAGATTTAATGCAACATACATTTTATATGAGCTTCGTTCCCATCCCTTGATTTTACCAGCCCCCACAAGAGCCTTCTCCCACAGCTTGACTTTCTCTCCCCCAAATTCCTGCTTGTGCTCGTCCAGGACGTCTCTGTAGCGTGATTTTTGGTCCAGCTGCACATCAGACCGTTCCACATGGTAGAAAACGGGCAGGATCTCTTTCTTCCCTCCTGATCTAGACGAATTCTCTACCATGAGTGCGAGCGTCTCAAGGCACTGAGGGCTATTAGCATAGGCTGTTGAAAAGATAGGTATGTAGATGTTGGAGCTGGAGACCGATAGCCGAAGCTCTTCAGGTAGAATAGATGGGATGTCGCCAACTCTGAAAACGCGAATTCCGTCAGCTTCCAAGCAGCGACAGAGGGAACCAACGAATCCAATGGGACTATCCGATCCAATGTAACTCAGGATCACATCATCTTGATTCAGCCTCGCTGGTTTATCTTCGACGAGGTCAGATAATTCAGCAACACTCGATTCTGCCCCTGATTTTAGCTTCTCCTGTTTTCTTGACTCGCCTTCTCGGCCAAAACTGGGCGCGACTTCTCTCCGTTTTCTGCTTCGGGAATCAGCCATAGTAGTTTCCGACTTCAATTCAATCTTTCGTCGTCCAGTTTTCACTCTACCTGGGTTTTTCAGAGAATGGCCAAGTGAACCGTTCGGGTTTGCCTTAACGGTCGTTCCATCCCAGCCTAAGAAGACAAATTCCACCAAAAAAAAAAAAACAAAATGTAATCATTTACGAAAATTCAAGAGAAATAACTCATTACCAGATTTTCAGTCTTGCTGTTGCTCGGGTAAAATTACTGTACACGATATATTTACGAACTACGGAGCAATGGTACGATGATGGACGTAAGTTACTAAGGATAAATAATTTATAATAAATTCAAGTTGTTGACGGTATCCCAAAAAAAGTCACAAACGTTAGGAAATTCTAGCACACAAGACTTTGAGGTAAATCACTTGTTATTATTTCGTTTGTTTCGCAAAAAATAACTTCAAGAAAAATATTTTCTGAATTTTTCAAGATTCAGTTTATGGAAAATAAATTGATTAAGGAAAATATTTTCCATTAATGAAAAAAATATTTTCCACTTTTCAAGTAGGGAAAATATTTTTCATATCTTCTTTCACCAAACAACTTTTTCTTTCATTTTTATTTTTTCTTTTCTTATTTTCGTTTTTCTTTTTTTTTTTTTTTATATTGAGTTTTTAATTATTTTTCTTTTTCCTTTTCTTTATTTTTCTTTTTATTTTAATTATAATGCAACTTTTCCTTAATATTACAAGAAGACCGAGAAAATTAGCTAATTAGCATGAATTTGGCAATGAATACATGTAGCTAGTTTTGTCTTTGAAAGATTCCATAGCTTTGGTACGTAAGCTTCTTAGACCGGAGCAGGTCTGTTAGCTTCTTCTCTTCCTCGAGCGATCTCCCAGTTGTCCCCCCGCCCGAGGAAATACCTGGTCTTTACGCCTTTTCTTGAGCTTCTCATTCATGGATATCTGCAATAACCACTTGGGGCTTCCATCAACTAAATGGCCCGATGTTTGCCGTTACGAAGCCTTTCTCAGTTTCAGAGGAGGAGATATTCGGGGGGGCTTCGTTGAATTTCTCTACGAAGGCCTCGCTGATTCAGGGATCATTGCATTTATCGATCATCGTGGGATCGAGATCGGAGAACATATCATGCCTAAGATCTTACAAGTGATTGGGAAAACGCAGATCTGCATTCCCATCTTCTCCAAAGATTTCGCTTCCAGTAAGAGTTGTCTGAAGGAGGTAGAGAAAATGGTGGAGTGTGACAGGACAATCATGCCCATTTTCTACGACGTCTCCCCTTCGGTGATCGGTGAACAAAAGGAGAGTTATCGGCAGTCCTTCCGCGACCATGTTGCCGATGGAGTGACGTCAACGACTATAAACAACTGGAAGAAGGCTCTGCATAGTGTTTCAAGAAAACGAGGATGGGAATTGGAGAAATTCCAGCACGGGTAATACGAAATCAAGATTTCTATGCTTCTTTCGACTTTTACAACGGTGGTCATCGAGTATGAAATTAAGAAAAGAAAAAAGTCAATGCATCTGTTCTTCTGCTTGGTGTATTATCCGAGCTGTTGTTACTTTTCACATCTTACTCTTTCCTCTTTTCCCTTTGGCAGGCAGCGTGAACTTATAAATGAGGTTGTTTCCACGGTCCGCCGGATGTTGAGGAAGGATGACTTATATGTGACGGCACATTTAGTGGGGATGGATCAACCTGTGCAAGAGGTGATGAGAAAACTTGGTGTTGGCTATGAAAATGGAGAAGTAATTAAAGGGCAAATGGTGACAGGAAAACGTGTGGTTGAGATATCGGGCCTTCCAGGAATTGGTAAGTCGACTCTTGCCACGGTTGTCTACAACAAAATCCATCATCTCTTCGAAGGTAAGAGTTTCCTTAAAGAGGTTGAGCAAACGAGACTCCTGTCTCTCCAAGAAGATTTAGTTAGTGGCCTCCAAAAGAGAGCATACACGTTCAAATCTCCTACTGAAGGTAACGAATTTATCAAGTACAAATTTGGAGATCTAAGAGTTCTCATTATTCTTGACGATGTTAGTGATTTTAAACAAATCAATTCACTAGCTGGAGATCTAAATTGGTTTGGTCCAGGAAGCAGAATCATTGTGATATCTAAGAGAAGTAATCTTGTTGACAACCATAATCAGGTGCATGTGACCTCTACGAGCGGCAGTACTGTTAACAGGTGTGATGACATCCTCGTTGAAAAGTACAAGCTAAAAGAAATGAATAGTGACCATGCTTTTCAGTTATTTTGTAGTGTTCTTAGAGAAAAACCTCTTAAAAAGGAATTCTCCTCTTTGGTATGTGAAATTATATCGGCTACTGGAGGAATTCCTCTGGTTATTGAGGTGGTTGGTTCATTTTTACGTGGAAAGCCCATAGAATTTTGGAAGGAGGCAATGGGTAGATTGAAACGAGAGCCTTACACTGCGGAAGTAAAACGAATTATGAAGAGAAGATATGAAGATTTAGAAAAAAATGCCCAAGAGATATTTCTCGATGTAGCTTGTTTTTTTGTGGGAAAGGACAAAACAATACCCTCTTACATGTGGGAAGCTTGTGAATATGATCCTTATAGTGGAATCAACGAGCTTCACAACTTGTCTTTGGTCAAAACCAAAGAAAACAATGAATTGTGGATGAATAATCAACTAAAAGTCCTTGGGAGGGATATTGTCAAGGAGGAAAATCCAAGTGAACCTTTCAAGCGGAGCAGGTTATGGAATCAGGAGGATGTCGAACCAGTATTGAACGAAAGGAAGGTAAATTTTGAAGACAAGAAGGTCTCTTTTGTAGTTTGAATTAAAGTACTTCTTTTGAATACTTATTCTATTTTCAGGGATAATTGTCGATGCACTTCTATTTCACTTTCTCATTTTGCCATTTTTCCAGGATTGGCAGGACGCTGCAAGTGAAGCCCTCAGTGCCACATTCGACAAACCCCATTTATTTCCTGAACGTAGATTCTTTTGTGAGTTCTCGAAGCTTAGGTATCTTAAAATGAACCACGCTATTGTCAAAGCATATAAGCAGAGTGCAAAGAGCTCCAGAGAGGATTTTTACCTTCGAAGGTTAAAGTGGCTTGAATGGCAAGGGTGCAATGATATCTCCAGTCTACTTGCTTTAGATATGTCAAAATTGATCGTTCTTGATTTGTCTGGGAGTACCTCCAGCCATTGGCAGTGCTGGACACCAATTATGATGGTATGATGACATAACTGTGCATTTTCTTTTGCATCCAGTTTGACAATAGCTTATATTATTCTCTTGTTTTGCAGAGGGCCAAGAACTTGAAAGTTTTGATCCTAAAAGATTGTCGTTTGCTAATGGAATCTCCATTTTCCCATGCTGCTGTGACCTTAGAGAGACTAAACCTGGAGCGTTCAACATTACCTACGTGTGCTGTGAGGTCCATTAGCGAGCTAAGGAACTTACTTTCTTTAAATATCAAGTTCTGCAGCTTCGTGCAAGAGCTGCCAAAAGATATAGGTTCCTTGGAAGCTTTGAAAGAGCTATACATCGATGGAACTCCCATTAAAGCCATTGATATCGCAGAGGGTTCCTATGGGAAGCTTAAAATTCTGAGTGCTTGCAACTGCGAATTCTTGTCTCTACCCAATTCAATTGGTAACTTGAAATCTCTTTCGTACCTGGCATTAAACGAGACTAAACTGAGTGAGCTCCCTTGTTCTATCGGATTGTTGGAGAATCTCCAGACGCTATCTCTGAGAAACTGTAGGAGCTTGTGGAAATTGCCGGATTCCATTGGAGACCTCAAAAAGCTGCAAGTCATGGATCTTTCAAGCACAATAGTTGACGAAATACCATCCTCTGTCAAGGATTTACAAAACTTGAAAGAACTAAAGATGGCTGGCACTCACATAAGAAAATTTCCTGGAGGCATTAAGAATCTAGAGAGTTTAGAAGAGATAGATTTCTCGGGCTGCAGAAATTTGAGAGGGGAGTGCAACATTACGGGATTATCGTCTTTGCGGGTGTTACTTCTAGAACACACTGATATTTCTCGGCTGATTGTGACGGATCGCCAATCCTATAATCCCCAAAACCTCAAACTAGATGGCGATGTCCCCATCTCGATAATTGGAACTATCCAAGGGCATGGCATCGGTTCAACAGATGTGAGACTAGACCACCGTTCAAGGCTGACGGACATTATATCAGCATGCGATGATGAGTCAGAGACCGTAGCAATGTGGCGGTCAGACAGAAGCAAGGAAGTCATCGGTGGATGAGGTTTGGCTACGGAGGAAGTTAGCGCTCCTATCCCATTAAATCAAATTTGTAAATCATCAAGCATGTCAACTGATCTTCCTGCAATAAGGGCTATTAGGGGCATAGCCAAATTCGAATTTTCGCTTCTATTCTGAATTTTCAATTTACATTCTTCTTCCATTTTCTTGACCTTCACACTCGTACACTTTTTATTGTCTTGCACGCATGTCAATTTCCTGCAATTTTGTGCGTACATGTTAGCTTTGGTTTTGACTCAGTGTAAGTATTACACAGTTTATTTGATTGATTTGCAAGATAACTGCAAGGTCGTCAAAGTATGAGTTTTAGTTCCTTTCTTGATCGTTCATCTCATTAGTAGTCTCCTTGATCAATAGTAGAGGATGAAATCTTGTTCTTCTTTCGTCAATTTTAAAACTAGAACAAAAAATTTGATGTTGCGTCTGACCATCTAACAAAAATTCTTTAGAGGTACAATATGTTTGTGAATGTCGCACCTATATTACCCAAAATTGGCAGTGATTGCTTTTTCAAATAAACTTGAAAATGATTATTGCTCGGTTCTCTTAATCATTGATTTTATTTAACTAGTATGAAAACTATATATGCAATATTCTAAATATGGTTAACATAACATTCTGTCAATCAAAAGAATAGCCACATGAAAAATTGTGCTTACGTGCACAATAGAAAAGAGAAAACTTTCTGATTCTGACAGAGTATTGTGATTAATCTAACTAACAAAAAATTAGTGTATTTTATTTCCAAGATTATAACGCAATGTATTTAATGACACTTATAATCAATGAAAATATCTACTATATGATTAATAGGCTGGTTTTCTAAGACATTTTTAATCTTTCTTAATGAGAATTTTTAGGACTATATCTTGTGATATTATGATTCACATATGTATGATGTATTATCGTTATCTATTAAATCATGTTTCGAGTTTGTGTTATTTACGACATCCATATATGTTGGAAAATTTTAATTTGTTCAAAATCTAATGTTGCTTTTTAGGAATAATAATCTTGGATTATAGTGGATATATATAAATCCAAGGTTCAGCACGAGATATTCGTTGGTTACTTCTTTTATCCTAGTTTGAGTAATTGACCAAGAAGTGAACGTCTCTACCTTGTTCAATGTAAAAGTCCCACAAGAAAGACACAGAAAAGGGCAGCTCTTTTTAAATGCGTGCAGCGGACTCCAAAAAGGATTAACAACGATCTGAACAGACGACTCTTTCTTGGACGCGCGAAAGAGTCTGTTCTTCGGCCAGGTATAGGAGCAAGACACATGGAATTTAATTTATTGTGAATTTTACGTCCAAGTGAGTTATTTATTTATAAAAATTATGGGTTTGGACTTAATCTAAGGGAAACACTCGTGTGTATGAGCAATTGTAGCTCTAACTCTTCGATTATTGGTGAATTATTTATTACTGGCTCTCTTTGTAGAATATGTACCAACTCTCGGACAGAACCATAATGTCCGATATCATTTATTTTTCCTAGTTTATATCTCTAGTAATTTTGTATTAACTTAGGTCGCAAGTGATAACCATTATTTTTTTCTGTTTTTCAATTTTTTTGTTCCTAAGAATAAGTTTGGAACAAAAATCTGTTTGATAACGTAATTTTATTTTATTTTTGTAATTTTAGGGACAAATTTTTAGCTCAGAAATAGGTTTGAAATGAAAATAAGAAGTAGAAATTTTCTATTTTTCTATTTTTGGAAAAAAAATAAGAAATAAAAATTTTACTCATTGCTTACTCCCGACACCAATCGCCTACTGGTGTGTACCGACCGTCTGGGAGGGAGATATTTAAGAAGGTCTATAAATGAATTTATGTTCTGCGAATAAAAGCTTTGTGTCGTAATCAAACATTAATTTTATTCAGAAACTCATCCAAAAATAGAAATAGAAAAATCTGTTGATTGTCAAAAATAAGGCTTCGAGATAGAATGGCGTTCACATTCTTTATTGCAAGATCCTGTCAATTTTCACATTAATTTTACAACATTGAAGAAAAAGAAATATATTTTAAAAAAAAAATTGAACAACTAAGTACATCCAATTCTTTCATAGTGTGAAATGGTATAAGTTACTCGGATTCATGTGACCTAAGCAATTCCACTTTCAACTCGGGAGAAAAGGCAAAAAAAGATTGGCCCCGGCTGTGTGCGTTCATCGTCATACGGTGCTTGAAAGCATCGCTGCGTTTTTCTCTTTACCCCTCCACCTTGCGATGCAGACGAAAGAGAAGACTCTGCATTTACTAATCTTTAGATGCTCAATAGACATTAGTTTGTCTACATCTCTTGGACCACGAGTTAAAATTTTGTTCAATGCACATGGGTCATGGAAGGATTACCACAACATATATCTTGTTTTCTCTGTGATAAACTAGCGGCTGCTCCGAAAATCTTACATGAACTCGGCCCCCAAATAAGACAACACCATCTCGACTTGCAGTTGTTACGTTGCCTGTGGTGAGCTCGTATACATCGTTTTACTTCCAAACCCGTCAGAATTAAAAATGGGGCGTGTGCACGAGAAATCAAATCATACATTGTAATGAAATGCTCGAGTTAAGAATAATTGCGTGCAACTGGGGTAAGATCACAGAGAGTGAATGAAAAGGTTAGTGGCATTGTTGGCCTTTGGATCTGCACGATGTGGTAGGCGTGTTGGGGCCGAGCTTTTGCGTACAGCGTAAACATCATAAGTCTTACCATGGTACGCGTGGATGATCGATGAGGAGTGACAGAAGTGCCTCAGCAACCAACGGCCACGACCCCTCATGCTCACTCATCGGCTGAACGAGTCAATGTCATGACTCTCGAATTCAACAAGGCTTTCTCTGTCCATCTTCACTTTTGTAAGAAGAAATTGGTACTCTGCAAGCTGGGCAAAAGCTTAGCTCGGCCAACAAAAAGAGAAACGCACACATCTTTTAGTACATACTCACAACATTTGATATTGATGTTCCAACTTTATTTTTTTTCCAGTAATAATTCAAATTTTTTCCAACTATTTATTGGAGAACACGATCACGGTCACTCACCAACTCAATCGAGGTATATGTCATGACTCTCGGCTCACTTTATTCCTTCGCAGATGGAAATTAGTGCTGTCCAAGCTGAGCAAGAGCTGAGCTCAGCTAACAAAAAGAGAAAAGCATACACATTTTAGTACATACCATTGACATTTGATGTTGATGCTTGAACTTTGATCATTTTGTGTGATAATAATGCAAACTCTTTTTTACTATTTCTTGGAGAACATGACCACAGTGCTCACCAGCTCAATCGAGTCAATGTCGTGACTTTCAGTTGCAACAAAGTTTTCTTTATCCATCTTCACTTTATTCTTTGGCAGATGTAAATTAGTACTGTCCAAGCTGGGCAAGAGTTTAGCTCTACTGACAAAGAGAAAAGCATGCACCTTTTAGTACATACCCTTGACATTTGGTGTTGATGCTTAGACTTTGATCCTTTTTTGCGATAATAATTCAAATATTTTTCTATTGTTTCTTGGAGAACACAACCACGGTGCTCACCAGCTCAATCGAGTCAATGTCGTGTCTCTCGGTTCCAACAAAGCTTTCTTTATCCATCTTCACTTTATTCCTTGATTGATGGAAATTAGTGCTGTCCAAGCTGGACAAGAGCTTAACTGGGCCGACAAAGAGAGAAAAGCATACACATTTTAGTACATACCCTTGACATTTGATGTTGATGGTCAAACTTTGATCCTTTTTTTGCGATAATAATGCAAACTTTTTTTACTATTTCTTGGAGAACATGACCACAGTGCTCACCAGCTCAATTGAGTCAATGTCGTGAATTTCAAGTGCAACAAAGTTTTCTTTATCCATCTTCACTTTATTCTTTGGCAAATGTAAATTAGTACTGTCCAAGCTGGGCAAGAGTTTAGCTCTACTGACAAAGAGAAAAGCATGCACCTTTTAGTACATGCCCTTGACATTTGGTGTTGATGCTTAGACTTTGATCCTTTTTTGCGATAATAATTCAAATATTTTTCTATTGTTTCTTGGAGAACACAACCACGGTGCTCACCAGCTCAATCAAGTCAATGTCGTGTCTCTCGGTTCCAACAAAGCTTTCTTTATCCATCTTCACTTTATTACTTGATTGATGGAAATTAGTACTGTCCAAGCTGGACAAGAGCTTAACTGGGCCGACAAAGAGAGAAAAGCATACACATTTTAGTACATACCCTTGACATTTGATGTTGATGGTCAAACTTTGATCCTTTTTTGCGATAATAATGCAAACTTTTTTTTACTATTTCTTGGAGAACATGACCACAGTGCTCACCAGCTCAATCGAGTCGATATCGTGACTTTCAATTGCAACAAAGTTTTCTTTATCCATCTTCACTTTATTCTTTGGCAGATGTAAATTAGTACTATGCAAGCTGGGCAAGAGTTTAGCTCTACTGACAAAGAGAAAAGCATGCACCTTTTAGTACATACCCTTGACATTTGGTGTTGATGCTTAGACATTGATCCTTTTTTGCGATAATAATTCAAATATTTTTCTAATGTTTCTTGGAGAACACAACCACGGTGCTCACCAGCTCAATCGAGTCAATGTCGTGTCTCTCGGTTCCAACAAAGCTTTCTTTATCCATCTTCACTTTATTCCTTGATTGATGGAAATTAGTGCTGTCCAAGCTGGACAAGAGCTTAACTGGGCCGACAAAGAGAGAAAAGCATACACATTTTAGTACATACCCTTGACATTTGATGTTGATGGTCAAACTTTGATCCTTTTTTTGCGATAATAATGCAAACTTTTTTTACTATTTCTTGGAGAACATGACAACAGTGCTCACCAGCGCAATCGAGTCAATGTCGTGAATTTCAAGTGCAACAAACTTTTCTTTATCCATCTTCACTTTATTCTTTGGCAAATGTAAATTAGTACTGTCCAAGCTGGGCAAGAGTTTAACTCTACTGACAAAGAGAAAAGCATGCACCTTTTAGTACATGCCTTTGACATTTGGTGTTGATGCTTAGACTTTGATACTTTTTTGCGATAATAATTCAAATATTTTTCTATTGTTTCTTGGAGAACACAACCACGGTGCTCACCAGCTCAATCGAGTCAATGTCGTGTCTCTCGGTTCCAACAAAGCTTTCTTTATCCATCTTCACTTTATTCCTTGATTGATGGAAATTAGTGCTGTCCAAGCTGGACAAGAGCTTAACTGGGCCGACAAAGAGAGAAAAGCATACACATTTTAGTACATACCCTTGACATTTGATGTTGATGGTCAAACTTTAAGCCTTTTTTGCGATAATAATGCAAACTTTTTTTACTATTTCTTGGAGAACATGACCACAGTGCTCACCAGCTCAATCGAGTCGATGTCGTGACTTTCAATTGCAACAAAGTTTTCTTTACCCATCTTCACTTTATTCTTTGGCGGATGTAAATTAGTACTTGTCCAAGCTGGGCAAGAGTTTAGCTCTTGACAAAGAGAAAAGCATGCACCTTTTAGTACATACCCTTGACATTTGGTGTTGATACTTAGACTTTGATACTTTTTTGCGATAATAATTCAAATATTTTTTTATTGTTTCTTGGAGAACACAACCACGGTGCTCACCAGCTCAATCGAGTCAATGTCGTGTCTCTCGGTTCCAACAAAGCTTTCTTTATCCATCTTCACTTTATTCCTTGATTGATGGAAATTAGTGCTGTCCAAGCTGGACAAGAGCTTAACTGGGCCGACAAAGAGAGAAAAGCATACACATTTTAGTACATACCCTTGACATTTGATGTTGATGATCAAACTTTGATCCTTTTTTCGATAATAATGCAAACTTTTTTACTATTTCTTGGAGAACATGTCCACAGTGCTCACCAGCTCAATCGAGTCGATGTCGTGACTTTCAGTTGCAACAAAGTTTTCTTTATCCATCTTCACTTTATTCTTTGGCAGATGTAAATTAGTACTGTCCAAGCTGGGCAAGAGTTTAGCTCTATCTTGACAAAGAGAAAAGCATGCACCTTTTAGTACATACCCTTGACATTTGGTGTTGATGCTTAGACTTTGATCCTTTTTTGCGATAATAATTCAAATATTTTCTATTGTTTCTTGGAGAACACAACCACGGTGCTCACCAGCTCAATTGAGTCAATGTCGTGTCTCTCGGTTCCAACAAAGCTTTCTTTATCCATCTTCACTTTATTCCTTGATTGATGGAAATTAGTGCTGTCCAAGCTGGACAAGAGCTTAACTGAGCCGACAAAGAGAGAAAAACATACACATTTTAGTACATACCCTTGACATTTGATGTTGATGGTCAAACTTTGATCCTTTTTTGCGATAATAATGCAAACTTTTTTTACTATTTCTTGGAGAACATGACCACAGTGCTCACCAGCTCAATCGAGTCGATGTCGTGACTTTCAGTTGCAACAAAGTTTTGTTTATCCATCTTCACTTTATTCTTTGGCAAATGTAAATTAGTACTGTCCAAGCTGGGCAAGAGTTTAGCTCTACTCACAAAGAGAAAAGCATGCACCTTTTAGTACATACCCTTGACATTTGGTGTTGATGCTTAGACTTTGATCCCTTTTTGCGATAATAATTCAAATATTTTTCTATTGTTTCTTGGAGAACACAACCACGGTGCTCACCAGCTCAATCGAGTCAATGTCGTGTCTCTCGGTTCCAACAAAGCTTTCTTTATCCATCTTCACTTTATTCCTTGATTGATGGAAATTAGTGCTGTCCAAGCTGGACAAGAGCTTAACTGGGCCGACAAAGAGAGAAAAGCATACACATTTTAGTACATACCCTTGACATTTGATGTTGATGGTCAAACTTTGATCCTTTTTTCGATAATAATGCAAACTTTTTTTACTATTTCTTGGAGAACATGACCACAGTGCTCACCAGCTCAATCGAGTCGATGTCGTGACTTTCAGTTGCAACAAAGTTTTCTTTATCCATCTTCACTTTATGCTTTGGTAGATGTAAATTAGTACTGTCCAAGCTTGGCAAGAGTTTAGCTCTACTGACAAGGAGAAAAGCATGCACATTTTAGTACATATCCTTGACATTTGGTGTTGATGCTTAGACTTTGATCCTTTTTTGCGATAATAATTGAAATATTTTTCTATTGTTTCTTGGAGAACACAACCACGGTGCTCACCAGCTCAATCGAGTCAATGTCGTGTCTCTCGGTTCCAACAAAGCTTTCTTTATCCATCTTCACTTTATTCATTGATTGATGGAAATTAGTGCTGTCCAAGCTGGACAAGAGCTTAACTGGGCTGACAAAGAGAGAAAAGCGTACACATTTTAGTACATACCCTTGACATTTGATGTTGATGGTCAAACTTTAATCCTTTTTTGCGATAATAAGGCAAACTTTTTTTACTATTTCTTGGAGAACATGTCCACAAAGTGCTCACCAGCTCAATCGAGTCGATGTCGTGACTTTCGGTTGCAACAAAGTTTTCTTTATCCATCTTCACTTTATTCTTTGGCGGATGTAAATTAGTACTGTCCAAGCTGGGCAAGAGTTTAGCTCTCTTGACAAAGAGAAAAGCATGCACCTTTTAGTACATACCCTTGATATTTGGTGTTGATGCTTATACTTTGATCCTTTTTTGTGATAATAATTCAAATATTTTTCTATTGTTTCTTGGAGAACACAACCACGGTGCTCACCAGCTTAATCAAGTCAATGTCGTGTCTCTCGGTTCTAACAAAGCTTTCTTTATCCATCTTCACTTTATTCCTTGATTGATTGAAATTAGCGCTGTCTAAGCTGGACAAGAGCTTAACTGGAGCGACAAAGAGAGAAAAGCATACACATTTTAGTACATACCCTTGACATTTGATGTTGATGGTCAAATTTTGATCCTTTTTTGCGATTATAATTGAAATATTTTTCTATTGTTTCTTGGAGAACACAACCATGGTGCTCGCCAGCTCAATCGAGTCAATATCGTTACTCTTGGTTGCAACCGAGCTTTCTTTATCCATCTTCACTTTATTCCTTAGCAGATGGAAATTAGTACCGTCCAAGCTAAGCAAAAGCTTAGCTCAGCCAACAAAAAGAGAAAAGCATACACATTTTAGTACATACCCTTGACATTTGATGTTGATGCTCAAACTTTGATCCTTTTTTGCGTTAATAATTCAAATCTTTTTCTACTATTTCTTGGAGAACACGACCACGGTGCTCACCAGCTCAATCGAGTCAATGTCGTGACTCTCAGTTGCAACGAAGCTTTCTTTATCCATCTTCACTTTATTCCTTGGCAGATGGAAATTAGTATTGTCAAAGCTGGGCAAGAGTTTAGCTCTGCCGACAAAGAGAAAAAGCATGCACATTTTAGTAAATATCCTTGACATTTGATATTGATGCTCAAACTTTGATCATTTTTTGCGATAATAATTCAAATATTTTTCTACTGTTTCTTAGAGAACACGACCACGGTGCTCACCAGCTCAATCGAGTCAATGTCGTGACTCTTGGTTGCAACAAAACTTTCCTTATCCATCTTCACTTTATTCGTTGACAGATGGAAATTATTGTTGTCCAAGCTGGGCAAAAGCTTAGCTCAACCAACAAAGAGAGAAAAACATACACTTTTTAGTACATACCCTTGACGTTTGATGTTCAAATCTTTTTCTACTATTTCTTGGATAACACGACCATGGTGCTCACCAGCTTAATCGAGTCAATGTTGTATCTCTCAGTTCCAACAAAGCTTTATTTATCAATCTTCACTTTATTTCTTGGTAGATGGAAATCAATGCTGTCCAAGCTGGGCCAGAGCTTAGCTCAGCCGACAAAGAGAGAAAAACATACACCTTTTAATACATACCTTTGACATTTGATGTTGATGCTCAAACTTTGATCCTTTTTTGCAGTAATAATTCAAGTATTTTTCTACTATTTCTTGGAGAACACAACCACATGCTCACCAGCTCAATCGAGTCAATGTCGTGGCTCTCGGTTGCCACAAAGCTTTCTTCATCCATCTTCACTTTATTCCGTGATAGATGGAAATTAGTGTTGTCCAAACTGGACAAGAGCTTAGCTCGGCCAACAAAGAGAGAAAAGCATATACCTTTTAGTACGTACCATTGATGTTTGATGTTGATGCTCAAACTTTTATTCTTTTTTTAGATAATAATTCAAATCTTTTTCTACTGTTTCTTGAAGAACACGACCACGGTGCTCACCAGCTCAATTGAGTCAATGTCATGACTCTTGGTTGCAACAAAGTTTTCTTTATCCATCTTCACTTTATTCCATGGTAGATGGAAATTAGTGTTGTCCTAGCTAGGCGAGAGCTTAGCTTGGCTGAGAGAGAGAGAGAAGCATATAGCTTTTAGTACATTCCCTCAATGTTTGATGTTGATGTTCAAACTTTAATCTTTTTTCCAATAATAATTCAAACTCTTTTCTTACTGTTTCTTGAAGAACACAACCAATTTCATTATTGTAAGTGAGGTTAATGTTTCTTAAGGTTTCCCAAATTTGCTCAATTTATGTTTCTCATTTGTAATTTTATGTTTAAGACTACTTAATTCACAAGCTAATGCATTGTTTGTCAAAAAAGGTGAAGTTGGCATGATTGGACCTAAACGACATCATCTAACATATTTCTTGCCCTGAAACTAACAAATTGATGCAAAATTATTTAGGAAAAAGTTTTTCAAACTCTAAACCTAACCTCTAAATTGAGGAACTGGGGCTAAATGCAATTTGACTAGATTCAGCTTGGCTAGAAATCGTGATATATTTTTCATGATCTTACTACTTAAATGATATTGTGTGACATGAGAATTAATTAAAAAAAAAACATTTACCATTACCAAAGAAAAACACTTATGAACTAATGAAATATTGGTAATCAAGAAAGAAAAATATTTTAAAAAATTGACTATCACCGAAGAAAAATGTTTTGAAATGAACAAACAAAATATACGTCATAAATTAGATAAATTATTTTTTTAATAATTGTGCTTTTGAAAGCCACCAATTTGTGGCATTATTTTAGGCAAGACGGCTTACAATATTGCCCGATATCTGAAGACTAATCAAAGCCCAGAACATGTGGGTCTAGTGGTATCTTCTCGGTTCAAGAGATTTTAAATCATCTTACTTAGGTTGGGCTGGGCTGGGCTGGGAACTCATCTTATCAAACAAATCGAAAACGGTGATTCAAGTGAGAAGCCCTAAAACACATTCCTATTATTTATTTGCCGTGTGCTTCGCGCGAGGCTCTTAAGAAGATTATATTTAAAAGCAATAAATCACACTAAATTCTATTTGTTTCAAATGTTGTCCTTAAAAGACAATTCAATGTTCAGATATTCTCAGTTAATTAAATTTTGGGGGAAAAAAAGATATGAATTGCATGGACATGGAGATCTTGATTCTAAGTCCATACTTCCTCTTATTTTACAAGAAAATTAAGGATACTATTCATTAGCATGAATTTGGCAATGAACTACATATAGCTAATTTTGTCTGTGAAAATGCTTCCTATAAATAAGGGAAAATTCCAAATAAGGACTTGAAATGCCTTGTTTTCTCAAATAAGAGCAAAATAAACTTTATTTCAAATAAGGATATGAAGTGACCATATTGTCTCAAATAAAAGTTTGGAGTATCATATCAGTTTTAAAAAATGACATAATCTCTCAAACCAAAGGGCATTTTTGTCTTTTACTTTAAAAATTTTTCTATTAATTTCTTTTTTTTTTCTTTTTTCTTTTTCCTCTTGCCTATGTCGACCGTGGCAAAGGTCGTTGGACTTAGGCAAGGGCGACCCTTGCCCGACGCCAGTGCAAGTGACCCTCGCGAGATCCGATGAGGGTGGTTCTTACTTGAGGCAGGCAACCTCCGCTAGCCATTGATGGCAATGGTTGGGGAGGGAAGAGGAAAAAGAAAAAAAAAAAAAAAGAGGAAAGAAATTTAATTTTTTTTTAAAATATAGTTACAATTTTGTGACCAAAATACCTCTTCTCAGATGGCTGGAATAGTCACTAGCCAACCAAATGCCCTTATTTGAGATAATTTGACCATTTCAAGCCCTTATTTAATATAATTTTTTTCAAACCCTTATTTAAGAAAACGATAGCATTTTAAGCCCTTATTTGGAATTTTTCCTATAAATAATAGTATGTGCCTTTTTGAATTTTTTTTCATCTTGTAGTTCTTGAACGTTAGCTCTCATTTGATTCAGATTTTAGAGGGTAGTATCTAGGTTCAAAGTTTTGAACCAGTGTCAAACAAATTTCAGAGCAAAGGCAATTGTCATTCTTTTGAAATGGCAGCATAAGTAATCTTTATACTCTCAATGCGAATCCATCCCTCTCTCAATGCGAATCCATCCCTTGCTTTCATATTTTACTCAGAACAATCCTTTGGACCACCTACATAAATGAATTTTGCTGATGGACACAATCTCAGTTTGGCCTATAGATAGGTTTCGTGGTTGGGAATCTCTGCACTATCCCTCAGCTTTATAGGGAAAATTCCCAGGACAATGCTGCTGCAGATTTGTTTTGACACAAATGAATGCGGCTCATTGAGGAACCGCAAGTAATGGAGAGAAAGAGCAATCAAGTTTCACAATGGAGCTAATGGCAGCATCCTCCAGATTTAATCTTGATATCCTTGGCTCCTCATCAATGATCAACCCAATCCTTCCTCTTAAATCCATATGTTGCTGCAGATAGCTCGCTAGTCTTCATACTCATTCTCTTCATCATCATCCTCGTTGTTTTCTGCATATCTCCATCCTTCATCGTCATTCTCTTGGTCCTCTTCCATCTCTTCCCTATCTTCTTCCTCGTATATCTCTTCATTAACTGGCCACGGTTTCTTCACCACATTCAAAGTGACAGGAGTAGGGCTGCTGTCACCTTTCCTCTTAGCGGACTTTGCTGGAGACGTCTTCAAGTTCGGTTTCTGCCTGCTTTGTTTCTGGCTTTCCCTGTTGGCGCGCTTTCTGCTGTAATTATCTTGATAACTAGCTTCATCCAATTCATGATCCGCGTTGCACATGCCATCCTCAGCATTCGCATCAGCCATGTACTCTCGATGCTCTCTTCTCAAGTGAAGTTTGAGCTTGTACTCAAGAATATAAGCCTTGCCAAACGTCTCATACAGACAAGCATAAGGGCGGTCAGGCGGAAAAGCTTTTGTAGTGATCTTCTCCGGAGGTGGTGTTGTACTTCGTCACCTCAACTGCTGCATTCTGTGTAATTATGTAGAAAGTCCAAGACACAGATTCACTATCCATGCCGATTCATGGCTAGCTAATTTCAGCTGCTTTACCTTCTACAAATGTTTTGATTTTTTTTATTTCTTTTCTTTTCCAGCTTCACTCAGTGTTTAGTATCTTGCTCATCTTGCCTCTCATTAGGGATCGAAGCCAATGCTTAAATTTCTGTGCAATGAATGGGTTGCTAAGGCTCCATTTTTTTTTCACGAAAAATGGATGATTTAAAAAATAGTTTTTGAAAAATGATCATTTGTATCTCTTAAAATAATGAATTAATATCCTGAAAACCCAAAACTGGTACACCTATGACAAATTTACTCTAAACTAATTTTTTGACTGTAAAAAACTCAAAACCGGTACACTTTTGACAAATTTACCCTAAATTGGTATACTTGTAATAAATTCACACTTTATTAGTTTTCGTTAAATTTTATTGTCAAATTACTAAATTAAATGACACGTAACATTAGATTAATGTACTAATTTATAATTTTACTATAGGTTTGTCATAGTTATACCATTTGTGTGGTTTTTGTGTTATAAATCTAATTTAACGAATGGTATATTTGTCATAAATGTACCAGTTTATGATTTGTGGAGGTTGAACGGAGTAAATTTGTTATAGGAATACTAATTTAGGGTTTTTTTTGTGGCCACTTGGGATAATTTTATCATATGTGTACTAGTTTAGGGTTTTTCGTGATCAAAAAATTAGTTTAGGGTAAATTTATCACAAATGTACCAATTTAGCGTTTTTTTCAGGGTATTAACTCAATAATAATTAACCAATGAAAAATGTTTTCATCATCGACAACAATTTTTGTCTAAATATTTTTGTGGATGATGAAAATATTTTTTGTTCATTAATTTTTGTAAGCTATGCAAGTGATCCTTTTAGAAAAAAATATTTTTCAAAATCACTCATTTTCTACAAAATAAATAGAACATTATCCTTTCATTGCTTGATTTGCATCTACATATCTTTGCGTGTAGTATACTATGAAAAGAGGAAGCAAGAGCAACTCTTTCGCGCTAGGATGCCATGTAGGTTTAAGCTTGGCCAAGTTTCTATATTTTAGGCCAATTTCACTCTAGTATATCACTAGGCCGAGAATTGACCCATCCGGAACCGAACACCTCTAGTTCAAATTGAAAAATTGACCACAAAAAAATCACGCTGATGATCTACAATCCAACACGTAACCTGCAGATTAAAAGAACGCAGCTAGTGTAACTTGGATCTGTAGTCCCAGTTCCGGTTTTTAATAAACAAAACATTTATAAATGAAACGTTTCATGAAGAAAATGACGGCCATTCATGAGGTTAATTGCTTTTCTTCAGCAACTAATGTGGACAATACTGTAAATTTTCATCTACATGAAGAATAATCTCTACGGTTAATTTTTGACGACAGGCGCATTTTCGATACTGATGATTGCAACAATTGTTGATGAGAAGCTCAAGAAAAGATACGAAGCTGAAATTGAAATATTTTCGAACTCAATATAGTCTACATAACCGTTAAGTGTCATTTGAGAATGGATAAAATTATTTTTCTTGAGAATCTTAGCTAAATTAATGTTAACTTCATTAGTCATACATCCTTTCAATTTTCTTAACTTCATTCACCATGGAGTAGAGATTATTCTAGAAAAGAAAAATGAGCTAGTTCCTTTCGAGGGAACATTTAATTTGCTATGCACAGGGAAAAAAATAGTGACAAGAAAAAGAGCTCGAGAGGACAATAAGGAACTTCGCAAAATTTGGTGCTATTGTGCAACGTGGTCAAAGTTCGGGAAAGTAATTTACGACTAATGTGTACAATACGGCTAATTTCCAATGACACAAAGCATTTCTCAACAGTTAATTTTCAATGATATTATCGTTCTCTCTTACTCAGTGCATGTGTTGTTATATTATAATAATTGCTATGAATATATTACCGACAGTCATTGAAATTCGTGACTATGCTACAACGATACATATAAACCACGTTGAGAAGAAAGATAGAAATATAAGAAAGAGGGAACATATTCAATTGAGAAGATAGGCCAACACATCTAAATTGCCATGGGCGTAATGTAATCAACCCAACTAATTACAACAAATGACAACACTCAATCATATGATCCAAACTAATGTTGAATTATTTATTGCAACAAATGCCACCAACGGCGGAATTTTGAAGCTTCTAACAGTTTTTGCTTCAAGTCGGGATTGAGATAGAGGTTACTTAGGTTAGGTGGAAGGGTAGGCAACTCTTTAAGAAAATCACAACGTAGCAAATCCAGAGTCTGAAGACTTGACATGAAATGGATTTCTGATGGAAGGCTGTATATACGTGTACCTGAAAGCCTCAGTTCTCTAAGCCGATGTAGATTCGAAATGGCCCTCGGAATGACTCCCTCCAAACTCCTACACCAGGAGGCATGTACTTCTTCAAGACTTACCAACTCTCCAATTTCACGAGGAAATTTTCTTAAGAAACAAGAATCCACCTTCAGCACTTTCAAAATCCGCAGGTTTTTAATCGAATCGGGCAATTTTGAAATACCCGTACCTGAAATATCTAACTCTTCTAATGAGTATCCCTTTATACCAATGAATTCTGGAAGCTTTCTTAGCCCGCGACAATCCCTCAAAGACAAGCGTCTAAGTCGCCACAAGTCTCCAATTGACTCGGTAGTTCAAGAATTTTCGCATCATCCAAGGCTAGCACTGAAAGAGATATCCTGAAGTCACAAACGAAACCTGGAACACGAACCAATGAGAAGCAATTAGTGGCACTAAGAATTTGCAGTTGAAATAATTTGCCTATCGATGCAGGAAGTTCTCGTACGGAAGTGCCATCAATCAGGAGATCTTTCAAAGCTTTCATCCCATCCATTTCTGCTGGCAACATGCTAAGTTCGAAGCATGACTTCAAATTTAGGGTAACCAAGAGCTTTAGATCATTAACTGAAGGATCTAAATGAACCAATGGAGAACATTGCTCAAGATCAGTAACTCCAAATTTGGGCAACAAGAGAAGCTGGGGGTAACTAATAATTCCGCACTCCCTATAAGGTTCAAGACTTTGAGACGCTCCATCTGCAAAACAAGGGAAACAGTTCAGATGGCGTAGAACTCTCATTTTTCTTGAGGGCCAAGACAAACGCAACAGCAAATCAGCTATAAACCACCTTAATTCCTTTGCAACCTCCCATGGATTCTGTAACCTTACTCCACGAAAGATCGAGAATAACTAGGGTCTCATTTTTCTCTAAATGAATGCTCACTGCATCTCGAGGGCACCCTTGCCAATGAAGCCACCGAACATTCAATAAGGCAATCTGCAAATTTTCTACCAATATTGGCACGTCCCAAGCTGAGAAATGCCCTGTTCGGCAGGATCTCATAGCCTGCCACTTCAGTGTTAAGGTAGTCTGTTTTCTGTATGATGGACCACAAAAGTCAACAAAAGAAACGTGAAAGTCTTCACACAGAAATAATTACTATGGATGCCTAAACTACCATGAGGTAAAGAAAATGAACCTTTTTGAAGAAAATCGGAAAACAAATTAAGGCTCGAATGCTTCATATTCCCCCCCAAATAAAAAAAAAAAAAAAAAAAAATCCAACCCCCAAAAACCCCCACCAACACCTTTTTCCCCTTGTTCGTGTCCTGAGCTATGGCAGGAATCAATCCAACACCTGCTCCTGGATCATGGAAACCTTCGCGTATAATCTCCCTAGGGAAAATTACCATAAAAGTAATTGTAAGCTGAAACTGGATGAATTTCTGGATTTTTGCATATACAGATCGTCCCCACCTGACAACCTGCATGCATTTTGTTCCCTCCTTCCACCCTATAAATTGCTATATGCAATCTCATGCTGCATTTTGCATCCGCATATTTAAATGCATACTACCAAAGAAAAAAAGGAATGAAACAAAAAAGAAAGAAACACATAATATAAACACCAAAAAAGAGCAATCTTACATCTCAGCTCATGCAGATCAGCACATATCTACGTCTCATAGGTCATAAATTTATTCAATTATAAGAAATTAAGGAATCTCCAAAAGATCAGTATATGGTAGAATGTTAGTTGGTAGAATAAGGATAACGTCATTTCCGTATTTGACAGAAGATCTAGGAACTATTATGCGCCTCATGAATATCACTCTGTTTCAGTGAGATGCGAGATCATAAGTTAATCATGGTGGCAAGTACTAACCTTCACAACAGAGGCAAATTTATCATCCAAAATAATGATATCAGAGCTCTCCTTAGCAACTTCTGTCTGTTGAATACCCATTGCAAGGCCAATATGTACCTAAACACCATAAAAAGTTTTTGTCCCAACAGCAATATCAGAGAGTAAATATATCCGGTTTGTGAATATTATACCATGAGCAGGAAAGGCAAAATATGCGTAATGTACCAATTATAATATACCATAAGACATCAGGATCACATTAAGGTGTACAAACCAATTTGATAACATTTATTGCACCCAAGTTACTTTGACTGTCTACCAGTCAACTAGAGAATTTAGAAGCCTACGGACAAATGAGCAACATAATGCGAATGTGGCCAATAATGCAAATCCATCGAGCTGGGCTGTAATGCAAATGTGCTGCCAGCATAACCACATCATAAATAGATCCAAACCTTCCCATAAAAATAAAAAATAAACAATGAAATATTGGAAACTCATTTAGAGCAGGGGCATCATTTGTGCCATCTCCAGTAACAGCAACTACATGTCCTCGTTTCTTCAGAGATTGCACAAGCAGAAGCTTGCCACTTGGTGAGGATCGTCCCATCACCTAAACATGCAAGGCACGATAAGATTTCACTACGTACCAGAAGAGGGTAAAACAATGGAACTAATCAGCCAAAACATACAGATATTCTTTCTGCAATTTCTTCCCTTTGAACATCAGATAAGGCACGAAAGGCTCTTCCTTCAATGAGATTAGGTTTAGTAGCATCTGCATCTTGGTGAGCGGCGTTGAGGGCGGCGTTGAGGGCAAGCAGCTAGGCGAGCAGCTTCGGGGGAGGCTCAGCGAGGGGCGTCAGGGGTGACTGGGTGAGTGGCGTCGAGGGCAGCTGCGCAAGCGGCCCGGGGACAACTAGGCGAGCAACATCAAGGGCGGCTGGGCGGCAGCGAGCGTCATAGGGGACCAAGCGGGCGAGCAGTGTCGGGGGCGGCTGGCCGAGCGGCGTCAGGGGTGAGCAGCGTCGGGGGCAACCGGGCAAGCAGCATTAGGGACGGCTGGGCGAGCGGCGAGCATCCTCCACCGAAGGGACGAGCAGCGTCCACCGGTGGCGTTGACGGCAAGTGGCTGAGCGGCGAGGCGAACAAGGGGTGACAGCATTCAACGGCAGCGTCGAGGGCCAACGGCTGAGCGGCGAGGTGAGCGAGGGGTGACAGCATCGAAGGAGGAAAAGGCGAGGCGACGCGGGGCGACTGGCATCCAGCGGTGGCGTCGAAGGGGAAGCAACGTCTGGAGGTGGCGTCGAGCAAAGGCAAAGGCAGAGAACGAGAGAAACTCAGAGAAGAGAGAACTGTGAAAGACTGAAAGAGGAAGTGTCGTGTGAATTAGGGGTGAACTGATTTGGAGAGTTTTTTTTTTATAGCCTTAACCGTTCCGATTCCCATAAGAACGGGAACGAAACCGAAACTGAGAATCGGAACCAATCCCTTTAGAACCGGGAACCATCCCTTCGGTTCTCCAACTCCTGGAGGTTCTCCAGTGAGCGCGGTTCTACCCTTACTCTGAACATCTTCTTAATTTTTTTGTCCTTTTCCACTTTTACACTTTTTTTTTTCCTTTTCTTTTCCTTCTTTCTGCCCATCTCCTTCATCTTCTTCGATGGTTTCCTCCCACACCCGAAACTGACCCCTCCTCCTAATGCCTCAATCGCCGAACGCCCAACATATTCTCTCACGCCGAGCACTATAAACAAAGCAATGGCTGAGCTCGTCGCTTGTCACCTCATGACATCATTGTCGGCCCCTCCGAGCCGCGCACCACTTACAGCTACCACACCTAGGAAACCAACGGGAGACAAATAAAACACAGCGAATGTATGCCCAGACACGGCCCGATGATGCAAACGACAAGTCGCAAGCAACAAAAGGTTCATAACGTGCAAAACCTACTTATCCGCGTTCAAGAACAAATGGGAATCGGTAATGTACGCGCCTAGTCTGGCTTGGACATACCGTCGAACATGGGGCGGGCATGGAACGGAGGAACGATATCAACCCTTTTTGGACTCGGACTCAGCGCCAAACTTAAAACAATAATAATAATAAATCATCAAATGGGCATTAGAAGCCCAGTACGCATGTGACTGACAAGAGCAGCAAACTCAACGTCCTATCCTACCAAAATAAGGCGGAGCAGCGAGTGTTCTCGGGAACGAGCGTTTAAAATGACAGATCCCTACTCGACTTCCGCAACAGCGATGAGAGGGTGAACTCGAAATGGATCGAGCAATGATTGGCCGTCCCGCGGTGTTCTGGAAGCGAGATCCTCGGGAAAGTGACGCAACTCGACACAAATCAAAAAGTAAGCTACCCACAACACCTACCTGGTTTGGGGGGGGGAGCAGAGCTCCCTCATTGTGTGGTTCTCTCCCTCTCACTCACTTAAAACTCTCCCGAGCTCTTCCAATCTCTCCCCCTCTGTAGCTTGAACCCCAAAAGAAAACCCCCCGAACAAATGAGCGAGCCTCTCTTTTAAGGGCGACCGGCAGGCGCGCATGGCCCCTGCCACCGCCAGCTTGCCGGCCGGACTGATTCGACCCGCAGATCACCCCGCCATCTGCTCCATGACGATCCCCTATCTCCTCTGCTTGTACTCTCCTCTATTTCCTTCTTGTTGCAGAAGCGTGATTGGCATGAGGGGAGGGAGATAACCTGCGCTATTTTGTGCCCAATATGCAAAAAGACAGAAGACTTATCCCAACTTTTGGGCAATTTTGCAAGAAAAAAACTTCAAGCTCCCAAGAGACAGGGTCAAAATTCAGTTACAAATTAAAACAAATACATTTAGCCCTGTCTACGTAATTTAATTTTCACTCTACCCATACCCATAGTGACACAAATGAGAACTAGAGGGCAAATGAATGTGGAAGGGATGAATAAATGAAGATAGTCAAAATTACCAGTCGAAGTTCTTCTGGGGTTATATAACCATCACGATCAATGTCAAATTTTTCAAAAAGCGGCCTGTGACCGCAGCTACCACTTCTCTGAGTCATGTTCCTCCATTTCGATGCACATGAAGAGTAGCTGCAACAAACTCAGTAAAATCCACTTAGCTCATCCGTGTTGCTATCGATCTACATGAAGGAAAAATAAAAGAGATTCTTATGCACCATCCAGGACTCACATGTTTGTGCAAAATCTATAAGCTTGGCAGCAGCTCATCTTATGAACGAAAAAATTAGTCCAACATTTCTTGGCTAACAACACAAGCAAGTTTTCAAAATGATGAAACATGAAGCAAGAACTAAATGGAAGCTTCAAGCATCGAATATGAACAAAAAGAGAATCACCAAAACAATAAAAGAAGAAAGTGAAACTGACAGAAATGGTATTCCACAAAACCCACAAGAAAAAGAAATCTCAATTGCTAATACACAAGGAGACACGTGGTTCCTTCATCTTCCAGGGAAGATCCTGAGCAAGGGCCTGCATGCATACAACACTCATGATCATGATGTAATTAAAATATTCATCAGAGTGAATGTGGAATGAGAAAGAAATGGATACCTCTTTCATTTTTTCAAGACTAATAGAACCATTTTTATCTACATCAATTGCAGCAAATTGATCATTGAGGTCAGCAAGTTCCTCTTCATCAAGTGTGCTTGCTAGTGCCTGCAAGCAATATTTGTTAGACATTGACATGATATAATATCCTTTCCTCCTTGAACAAATCTTACAGAGCAGTTTTGTTACCCGTAAAGCAAATTGTTTCAGTCGACCGTACTTCACAAATTGTCTCATATTGTTCAAAACTGATATATCAATAGGGATATCTGATGCATTTCGTCCTTCTCTGACCCATGGATATGCTGAAAGTTGCAGCAATGAATAAAGATCAATGTTAAGAGGAAACAGAAAATCCTCAGTTCCAAAGAAAATGAAAACCTCAGTTTTCAACCTCAATACTAGACTTGCGGCCTTTTACATGCCAAAACTCATGCCATCCAAAATTCCAGTTTGATAAGCAGTTCAAGTGGGCTTGATCAGAAAGACTCTTAATATGAAATCTCATTTCTTCGCAGAGAATATGGAGAACCAATAAACAATCCACAAGAAAGAATAGTGTCCATCTCTCTCTCATATATCAACAAGAAATAAGTTGCGAGAATATATGTACACAAAACATACATAGGACATTCCAAAGTTTGATTTAACGGGCAGTGACAAAAGTTGGGAAAGGGTAGTGTCACCTCAACAAAAAGATAAAGAAAAGGAACACCAAGAGGAGCAACCATGATTTTCAAAATGCTCCATTTATCCAGTCTTTTCATTTCCACAACCGTATAATGGGCAAGCTATACACACCGTTCACTCAAAAGTTCGCAACCATGCTCTACAGGGACCTGGATAGCTTCAGAGCTACCCAGCTTAAGGTTAGCACTCATCCTCATCAATGCTTTAAATATCATGATCATACAAAACCATGTACGTGATCAAGTCTCAGAAAATTGACTCTGTAATTCAGTACCAAGTCCATTAGCCTCAGAAGTCCTCTTAATTCGAAGTCTCTTCACAGAATTCACGAACATCCTGATATAAAAAGTTTAATTCCAGAATCAGATAGAAAGGATGGCATGCATAGAGAAAAAACTTAACTGAGAACACATACATAGATATCAATTTGTCGAGCATTTTCTATCACTACATCGCCTAGTCGGTGCTCTTCTAATTTCATGCACTAACCGCTTTTATCCACACAACCCCAAATATCCCAGAAGAAAAGCCATCGAGTATTAACATGGCACCGAATTCTACCAAGTAGAATCCAAAAAAAAGAAAACGAACCTTGGGACGTACGGGAGTCGCCAATGGGATGCCTATCGGTGGGGCTTGGGAAGGCGACAGCGTTGGAGGCGTCCGCATTCAGGAGCAGGGGGCGCTTCGTGGAGGAAAGAGAAAGAGCAAGCAGAGCGATTCTCGCTCGCGGAGAGGGAGGCCAAAACGCGAGCAGGGGTTCGTCGGTGTCGGGGTTGGGCGCTCCGCAGAGGAAAGAGGGAGAGAGCGGAGCGGAGGTCGTGAGAGGGAGGCGAAGGGGCGTCGGCGTCGGCGTTGGGCGCGTAGGCGGAGGCCGAGACGGAGGCGTCGGCGTCGGAGTCGGGCGACGGACTCCGGCGCCGACGGAGGCAACCGGCGGAGGGCGTTGGCGTCGGGGTTTGCTGGAAGAGGCGAAGGAGCGTCGGTCTCGAGTCGGGTCCGGGGAGGAGGCGGAGGCTGCGTCGGCGTCGGAGTCGAGGGCGACGGAGGCAACCGGCGGAGGCGGAGGCGGAGGGCCGTCGGCGTTGCGTTTCGCTGGAAGAGAGGCACGACTTCTCGGAGGGGGGAGAGAGAGAGAGCAGAGCGGAGGTCGCGAGAGGGAGGCGGACGAGGGTCGGCGCGTCGGCGTCGGCGTCGGTGGGGACGATGGAAGCAACCAGCAGAGGCGGAGGGGAGAGAGACGGAGAGGAGAGAGGAGAGAGACGATCTGCAGAGGAGAGAGAGCGTCAGAGGGCTTATGCTCGAGAGAGGAGAGGGAGAACTTCCCGCGCTGTTTGTTTGAAACGGAGGGAGCCGAGGGAGCCGACGTGGACTGACACTTGTCCAGGTGTCACGCGCTGAATGGTTCAGAGCACGGATTGCGTGGCACTGTTAGGGTACCTAATATTTTCTCCTCCGAGCCGTGCACCACTTACAGCTACCACACCTAGGAAACCAACGGGAGACAAATAAAACACAGCGAATGTATGCCCAGACACGGCCCGATGATGCAAACGACAAGTCGCAAGCAACAAAAGGTTCATAACGTGCAAAACCTACTTATCCGCGTTCAAGAACAAATGGGAATCGGTAATGTACGCGCCTAGTCTGGCTTGGACATACCGTCGAACATGGGGCGGGCATGGAACGGAGGAACGATATCAACCCTTTTTGGACTCGGACTGAGCGCCAAACTTAAAACAATAATAATAATAAATCATCAAATGGGCATTAGAAGCCCAGTACGCATGTGACTGACAAGAGCAGCAAACTCAACGTCCTATCTTACCAAAATAAGGCGGAGCAGCGAGCGTTCTCGGGAACGAGCGTTTAAAATGACAGATCCCTACTCGACTTCCGCAACGGCGATGAGAGGGTGAACTCGAAATGGATCGAGCAATGACTGGCCGTCCCGCGGTGTTCCCGAAGCGAGATCCTCGGGAAAGTGACGCAACTCGACACAAATCAAAAAGTAAGCTACCCACAACACCTACCTGGTTCGGGGAGGGGGGGAGCAGAACTCCCTCATTGTGTGGTTCTCTCCCTCTCACTCACTTAAAACTCTCCCGAGCTCTTCCAATCTCTCCCCCTCTGTAGCTTGAACCCCAAAAGAAAACCCCCCGAACAAATGAGCGAGCCTCTCTTTTAAGGGCGACCGGCAGGCGCGCATGGCCCCTGCCACCGCCAGCTTGCCGGCCGGACTGATTCGACCCGCAGATCACCCCGCCATCTGCTCCATGACGATCCCCTATCTCCTCTGCTTGTACTCTCCTCTATTTCCTTCTTGTTGCAGAAGCGTGATTGGCATGAGGGGAGGGAGATGACCTGCGCGTGGGCCGAGTTGAAATAAAAGGAGATGGGCTGGCCCAAGCGTAGAAGGGAGAAAAGGAAAAGAGATAGGTGGGCGAGCCCACGCATGAAGAAAAACCCTCTACTTGGCCCATTCGATTTTTCTTATACCTTTTAATGAAATTTTCTTACTTTTTTTCTTTTTGATGACAATTTTTGGAAAAATTTAAAAATAATAATAAAAATGACCATTCCATACGGGGTGCAACAATGAAAACATGATACCTTTTAACGAAACTTTTTACTTTTCTTTCTTTCTTTTTTTACATTTTAAAAATTTTCGATTTTTTAAAAAAAAATATTTTTAATTTTAATAATTAGTGATAGTTATGTAAATATTCCTAATGTCTATGCATAATGGATTTTAATAAAAACATATATGATGAATTTTAATGAAAATTATTTACTTACTCTTACTTTTTTTTTTTTTTTTTTACAATTAATTCTTAATTTTGTATACGATTAAGTCCTCAATAAAATGATAAAATTTAACTATCAACAGTACTCATGAATATAAGCCTTGCCAAACGTCTCATACAGACAAGCATAAGTGCGGTCAGATGACACCAACCCATCAGAAGGCCCATTGGAAGGCGGAGAAGCTTTTGTAGGGATCTTCTCCGGAGGTGGTGTTGTACTTCGTCGCCTGAACTGCTGCATTGTGTAATTAGGTAGAAAGTCCAACTCACATATTCACTATACATGCGGATTCATGGCTCAGCTGCTTTACCTTCCACAAATGTTTTGATTTTTTTTTCTTTTCTTTCCCAGCTTCACTCAGTGTTTAGTATCTTGCCCATCTTGCCTCTCACTTGCCTTTTTTCCTCCAAAATAATGACCCACTAACTTCCAAAGAGTAACCACTGGGGTTTGCCCCAATGACCACCATTCCAACTTAGAAGGGGGGTGAGGGGGTTCGAATCCCCACCTCCTCAAGGGGGTTGGGGTGGAGACGATTTCATTTCAGGAGTAGGTTTCGACTCCCACGCCCTGCAAGAAGGTAGAGCAAAAGCCTGAGAGTGAGAGTTAGAGTGAGAATAAAGTAAGACCAATAAAAAAAAAAAATTATTCCAAGGAGTATCTTTCTCAATCTCCTTGATAGGTGCTAGCTGATATTGGTAGTGAATACGCCTTTTTGCATTCCAAGTTAAATTAAAGGAGCCAATTTCTTAATTCAGATCACCCCCGGTGCAATTCACATGCA
The DNA here is from genome assembly GCA_014182375.1 of Eucalyptus virginea. Lineage (NCBI taxonomy): Eukaryota > Viridiplantae > Streptophyta > Magnoliopsida > Myrtales > Myrtaceae > Eucalyptus > Eucalyptus virginea. Next base: position 6,568,149 of record CM024520.1, on the reverse strand, counting down.
ATTATTGGCTATGGCGAGTATTCAACGGGCTTGGCCGAAATTCAGACTCCCATGGGCTTAGTCCAATTAATTCTAGTAAGTTCACACCTCCTCGCTTAGGCCAGTCCAATTACAACGCAGTTTGTATGGGCTTGATCTACTAAATGATAATGCCTAACTTGTGAACTAATGCTATTTTTTATAGGGATCGAGGCCAATGCTTAACTTTCTATGCAATGAATGGGTTTTTTTTTTTTTTTTTTTCTTTGTGGGACAAGAGAGGGACCATTTCCTTGTGCACATCCGGAGACCAAGGCGCGGACGCACCACCATCCCTCCTCCCTGCGCACTACCGCTTGTGCATGTCTGAGGACCGAGGCACAGACGCACTGCCATCCCTCCTCCCCGCTCACCATCGCTTGCGCATGTTCGAGGACCGAGGCACGCGGGGAGGAGAGATGGCGGTGCGTCTGCGCCTTGGTCCCCGAACGTGCGCAAGGAAGGGGTCCCTCTCTTGTCCCACATCGCCTAGGGAGGAAGTCCTGGGCTAGCTTATAAGGCAATGAGCTCTCTAACTGTACATACGCATTTTCTTGGAGTAGTATGAGCTACCCGGAGAGGAACAAAACCATGAGAACTTAGTGTCCAAAGCAGACAATATACGTACGGTGATGACGCGGGATGTTGTAAGTGGTATAAGAATTTCCCGCCGCTATCATATAGTATTCATCTCTACTTGGTGATAAATAAAGCATCCGTACTTTTTTTGATTTTGATCTCTCGGAGATTTCATAAAATGGGCTTTCTAGAGACCCCCCGACCAATTCTCGCATGAATTGCTAAAGATCCAATAAGTCCAACATTGATTCCTTCAGACGTGTTGATTAGGCAAATGCGTCCACAGTGACTAGGGTGGATATCTCGTATTTTGTCTCACAAAAAATAAATAATTTAAAAAATATTTTTCGAAAAATGATCAATTGTATCTCTTAAAATAATTAGCCAATAAAAAAAAATTTCATCATCAACAACAATTTTTATCATATTTTTGTAGACAATGAAAATATTTTTTATTCATCAATTTTTGTAAGCAATGCAAGTGATCCTTTTCAAAAAAATATTTCTCAAAAATCATTCTTCTACAAAATAAACGGAACATTATCTTTTCATTGGTTGATTTGCATTTACATATCTTTGCGTGTAGTAAATTATGAAAAAGGGAAGCAAGACCGACTCTTTCACGCTGAGACGCAATGTGGGTTTAAGCTTGGCCAAGTTTCTATCTTTTAGGCCAATTTCACTCTAGTAAGTCTCGTATCACTAGGCCGGAAATTGACCCATCTGGAACCAAACACCTCTAGTTCAAATTGAAAAATTGACCGAAAACAAACATGCTGATGATCTACGCTCCAACACGTGAGCTGCGGATTAAAAGAACGCAACTAGTGTGACTTGGATATATAGTCCCAGTTCCGGTTTCTAATAAACAGAACATTTATAAATGAAATGTTTCATTAAGAAAATGATGGCCATTTATGAGGTTAATTGCTTTTCTTCGGCAACTAATATGGACAATACGGTAAATTTTCATCTACATGAAGCATAATCTCTAGAGTTAATTTCGTCAAAAATTAAAAGATATGAAGCTGAAATTGAAATATGTTCGATGGTCTACGTAAGTGTTATTTGAGAATGGATTAGATTATTTTTCTTGAGAATCTTGGCTGAATCCATGTTAACTATATTAGTCATACATCCTTTCTATTTTCTTAACTTCATTCACCATGGAGTAGAGATTATCCTTTTTTGAGGGAACATTTAATTTGCTATGCACAGGAAAAAAAAAATAGTGACAAAAAAAGAGCTCAAGAGGACAGTGAGTAACTTCGCAAAATTTGGTGCTATTGGGCAACATGGTCAAAGTTTGGGAAAGTAATTTACAACTAATGTGTACGATACGGCTAATTTCCAATGACACAGAGCATTCTTCAATGGTTAATTTTCGATGACATGAGCGTTCTCTCTTATTCAGTGCATGTGTGTTGTTACATTATCACAGTTGCTATGAAAATATTACCTAGTGCCGTTGAAATTCGTGACTATGCTAAACCGATAGATATACATCACATTGAGATGAAAAATAGAATTATAAGAAAGAGGGAAACATATTCAATTGAGAAGAAAGGCTGGCACATCTAAATTGCCATGGGCATAATGTAATCAACCCAACTGATTACAACAAATGACAACACTCAATCATATGATCCAAACTAATGTTGTATTATTTATTGCAACAAATGCCACCAACGGCGGAATTTTGATTCCGGATAGGATAATTTGTTATCCTATCCGATGTTTGGGAATGTCCACTGGATCGGACAAACCTGGATATATCCAGATAAAACGCCGGATAAAAAATCCGGGGGAGGGGGTGGGATAAGCCCGGATTGGATAAGATTTTTTTTTTTTTAAGGAAATAAAGAACTTAACAAAAAGAGAAGATATCACTTGCTGCTTTCAATGGTGGCCACTGCGGAGGTGGCCACAATTTCTAGATCTAGGGTTTTTCCATGGCCTTTAATTAATTGAATTTTCTATTTTTAAATTTTATAATTTAAATGAATATCATATTTATTTTTTAATCTTATCCTAAAGTGCACCAAACACTTGATAGGATTAGATATGTCCGCCTTTATTATCCAAAGGATTTAATATCCTACTTTATCCTATCCTATCCTGATTATTATCCAGACGACCAAACGTAGCCTAATAGTTTTTGCTTCAAGTCGGGATTGACATAGAGGTTACTTAGGTTAGGGGGAAGGGTAGGCAACTCTTTAAGAAAGTCACAGTGTAGCAAATCCAAAGTCTGAAGACTTGACATGAAATGAATTTCTGATGGAAGGCTGGATATAAGTGTACCTGAAAGCCTCAGTTCTCTAAGCCGATGTAGATTCGAAATAGCCCTCGGAATGACTCCCTCCAAACTCCTACACCAAGAGGCATGTACTTCTTCAAGACTTATCAACTCTCCAATTTCACGAGGAAATTTTCTTAAGAAACAAGAATCCATCTTCAGCACTTTCAAAATCCGCAGGTTTTTAATCGATTCGGGCAATTTTGAAATACCCATCCCTGAAATATCCAACTCTTCTAATGAGTATCCCTTTATACCAATGAATTTTGGAAGCTTTCTTAGCCCACGATAATCCCTCAAAGACAAGTGTCTAAGTTGCCACAAATCTCCAATTGACTCAGGTAGTTCAAGAATTTTCGCATCATCCAAGGCTAGCACTGAAAGAGACATTCTGAAGTCACAAACGAAACCGGGAACACGAACTAATGAGAAACAATTAAGAATTTGCAGTTGAAATAATTTGCCAATCGATGCGGGAAGTTCTCGTAGGGAAGTGCCATCAATCAGGAGCTCTTTCAAAGCTTTCATCCCATCCATTTCTGCTGGCAACATGCTAAGTTCAGAGCATAACTTCCCAAGGATCAGTATCTCAAAATTTGGGCAACAAGAGAAGCTAGGGGTAACTAATAAGTCCACAAAACCTGTAAGGTTCAAGACTTTCAGACGCTCCATCTGCAAAACAAGGGAAACAATTTAGATGGCGTATAACTATCAATCTACTAGAGGGCCAACACAAACGCAACAGCAAATCAGCTATAAACCACCTTAATTCCTTTGCAACCTCCCAAGCATTCTGTAACCTTACTCCACGAAAGATCGAGAATAACTAGGGTCTCATTTTTCTCTAAATGAATGTTCACTGCATCTCGAGGGCACCCTTGCCAATGAAGCCACCGAACGTTCCATAAGGCATCTGCAAATTTTCTACCAATATTGGCGCGACCCAAGCTGAGAAATGCCGTGTTCAGCAGGATCTCATAGCCTGCCACTTCAGTGTTAAGGCAGTCTGTTTTCTATATGATGGACCACAAAAGTCAACAAAAGAAACGTGAAAGTTTTCACACAGAATTAATTACCATGGATGGCTAAACTACCATGAGGTAAAGAAAATGCTTCATCCATGAACCTTGTAGGGAATATCGGATTCCCAAAAAATCGGATTCGACACTAAATCGAACCCCTAAAACAAGTGCGGAAGACGAGCCCGGGAAAATCACATGTATCACCGATCCTAAGGCACATCACAGAATCGAACGTACCTTGTTAGCCACAAATTAAACACCGACGCCGATATGAGGAAGAGAAACTGCTCCCGTTTGATCCGATGACGTGAATTTGCCTTGAAGGGAAGAGAGTGTCGCCTCATTTTTCTTGCTGTTCTTTTTGGAGTGTTTCAAGGGAGAGAGGGAGGAGGAACGTACGTAAATCCAAAAGGTGTGTTCCTCCCTCTCTTTTCCCCCTTAAATACGTCCTCTCCAAAGGATGTGTCCCTTCGGCAAAAGACGTCCCCTAAAAGTTACAACTCTTCAACGTATCCCTCCATCCATGGGCCCTAATCTTGTGGGCCAGGCTTTTAGGCCCAACATGGGCGGACGGTCCAACTTAGGCCCATCACAATAATTAATAAAACCATCATCTCCCACTCACACATGGTGGGCCGAACAGGATCCTCTTTACCTCTTTTCAACAATCATACCAGTGAATAATCCGTGCGACCAGCATACTTTGAGAGCTCGTTGCCATACATCTGTTAGGAATATATAGTAGCTCATAATGGGCATCACACTCTGAGTAGATTTAGTATGTAGTACCCTAGATCGATCGATCACATTTATATCTCTCTTGATCTCTTTTAAACAATAATATATATATTGTATTCACAATTATGATTATCCCAAAGACAGTCATAATTGGTCGACCAGTGAATATAAAAACTATAATGTGGTTTTCCAAACAGAAATCTTGAGAATAAGTAAGAGTCATGAGGGCACTTAAATTGAGGAACTCTTTTCCTCAAGAATCTCACACGGCATAAAAGTTGATATCAAACTTTTGCCACTCTTATTGGTCGTCTCATGCATACGTAGTATGAAATACGTATTACGGTATTAACTCCTTTCTCATGGAGCGTATGTCTACACCTTCAATACCGTACAGATGATAGTTCAGACATACCCAATGTCTAACTAGAATTCACGTATCTACTCATTCACATAATTCATCAGAACTCACATCTAGCATCTTAGACAGATAAAGTAAAATATGTGGGGTATTTTACTTTCGAACATAGTACATATCATATCCTCATCTTAACACTTAGTTAAGGCGACATATATATTTTAAGCTTGAGCTCTCGATTATCACCTAGATAATAAGCTTAAAAACCATCTCATATCTATTTATCACATAGTAAATAGAGGCGATTACCTGTGTGAGTGGGCCAATCTTATATCTGTCCGACATACTTTCTCAACTTAAAGTAATACACTGAGCATTAAGATGCATAAAGATCAACTAAAGATTCATAGGCATTAATAATGAAAAACATAAGTTCATAAATGTGAACAACTCAGGGAAATTACAATATCCAGTACATCAGACTCTACGCAATGCTATAGATTTTACATGACCACAAAACACATCTCTAGGTATTGGTTTTGTCATAGGATCTGCTACCATTCTATGCGTAGATATGTACTGTAAGTTCACATCCTTTCGTGCAACCATATCTTTGATAAAGTTATACTTGGTATCTATATGTTTGGTCTTGCCATGATATTTTGGATCTTTGGTGTATGCTATAGCTGCTTGGCTATCACAGTTAACCAATAATGGATTTGCGGCTTTTTCAATAACACCTAAATGATCCAAAAATCTCTTAAGCCAAACTCATTCTTGTACCACTGCTGATAATGCCACGGACTCAGCTTCCATCGTAGACAAGGCTATTTACGTTTGCTTCTTACTGCTCCATGATACGGCGCCATTGTTCAGTAAGAAAACAAATCCAGAGGTAGATTTCCTTTCATCTAAATCTCCTCCCCAATCAGCGTCTGAATAGCCTTCAAGTCGCAGATCATTTCTTTGGTAATTTAGCTTGTAATCAGCAGTTCCCTTCAAATACCTCAGTATTCTCTTAACGGCCTTTCAATGTGCTTGACTTGGGTTGGATTGGTATCTACTCACCATTCCAACTGCAAAACATATGTCAGGTCTTGTACACATCATAACGTACATCAAGCTCCCAATAGCACTAACATAAGGAACATGTTTCATTTGTTTCTTCTCTTGTGGAGTCCTTGGACATAGTCTATGGCTCAATTCTTCACCTTTTGCAATAGGGGTGTCTATGGGTTTACAATCTTGCATACAAAATCATTCAAGAACCTTATTTATATATGTTTCTTGCGAAAGAGATAACAACATCTTCAAACGATCTCTTGAAATCTTAACTCCAAAAATGTATGCAGCCTCACCCATATCTTTCATCTCAAAGTTGGAAGATAACCAACTCTTCAAAGTATTTACAAACTCCATATTGCTTTCAGCAATTAGTATATCATCAACATAGAATGATATGATCACAAATTGATATTTGGATCTTTTGATATATACATAATGATCCTCATCTATCATTGTAAAATCATATGCCATTATGGTATTATGAAAACGTATATACTATTGTCTCGATGACTGCCTAAGGCCGTTTATCGATCTCAAAAGTCGACATACCTTTCTTTCTTGGCCTTCTTTAATAAAACCAGCAGATTGTTCCATATATATTTCTTCCTCTAATTCTCCATTGAGGAAAACAGTCTTTACATCCATTTGATGTAACTCAAAATCCATACTAGCCACTATTGCCAGAATAATGCAAATCAAGGTAAATCTCACTACAGGAGAAAATGTTTCTTCATAATCAATTCCTTTCTGTTGATTATACCCCTTCGCCACAAGGCGAGCCTTATGCATTTCTATCGAGCTATCAGCTTTTCGCTTTATTTTGAGAACCCACTTGTTCCCAATAGTTTTATGTCCTTTTGGAAGATCAACCAGTTCCCAAACCTAGTTTAACTTCATTGATTCAATCTCCTCTTCCATTGCATGAATCCATTTTTCCTTACTAGGGCAATTTAGAGTCTCATTAATATTTCTTGGCTCATCCTCATCTTGTGGAGCAACCATAAAAGTTTCCCCTTCGATGTCAAAACGTCGACGGGGAATACTTTTGCGACTTGTTCGCCATATGGGAGATTGTACACTTTGCATATCATTCCCCATCATGCTCCCACTCGGATTAGATAATGACGATATCATCTCATCATGTGGTTGTAATTGAGAGTGAGTTGAATTAAATTCATCACTTCTCATGTTACTCCCACTTGGACGAACTCCACTAATATCATTATCTTGATCTAAGGTTTCAAATAGGGAGTAATCTTCATCTATTTCGCCCTTCTTAGGAAATTCATTATCTAAGAATGTGACATCCCGCGATTCAAATTCAGTTATACTCCCACTTTCCTACTCACCTATGAACACATACCCTTTCGAGTGTTCGGAGTATCTTATGAAAATACTCTTCTTTCCTCTATGACCCAATTTTCCAAACTTGTGAGAGGACTCATGAGTATAGGCAGCACAACCCCATGGCTTAAGAAAACTTAAGTCCGATTTTCTACCTGTCCATAACTCATATGGAGTGGAAGTAACTGATTTGGAAGGCACTTGGTTAAGTATATAGGCAGCAGTTAACAACGCATCACTCCAAAAAGTGATAGGTAAGTTAGCATGCGCTATCATGGACCTAACCATTTCTAGTAGGGTTCTGTTTTTTCTTTCCGCAACACCATTTTGTTGAGGAGTATATGGAATAGACAACTGTCTTTCTATTCCTTTTTTATTACATAATTTTTTGAACTCATCAGATAAATATTCTCGACCTCGATCGGATCTTAATACTTTTATTTTTTTTGTCTAATTGATTTTCTATAAAGTTCATAAACCTTTTGAAACAACTTAATGCTTTAGATTTATGAGAAATCAAATAGACATATCCGAATCGAGTATAATCATTTATAAAAGTGATGAAATAAACAAGCTCATGCCTTCCTCTCACATTCATTGGACCACGACGTCAGAATGGATTAAATGCGGAGGAAATTCAGCTCTTTTACATTTTCCAAATGGTTTCCTTGTCGTTTTCCCTACTAGGCAATGCTCACATATGGGCAAATCGACTTTTTTAATGTTGCCCAACAAGCCCTCTTTGGCTAGTCTATTCATACATTGTTGGCCAATATGACCAAGTCTAGCATGCCACACATTCACATCATTATCATATGAATTAGGAGACGTGAGAAGGGAATAACAAACATTTGCATTAACATAGTCAATATCTAATACAACTAAACCATCTAGAAAATAACCGTAACCATAGAAATTTGTATCCAAAAACAAATCCACACCTCTATTATGGAAGTTCATATTAAAACCTAACTTGACCAACACTAAAATAGATACTAAATTCCGACGAATCTCCGGAGCATACAATACATCATGTAGGAATAAAGTACGTCCACCACGCATGTTCAGTTGGCAGGTGTCAATTCCTTTTACTTCAGCTCTGGAGTTGTTTCCCACATAGATCCACTTAGTTCCAATTGGTACTCGTCGGAATTCCACGAAGGATTCTCTATCCTTCGCTACATGGTCTGTCGCTCCTGAATGCACAGTCCACAAAGGACTAGACTCAGTTAAGAATACAGAACTCGACACATAAGCAAAGTTCTGAAAAGTACAAGGGGTGTATACCTTCTTTGGCTCACGATAGTCGCGAGCATAGTGACCCTTCTTGTTACAATTATAACACTTTACCTTTGTAAGCTTCTTCATTTGAGGACGCTTTCCTCTTTCATGTTAGTTAAGCTTAGGTTTCTTCCCTGAAGGACCTGCTTCCTTGCATTTCCCTTTATCGAATCAGTTAGGACGTTTGCGCTTGGAGCTCGAAGCTCCATGTGAGCTAGAAGCAGCATGATAGATTCAGCTTCCGGCTTAGCCGCCAAGAGGCAGTCCTCTTCCAGCTCAAGATGATGCACTGCATCCTTAAAGGTTTTGATATTCTCATTATGGGTCAGGTGCACCTTCATATGCTCCCAATTTTGAGGCAAGAAACGAATCGCTGCTTGCACTTGTTGCTCATTAGTCAGGACATGGCCAACATCTTTCAGCTCATTAATCATGTTTGACATCTTTCTAAGGTGTTACTTCATGGTCTGACCATGAGGGTTCTTATAAGAGTCAAACTTAATAGTGAGTTGTCTTAGTCTAGTCACCGAAGTATGATCAAACCTTGCTGCCAACGCTTCCCACATTTCTTTGGCATTCTCAAAACGCCTGAACTCTCGCATGACGTCATTTTTCATGCTACTCAGCAACATAATGCGAGCAAGAGAGTTCTTTCTTTTCCATGCAACAAATGCTTCCTTATCTCTCTTGTGCTGTGTAGTGTTTCCTTCTTCAGGTTCTACCATGGTCAGGTTAAGAGCTTCTAGAGCCTCTTACTCTTCCAGCACATATTGGATTTTCATGTGTCATATTTCATAGTTATCGCCATTGAGATTCTCACCTTTGTTCAGCTCAGCAACTATGCTCTTTGTGGCTGAAGCCATTGATCTAAACATATCAGTAGGGGTGTGCAACGGGAACCGCCCGAACCGGGAACCGACCGGACCGGACCGAACCGGTCGGTTTTGGCCGGTTCCCATGGTCGGCTGTCCGGTCCCCGGTTCCTAATCTTGGAACCGGTGGCCGGTTGGTCCGGTTCCCGATTTCAAGGTGGGAACCGGACCGAACCAGACCGACCGGACCGAACCAAATATTTTTATATATAATTTATATACATAGAATTAATAAAACATATAAACATGATAACTTATTGCAACCAAAGTTGCAATTTGAGGTAGCAACCTCTTATGTGGCCAAGAGACCATTAAAACTCTTTTTGTTACTCTTTTATTTATAGAAAAATCTCCTTGTTAGTTTCGATGTGAGATTAAGACTTCAAGAGATCCCGTGAATCACACGAGTGAAGTTTGAATATTTTGCACATGAAACACGTGTGATTAATTTTGTTGAATTGCCCGAGAATCGAATTGGATTGATCGGTCAAGAGCGCGATCACTCTTTAGCTCTTTAGTGCAAAAAAGTAGAGTCGATTTTTTGGACCGGACCGGACCGGATCGGAACCGATGGTCCGGTCCGGTTCCCGGTCCTAGGACCAAACGGTCCGGTCCACGGTTCGCAATTTTGGGAACCGGTGCTCCCGGTCCGATTCCCGGTTCCAAGGTGGAACCGGATCGAACCGGGAACCGATCACCCCTACATATCGAGACATATATGCACGAATTATTAATGCCTATCATTTATGCATCCATTTTGCACAAAACCATCATATTAATGAATAATTTCAAGTAAGGTTTCAGAATCAAAATGTCACTATGTTTCCAATCATCATCCAAAATCCTAACTTGGAGTTATTATTAATATAACATTCTATGCAAAATAAATTATTTGAAATTACAAAAATTTCTATGAACTACCAACAACAGTTAATAATAACATAAAGTAAATAGTACTTAATATCAAACAATGATATAATAATAATGCTTTCATATAATACAACTAACATATCAGTTACCACACCAACAATAACTAGGTAGATAACATTACATAAGATGTCCACCAAGGACACTAAATAAAGACCAGCAAAAACATCTAGCACCAAGTCAATATACGAATTGGGAAAGATCCTCTTTTGTTCAATTTCTTGATATTTTCTCTTGTAACAATCCAGTAATAATCATCTATAAAATCCATCACAATTTTCCTATACGAAGCAGCTTTGTTAACTTCCCATACGCGATTCAACACTTCTTGTGGAAGAGTGTTCATGAAAAATCGCACCATCTCAAATTATGGTATGGGACGACCATTCCATATGATCTTTTGTGTTTTCCCGTTGACTTCAAGAATGTGATCAATTAAGTCGCCACTCTCCCATCGATGATCAGTCAGCTTAACTATCAGCTTAGAAAGCATTTCCCTTTGTTCATCGATAATTGCGCGAATAGGTGTGCGCAACTTAAGGGGAGGCATTGTTCCTGCAACAAATGCAGAACAAATAAGGGATTACATATAATCCACATAGACTTAATTGGCAAAAGAAACACATTCTTTTTTCTTCTTTTCTTTTTTTTTGGGTCAACTGTCAAAGTCAACGGTCAACGGCGGTCAACGGTCAACGATCGTCAACTGTCAACGGTCAGCCGGTCGAGGTCAACCGGGTCGGGTCGGGCCAGTTGGGCAGAGTCGGACGGACCGACCCGGCACGTGCGGCACCTGTGCGCAGCTGACGTCATGATGACGTCAGCTGGCGGGTGTTGGGCACGCGCCATCGGCGGCCCTCGCGCACGTGCGTCACACGTGCGCGCGTCAGCCCCGCGCGCGCGTGCAACGCACGCACCTACGTCTTCGTATCGGCACATGCGTTGCACACGCCGATGATGCCGTTTCATTCCGGCCGCGTGTGGGGGCGCGTCCAGTGGCCTATGGCAGCGATCCGCCACTCGTCTTGCTCGTCTCGACGAGACCTTTGACCCTACTCCATTAGAAACTGATTTCGACTTACAGAAAATCAAAAAAACGGGTGAACAGTGCTCGGGTGTCGGGATTTTTTCGTCCCCGATCGGTGTCAGCCGATTTTTCGCGAAAATTCAATCAAAAATCATTCATAAACATGAAAAGGGATCGGGAAACATGAACAATGGCTCTGATACCAATGTAGGGAATATCGGATTCCCAAAAAACCGAATTCGACACTAAATCGAACCCCTAAAACAAGTGCGGAAGACGAGCCCGGGAAAATCACATGTATCACCGATCCTAAGGCACATCACAGAATCGAACGTATCTTGTTAGCCACAAATTAAACACCGACGCCGATATGAGGAAGACAAACTGATCCCGTTTGATCCGATGACGTGAATTTGCCTTGAAGGGAAGAGAGTGTCGCCTCCTTTTTCTTACTGTTCTTTTTGGAGCGTTTCAAGGGAGAGAGGGAGGAGGAACGTACGTAAATCCAAAAGGTGTGTTCCTCCCTCTCTTTTCCCCCTTAAATACGTCCTCTCCAAAGGACGTGTCCCTTCAGCAAAAGACGTCCCCCAAAAGTTACAACTCTTCAACGTATCCCTCCATCCATAGGCCCTAATCTTGTGGGCCAGGCTTTTAGGCCCAACATGGGCGGACGGACCAACTTAGGCCCATCACAATAATTAATAAAACCATCAAACCTTTTCAAAGAAAATCGGAAAACAAATTAAGGCTCACCGACATACCTTTTTCCCCTTGTTCGTGTCCTGGGCTATGGCAGGAATCAATCGAACACCTGTTTCTGGATCATGGAAACCTTCGCGTATAATCTCCCTGGCAAGGCACCTTAGCATGCTGTGCATGCCTATTTTATTTTCTTCCATTTTTAGTAGGGACATATGACGAAGGACCCTCGATTTCATCATGAGGATGATAATAATGATGCCACATATATGATGCAATCCGACAATCCACATCCGGGATAAAACATGCAATATCAAGATACATCTACTTTTGGTTATAATCTAACGCTTCATAAACTATTTTCAGAATCTTCTGATAATCTTCCTGAAATTGTTCTACGAGATCTTTGAATTCAATCCATTCTTCTTGTCCTTTACCCTGCAAAAAAGAACCAAAAACCTTGACAAGTAATGGAAGTCCCTTCGCAGCCTTGACTATTTTGTTTGCAATTTCAACATAAGAATGTCGTTTAAAACTCATTCCCATTGCATACTGACCGAACTCTAGTGAAGATGATGAGCAAGGGAACTGATCAAGTGAGTTGGGAAGCCTATACACTTATCACTGAAACCCAGGCCCATGCAAAGTCATTCAGCAATTTGAAGTTGGCCCATTGTCGAAGAGAGAGTAATTGTATTACAGATTGGATTGTGAAAGCCCACCGAATAGACGTTTACCGGTTAGCTTGTCTTTTAGAAATGCTTTGTTCTGAAGCTTGTATTTTGTCGTCTCAAACTTTTGTATGACAAGTGCTTTCCGACCCAAAAAAAAGAAAAAACTACACTTCCTTCTGTCTCCCACACACTTTCGGCACCCATCAACACCCCTCCACCACAACGAGCCCCTCTCCACAAAGACCCGCACCACCATCACATGCAGCCACTGCCATCATCTCAGCTTGATTTGACGCCCATCTCTCTCTCTCTCTCTCATCTCTTCATCCTTGTCATTCTATACAACGAGAGCTTAACAATGGTGTCGCACCTCGCCATTGAAGAGCTCGATGTCGCCTTGAGCTGAGAACCATGCGAACAAGGGCATCCCTCTGCTTATCTGATTCTGCACCGTCGACAAAATCCATCGAGGGCACACGACACTAGGACTTTTGCAAGGAGAGAAAGCCAGAGAGAAAGAGGGGCTCCGTTTGTCTTAGGGACTGAGATGTACGAATTTTAGTCTTGGGATTTTCTTTCTTGAGCTACAGTTTCATGCGGATTATGCGAAACATCAGGAATGATTGCGACACATCCCGGCAGCAGCATTAACACCGCATAACCTCCCCCGTCTTACTACCACTAGTTACAAATTACTTTACTAGTCACGGACAATCTACATCAGAAATTTGCATTGAACACACACTTGAATTACTACTCCAAAGGTTGGTTGCATCACTTCTGTACTTCATATGTATGATGGAGTTGTTGCTATGCTAGCTTCCCTAAGTTCCAGATCAATTGGTGAACAACTTCTCTCCAGCTACAAATACAAGAGGAACCGCCTTCTACACCAACACATACTGAGGATCCTTACAGTAAATAGTACCTGAAATCAGGACCAAATTAGAAAAGCTGTACAGTCCAATGCAACTTAACAAAGATACGTTGCAAGGTACAATTCAAAGGACGGACAACATGTCGTCCTTCACTGGGGAATTTCACGTATCAGCAAGAATTTACAGTTGAGTGCTTTACATAAACGTATTTGTTAATAGCATTGAGGATGAAGGCAACAGCGCTGTTGTAGACCACCCAGTTCATTAACAAATATGCCTTTCATGGAAATGTTATGCTCCGGGATCTTGTAACAAATATGTACAAACTCTTTAGCATCGGATGATCATCCATACCTTGACCTACAGTACAAAATCACACGTATTAATTTTCTTAATCGTGGTCGCGCTCGGTCGACTGAATCAAAATAAAGTTATAACAACACCATAAGAACCATCATGACCATCATGACCAGATAATTTCTTAATAAATCACCAGTACAAGAGCGGAATGGATTTATGTGTAATTAGCAAGTACCTTGCGGACTACAATTATGTCAACAGCGATCAAACCTTTCTAGTGCATCTTCTTCTCTTGTACTTGCTCCCGAGATTCCAAATTAAAAAGACCCAAGACCCACATCCTACAGAATTAGAGTGAAACATGAATACTAGCATCACCAAAGTTTAGACTGGTGTACAGGACGTAGGTTGATATATCAAGGTATTGGCAAAAATCACCAACTCCTGTCAAGGACTAGAAAGTATTCCTATCGACTCGTTATCCTTATTCTTTTTTTTTTTTTTTTTTTTGGGTGAAGGTACATAGTATATTGAACTTTAACCAAAAGCTTTACAGCTGTACAGCAAGGATCCGGCACCAAAACTTGCACTCAAGAAGAAAACAAGTCAACTCGAGAGGAAGGGTGCCAAACAAAGAAAACAGCCAACAGGCAGAAAGCAGCCAAACATACGGCTAACAAATGGCAAAACACAGCCAAACGAACGGCTAACAAAAGAAGGCCAAACAACAGCCACCCACAAAGAAAAGGGTAACACAAAGCCACAGCAGTGGCAACCAGCACCTACACAAACGAAGGGCAGCAGCTAGCCAAAGAACGGCCAAACGGGGACAGGCTCCTAAGCGAAGATGGCCCATAAGAAAAAAAAAACGCAACCAGCAGCGAGCGTTTGGGTCCTCCAAGGGCAGCAGCTAGCCAAAGAAACGGCCAAACGGGAAAATCGTTATCCTTATTCTATACAACGTTTCACCAAAAAAAAAAGCTGGATCTTACTATATTTAAAAGGAATTGAAGCCTGGGGCCAATGAATCCACTCAAAGTATGGGTCCTCCAAAGTTTTTGGCAAGCAAAGGCCATGATCAATAGGAATCAGTTCCCATGCTGTCGAGTTTCCTTACTAAAAGGTTCCCCGCATGCCTGTCCGTGTTAAAAATTCTAATGTCTAATATTCTAATTCGATGCACAGCAGAAACAGGAAAGCTTGAGGTGCCATGATCGCTGGCATCAAAATCATGAGGTATGAACTGCTGAAAAGATGCTATCTTGCTAATCACTTTCTTTTCATTTGGCTTGTCAGGATTCACTCCATCATTAGCGGGAGTCACTGACCCTTAGCGGGAGGTCTTCGCTCCAGCTCTCCGTAAGCAAAAGACCGGTGTAGCTCGAGCACGAACAGTACATGTGGTCGTCAAGAAGATGATAGCGAATGGACTCGAGAACATTGAAATGAGAAAAGGGTTCTTCGGAATCAATTTACGCGAGCATTTTTTCTTCCCTTTTCCTTTTGTAGGGCTTTTCTCTGAGGACTGTACGGTTGCAGACTTTCATTTGGTGACCATGGATGGACGAAGCAAGAGAAGTATATATAGATTGAGGGTATGGATTAGGGCAAAAATGATATATACTTTTTCTTTAATTTATTACTTCTTTTGGAGTTTCCAATAAACTTCAATTAGGGGTTGTTTGGTAACAATCCAAACAGTACCTGATTGTGATTTTTTGTTCCCAGGAGTAATTTTGGAACGTAATTGCGTTTGGTAAAAATTTTATTCCCGCGAACAAATTTGGAGTAGAATCAAGAATAAAAAAAAAAAAAAAAAAAGTTGATTCTTTGTTCTCGGGAATAATTCTAGAATCAAATCTACCTAATTTTTCATTTTTCCTTCTTTTTCTTCTTTTATTATTTTTCCCTCTTTTGTTCTTCAAGTGTCGCCACCGCTGCCACCCCCCGCTGAATACTGCTGTCCACCGCCCATCGCGCCGATCGTCGGTGAGCTCGCGGAGGCTCACCCGGCCCGCTAGCAAGGCCCGACAAGCTCGCCGGCGAGGCTTGGCGAGCTTGTCGAAGGCTCATCTAGCCGCCGGTGAGGCCAAGCCTCCCCGCCACCGGCGAGCCTCACCGGGCCAAGCGAGGCTCGGCCCGGCCATGGTCGGGCGAGGCTCGACCTCACCCGGATCCGACGAGGCCAAGCTCACCCAGCCAAGGCTTAGCCGAGCTTCGTCCGGTGTCGACGAGGCTCGGCCGACAAGGCACGGCCTCGCCGAGGGCCGGCGACCTCCGGTGAGGTCGTCGGCCCTTGTCTAGCCCGTCGTCGGTCGTCCCAAGGCTGGCGACCGACCACCTTGAAGAAAAAGAAGAAGAAGGGGAGGAAGAAAGGAAAAAAAAAAAAAAGGGGAAAAATTAATAAAATTATTTAAAAAATAAAAAAATGATTTGAAGTATGGATGGAAATTTTGTTATATATAGAATACATATTCAATTTTGTATTATAATTTATTATTTGGTATTTATATTTATAGTTTATACTATAGTTTATTATTTACTATTTAATAAAAATTTGATTAGTTAATATATTTATTACTTAGTATAAATATAATTAATCAATAGACCAACCACAAGTAGCGCGGTTGGTGTGCATTCTCTCCCTCATCACGAGCTCGAGAGTTCGAACACCTTGTTGCTAAAGTGTCTTAAGTGGGGGCTCCTAGTGTTGGGGTCCTGGGCTAGCCTTCCCCGAGGTTTACGTCTAAATAGCGGCTTGAGGCGAGGCCTAACGGTGCTACCGAGCATCGGAGGGTCGTGTGATCCCGAAGGGTAATCTCAGCGATTTCTCGGTCGCGAATATATATATATATATATATATATATATATATATATATATATATATATATAATTAATCAATAGAATTTATATAATTTAATAAAATTTTAGAATTGAAATAGAAATTTTATGTAGTTATCAAACGCATTTATGTTCTTTTTCTATTCCGGAATCGGAAATTTTAGGGCACAAATGATAATCATTTTGGCGAAATTGATTTATGGAGGAGAAATGGATTTTTTTATTTATTTCATTTCTAGATGAGTTTCGAAAGAAAATACTCGTTTGATAACAACACAAAATTTATACTTTGAAAATAGAAATTCGTTTGATAATGACACAAAATTTCTACTCTAAAAATAGAAATTTCTTCCTTTCGAGCAGTGGTGGATCGGCGACCGGTGGGGGTGGCGGCGACGGTGGGCGGCGGCAATTGGTGGACAATGGTCGGCGACGACGGATGGAGGACCGGTTCAACGAATGATGAGAAGAATTTTTATTTCTCATTTCTATTCCAGAAATAGAGAAGTAGAAAATTTTTACTTCTAATTTATATTCCAAATCTATTTCTAGAACAAAAATCTATTTCAGAAATAGAAAAATTGAATAATTTTACCAAACGAATTTATATTCCAAAAACAAGTCGGAATAGAAAAATTGTTTTGGAACGGAAACAAAGGTTTGTCATGCACCCCATTTACCAAACGCGTTCTTCTGGCTCGAGAAATTGTTTAGGAACAAAATAAAAAGGAATAATTTTTATCGAAATTGTTAAGGAGCAATTGTTATCAAAGGCGCCCTTAGTGGCTAGACTGGAACAAGTGTTTTAATTGTTTATTTTCTAGTTGCTTGGTACATAATTGTGGCAGTTATAAATTAATGTATTTTAATTCTTAATTATCCGGTGCAAAATTTAAGAAAAAAGGTCTGGGTCATGTTCCTTTATTTTTTATTTTATTGAACAAGGACTATAATGAACAGAATGTGTGACATCCAAAATTTTCGGTATTAATTTCAATTGAATTAATCAAGTCATTTCTATGCAATTGGAGCCGGGGATTAAAATGGAATACAAAATTGAGATGCGAGATGAGCTATTGGATGAGGAGAATATTTAATGGAAGCATTGAGGCATCACTTGGATTTATTGAGATTTTATGAGGTTAAATTGAGAATAAATGAGTGATCCATTGGAGGAGATATCAAGCAATTCTCCCACTAGCCATTTGGACCAATTCACATGTCCAAGAAAGAGCTTGGGTGGTTGAACGACAAAGCTTAGGAATAAATCTTGGCTAGAGTGAGTGTGGGAGATATTTGTGGAAAAATCAAGCCAAGTGGAGCCCCCTCACCTCTCATCTCTACCCATCTACCTCTCCCTCATCCTCTCTCTCTAGTTGTCGTGAATTGTTTCTCCTCCATCCTCCCCATTTCATGCGACGCCATAACTGAAGAGAAACAGAGCAGTTCATTGAAGACTACCCCTCCTCGGCTCTGCTTCGTCCACCGCTACGTTCCCCCGCACGAAGCCAGCATCAAAGGAGCCGCGCCAGCACATCCGGTCAACTTCAGCCGTTCGTGGACTCTGTGCCGCGTGTCTTTCCGCTGCCAGCAACCACCGAAATTTCGGTCGAGCACTCAGCAGCTTCATTGACGCCAACAGCCGCTCCCCGTCTCTGCCACGTCCCAGTCAACTGAAGCAGCGTTGAAGACCCGAAATTGACTCAACAACCGTCGATCTCTTTGCCAGCTCTTGTCGTCCACAGAAGGGATCCCCACGTCCCTCTGCCGCACGATTAGTCAACACCAGCTTCATTTGAGATTTAAATTGTTGACCCCTGCTCATCCATTGCAGCTGCACGCCACACGTCCGCAGCAAGTCCACGGTTGAAGACACCAGCTGCTGATTTTCTTCTGCTCCACGGATTCGCGTGCCTTCGCCCACGCAATCTAGCGACGCCAGCTTCTTCTGTTTCCTTGCTTGTGGTCCAGCTCGATCAGTGAAGCCCGAAGCTGCTTCATTTCGCGTGGTCTTCCCCAGCGAGTTTCAGCCCAACAATTGGGCCCGTGTCTTCAGCCCAGCATCTTCAGATTTTCGGCCCGGCAAAGAGGTCAAGTCAGCCCATGAAGCTTTCTTGTTCAGCCCACAAATCAATGAAGCTCAGCCCATTAATTGAGTCTTCGGCCCAAGCAAGATCAGCCCAAGTTGTTTAAAAAGACAAGCCCGGTTCAGCAACTCTTCAAGTCAGGCCCAAGTTCAGTCTGTTTTCAGCAGGCCTAAACCCAGAATTCCTGCGGGCTTGCGAAGTTCTTGGCCCGACCCAAGTTCAGCTGCCGTTGCGTCGTCGTCGCAGTGCCCCGGTCTTCGCTTTGCGCAAGTGAGTTTTGCTCACTAATACATTCTTAGTTTGCTAATTATACTTAAATGTTGATTAGATTTAATAAATTGCAATTAGGTGGATATATTAGATTAAAGTAATTAAATTAAAGACTCATTGATGCATGTTAATTAAATTGATTGTGCATTTAATTAGTAAACATGTCTTAGTATTTATTGGATGCTTCTTGGGATTTTTTTCCCGTCCCTTATCGGGTGTTAATTAGGCAATTCGGGCCTAAATTGTATTTTTAGGAATTAAATATTAATTTTCGAAATTAATTATTTAATTATTTATTTTCCGGAAATTCAACTGGGATGGCCAGTGACCGGGATTTTATGCTGATGATCGTGGCGCAGTTCGTTTATTTAATTGAGCTTCATATTGTGCTAAATTGGAATTATTATGTTTATTTATTAATTTTCGAAATTAATTAGTTAATTATTTATTTTCTAGAAATTCAATGGGATGGCCGGGTGACCGGAATTTCGTGCTAATTGTCGTGGAGTAGTCCGTTTATTTATTTGAGCTTTAATTCATGTCGAATTGATTTAATGGTGCATTTTTAAGTTATATTCTTAAATAAGGAAATTTTCGCTATGTGATTGAGAATTGGCCGGGTATCGGTTGTCAGTATCGAAAGTGAGTTGGTAAATCACCTGGAGAATGCTTGTGGCCCGGTGAATTGGAATGTCACCTGGGAAAAACACGTGACTCGGTGATTAGATATGTCATCTTGGTGAAAAGGTAGCCTTAGAGAATGCATGTGGCTCGGAGACTCGGTATGTCTTCCTGGAGAATGCACGTGGCTCGGTGACAGAGTATGGCATCGTAGAAAGGGGTCGGGTGGGACCATAAAGCCACTAAATCTTGGAAAAGTCGGGTGGGACCATAAAGCCATTAAATCTTGGAAAGGTCGGGTGGGACTGTAAAGCCACTAGATCTTGAGAGGGTCAGGTGGGACCGTAAAGCCACTAAATCTAAGGAATTGCTTGGTGTGGGATGAATGACCTAGAAATGGGCCGACTAATATGAAATCGACTAAGTCGATTAGATCGATGCTTCGATCTATAATGTGATTGCTTGGGTGCCTATTTGATCTTTGCTAATATGCAGATGGAATCTGAGGCCAAGGTAAGTCCTCTAACTCATGTTGTGCATAGGCAGCCCTAAGGTGTATTAGTTTACTAATCGGGTTTTAGGGCGTAGAATTTGCTGAGACGTAGTTTCATCCTGGTTTGGGGAAAACATTTCAGGACCCTGATGAAGAACCTAAGGAGAAATAACCCGAAGAGGAGTACCAGAAGGAGAACCCCGAGGATATTCCAGAGTAAGATCCTGATGAGGATTGAGACTCCACTCCTATTTGATGACCTTTGCCGTAGAATCTGTTTGAGTAGAAACCAACCTTTTTAGCATGGCTGATATACGTACATGTATGACTGAGTTGTATATATGTACATAAGGGTGTGGTTTTCAGGTTCAGGTTTCTAGTCCTACTTGTATATCCCATTGCTTTATTGTCTGGGGATTTTTATAACTGCTTCCGCATATGCTATTAAAAAGGAAAGGGTCGGCGATATGTAGTCCTAGGGATATTGCATTTTAAAATCGATCAAAAGTAAGGGATATGGGCATGCCTGTGGATCGGGGCGTGAGAATGCGTGCCTGCGTGTATAATCGAGGAAAACATAAGGTCGAAGAAATGTTACTAGAAATGCATAGGTTCATACTATAAATCCATCCAATAATTTCGTTATACAATAACGGGACAAGATCATCATAAAGAATAGGGATAAGTGTTCCAGAAGTCCTACAACTTGTCACGAAAATGCATTTCAGTCCTAAAACTTGCAAAAAGTGCATTTAAGTTCTAAAACTTGTCAAATTGTTTCAAATGAGTCCTAAGATCGACGCCGTTAGCATTTTCCGTTAAAAATGCTGACATGGCATTTTAAGTAATTTTTATTTTCCAGGTTTATTTTTTAATTAATTTTTATCCATTTATTTTAAAATTAGATTTTAAAACTACAAAATTAAATTTATTCTTATCTTATTTTCAACAAAAACTAAAAAGAAAAGTTAAAAATTTTATTTTTAAAATTTTTAAAAATAAATTTAAAAAATAATGTTAACTTTTTTAATATGCTTTTTTTTTTTTTTTGGGTGACCAGGAACCCCGAAATGCGGCGGCGGCGGGGCAAACCCGGGTGACGCTAGCGGAGGACCCACCACCCCGACGCCACGCTTAAGATCCCGTGCGGCGGCGGGATTCGAACTCCTCCCCCTCTACGCAAAGGGTCATGGGCCTTATTCAATTTGGCCGCCGGCGGTGGTTTTTTAATATGCTTTTTTATAGATATTTTAACTAAAAAAATTATTTTTAATTAATTTTTTTATAAATATTTTAAAATATTTTAATGTTTTTGGTGAAAATAAGATAAAATGAATAAATTTGATTTTTTTAGTTTTTAAACCTAATTTTAAAAAAAAATTAAAAAAAAATTAAAAAAATTCACATGGAAAATAAAAATTATTTAAAATGCCACGTCAGCATTTTTAACGAAGAAAAAAGGCTAACGGCGTCGATCTTAGGATTCGTTTGAAACAATTTGACAAGTTTTAGAACTTAAATGCACTTTTTGCAAGTTTTGTGATGAAATGCATATTCGTGATGTTCCAGGGACTTCCTAACACTTATCCCTAAAGAATAAACTAAATCTTCTAACCTATATGATATGATTTTTTAGATATTGTGCCTTACCCCTCTTTGAAAGGAGAGCTCATAGAGGTTCTCTATAATGATTTGAGACTTTGGACTTTCAACTAATCACTCATTTTTAAGTCTATTCTTTGCCCCTACAATTTATGAGCCGGTTTGCACAACAATGGTATTTTTTAAGCGACCAGGAATCAACACTTGTAGGATTCGGGAAACCGCGATCGTCCTTGCTAAGTACCTTGTCACCTACAAAGGAAAAGAGTGGTATGAATCAAGCTATGTTCAAGCATGACATGCACCATTTTCTCCGAAAATCGAGTCATCCTTTTGTCTCAGTTCCTCTATATCTCCTCGTTTGCCAGTGGCTTGCCCCACTTTGTCACCTGTCAATGGCGTGTATGAAGTTTAAGAGCGAACACTTCTTGACACTCTTGGAGATGACATCGTGCCAAATCAATATAAGATTAGCCCCCCCCATTGACCCTATCTACCTCTGTAAGTTTCTTTCTCAAGGACACGTATGGAGGTGATTGGTCTCTGCCATGCTATTGGGTTTATATATCTACATTAAATACAGCATCATAGATTAGCATCTGACTGAATAGTGCGGAGTTATAACAAATGGGACCTGATGGCAATCCTCTCTTATTAAATCGTATCTCGAAGGTATGAATATTTCAAAGCAATCTTCCGACTCGGTTTGCACAGAACATGGCTTTTTTGAGCATCTATAAAATTCAGGGCTTTATTCCTCCACTAGATCATCGGAATTTGTCTTGTCACCTCATGTGCAATCTGTTCACAAGTTTTCATTTTTTATTTTTTGAGATGTATTGAAAATTTTGACTTTGACAAATTTTGGAGGGATTGTGCAGAGGGCCTTCAAAGATGTTGGAAATATGGAAATGCTGATTCTGAATATCAATAATTGATTCAGTTAATCGGTGATTAGCTTGGTAAAATAGGACATATAATCATTATGTAAATCAGTGTATATTTCCTTATTTTTTCTTTCCTATCTTATTTCCTCTCTCTAGTATTATAAGTGGAGGATTATACATGTACAAGTGAGATACAGAAAACACGTAATTACAATTTTCCTCTCTATTCTATTTCACTTTTTGTCATGGTATCAGAGCAGTGCGTTCTGATCTAGCTTCCGCAAATACTTCGATTGTTGTTGCAAATTTCTCCTTGCAAAACATATTGACACACCGTTAGGAATTCATTCATCAAACATCATGTTCAGAAATCAATGCAACAAATCCAACAGCAATAACAACGACCAAGAGATGACCTCACCTATGGAGGAATCGTTCAACACCAACAACTCTCCTAAGAATTTGGCTCTAGACTAGATTGCTCAAACCCATAATTTGCTGCTGCAACTCTCGGCTCCATTACCTATTCAACCCTCTACTACGATCCAAACCTAGGGTCCGATCCAGTGGCCGCACATCAGCTGGTAACCAATTCATGGCCAACGGACCGCTGGACGTAGCCACACATTGACTCAACAAAGTTTACCTAGAGAGGAAAATGTATCGGGCTCTAGAACTCGGCTCGAAGGACATGGGCCAACACAGGAAAACTAATTCAGTGGCGGATCGGGCTGGATAGGACCGGGTTTCGGATCCAGACCCATTCCACTAGGTCTGGGGACGAATCCCTACCCGGTTCCTCATCCTGGTTTCTTGCCCTATGTGTTTCCCTTCAACGGTGGCCGTCTCGAGCCCGGTGACCCCCTTTACACGTCCCCGGCCAACGGACCGGAGCTACGACTTATCAACGTACAGCTCACCGGACCGGACAACTACAACACCTAGGCTCGAGACTTCTGACGAGCACTCGTGACAAAGGACAAGGACGGCTTCCTAGACAGAGTCGTCCCCTTTCCGACCGACGAATGGCTGCAACGCCTTTGGCGAAAGTGCAATCAGCTAGTTCATACCTAGATTGGGAACTATCTCGCTCCAGATGTTGCGGCTGGGCTCCCATCGACCGAAGACTCGAGGACTATCTGCGCGAGCATTCAGAAGATGTACGGGTGGCTCAATCCAGCAAAACTCTTCACCATTACACAAGCCATCTCGAAACTGAAGCAAGGGAACTTATCAGTTGCCACTTGCTTCAATCGACTGTCAGCTCTCTCGAACGAGCTTGAAGCGGCCGAAGAACACCTCGAAGGCCCCGAGACTACGCTGCAGCAATACCGAGCGATCAAAGAGAGGAAGAAAGTGACTCTTTTCTTACTGATTTTAAACGAAACATACTCACCTTTTTTATCACAGATCTTGGCAATGGATCCGATGCCCTCACTCGGCCGGATCTACCAACTGGCCGTCCAAGAGGAAAGCTAGCGGCAAGCCGCGACCGAGCATGGAAGAGCTGGTGAAGGAGTCGCTCTTGCTGCTATTCAAAGAAGCTTCAACTTGACCGAGGTGTTGCATAGTGTCCATGGAGGTCGCAGCTTTGCCAGAGGAACAGAAGACTTCGGGCAGAGAAGGGGAGGAAGATTTGGGGCTGCCGAAGGGAACCCTAACCCTAATTTGGGAATGAATGACTAGGATGCTGGAAGAAGATCGGATGGTCCTCATTCTCTCACTTATTCCAACGGCAAACAACAGAGATGATTGGACGGCTCTTATCTATCCACCCACTTGGCCGAATCAAACAGCCTGTATTTGGCCACATCAGCACCCGCATATAGAGCATCGGGTGGCCCACGTCATGCCACGTCATCCATAAGGGCCAATGTGCAAAATTTCAAAAATAAGGGTAAATATTGTGACTACTGTAAACGCCCTCATCATACTATTGACACATGTTGGAAATTACATGGAAAGCCAGGTGATAAGGACAAAAAGGAAAGAGAAATTGCTGCTTACTAGGTTTCGGCACGGAGGACTGATGGTGCAAATCAAATAATTACACAAGATCAGTACCGGGATATTATGAAGGCATTGAATCAACTGTCAATTAATGACAAGACTGCAAGTTTCTCAGGTACTCTTTTATGCAAGACGAATTCAATATCAGTTGATGCATGGCTAATTGATTCAAGTTTTAGTGACCATATAGCATGCAATGAGCAGTTATTTTCTAGTATTCAAGAAAGGCGACATTTCTCAGTATCAGTACGTCTGCCCAATGGAAATATTACGCATGTTAGCTAAATTGGAACTGTCCACCTCAGTGCAAATGTTGTTCTAAAAAATGTCCTTTTCATTCCTGATTTTGAGTTCAACCTCTTGTCAGTCTCAAAAGCTTGCGAGGAAAATTCTTGCCGTGCCATATTCAATTCCAAAATTTTCTTCTTTCGGGACCTTTTGACTGGCAGACTGATAGGCTTGGGTAGTGTCGCCGAAGGGCTGTATTTCTGGACCAATCTCCAAAAGGATCTTGATTTCATCAATCAAAGCATTTATTGTAATGCCATTGCTAGTAATAAAGATATTATTTTTCATCAACGTTTGGGTCATACTGCACGTTTTCCTTATCCTAAATGTCCAATATGTCCATTAGCAAAATAGTCTCGATCAAAATTTCCTGTTAGCACATCGAGAGCTACCAATGCATTTTCTTTACTTCATATGGACATTTGGGGACCCTATCACACTTCACATCATGACAGGTCTCGATTCTTCTTGACCATTGTTGATGATTATACTCGTGCTACTTGGGTTTTCCTCATGCAATCCAAGAATCAAACATTTTCTACTTTGTTGAATTTTTTTATCTCTCATAAAAAATCAATTCGATAAACCTGTCCAAAGGATTTCTTACAGATAATGAATGAGAATTTTTTTCTGCGGAATGTGCCTCTTTCTTATCCTCTCGAGGAATTATACATGAGAGTTCGTGTACTTACACACCGCAACAAAATGGGATTGTTGAACGCAAACATCATCATCTTTTAGAAGTAGCTCGAGCCCTAAAATATCAGGTTTATACACCAAAAAAATTTTGGGGCGGTTGTGTGGTCACAGCAGCATACCTGATCAATCGCATACCAACTAGAATTCTCGAAGGACGGACTCCCTTTGAATTGCTTTATGGAAAGCAACTAGTGATTGATCATCTTCGAGTTTTTGGGTGTTTGTGCTATGTGGCAGCCCTAGGGCCATGAAGTAAGATGGATCCTCGTGCTATGCAGTGTATTTTTATGGGATACCCTTCTCTGCAAAAAGGCTATCGAGTCATGGAGATCTCTACAAGACATTTCTTTGTGAGCAGAGATGTTATCTTTCACGAAGATGTTTTCTCATTCCAATAAGCAGCATTGTCATCCTCAAGCTCAAAATCTAATCACCAACTTTTCTTATTAGACGAAGACTTATTTGTCCAACCTTAGTATGCAGTCACTGCACCAGAACACTATATTTCGATCCCAGCGGGTGATTCTAACTCAACTGATGACACACCAGTTTTCTCACCTAGAGAAGATTCTTCATCAATAAATTCCTCAGTGACTTCTTTGCCAACGATTTATCAGAAGCTATCTTTAGCAATACCAGCAGAGCCAAGAATTGAGCAGCCTCGACGTTCTGGACGTTCTACTCGGCCCCCTACATGGACAAAAGATTATATATGTTCTACGTTGGATTCTTCAGGTACACAATACCCTGTATCTTCTTATGTTTCATTTAGTCGGCTATCACCAGAACACATGTGCTGCATTAGTAGAATTTCTGAAGAGCAGGAATTGTCTTCTTATTCTGAGGCGGCACGTGATCCCAAATGGCAAAATGCAATGGAGCTAGAATTGAAGGCTCTTCATGAAAATCATACTTGGGATATTGTTCCACTACCCGCCGGACGAAAACCTATTGGCTGCAAATGGGTTTATAAAATTAAGTTCAAGGCAAATGGCTCCATTGAACGATACAAAGCTCATTTAGTAGCGAAGGGGTTCATGCAACGGGAAGGTTTTGATTATCATAAAACATTCTCTCCCATGGTTAAAGAAGTCATTGTTCGCTCTTTCTTGTCTATTGTTGCCTTTCGCAATTGGTCGCTCCATCAAATGAATGTTCATAATGCCTTTCTACATGGAGATCTGGATGAAGAAATCTATATGGAGCTTCCACAGGGATTACGCAGCTAGGGGGAGTCTCGTGTATGTCGTCTCCGTAAATCCCTGTATGGACTTAAACAGGCTTCTAGGTAACGGTATGCCAAGTTTGTTGCTGCACTAACCGACGCAGGATTTCAGCATTCCAGACATGATTATGCTCTGTTCACATGGACTAAAGGTACTTCATCCATTTTTTCTCTTAATATATGTTGATGACATTCTTATCATGGTAAATAATGAGCTAGCTATTGCAAAATTCAAAGACTACTTGAGTGCCACCTTTCACATAAAAGACTTGGGGCCTCCTAAGTATTTTCTTGGCATTAAAATAGCTCGATCTGACAAGGGAATATGTCTCAACCAACAAAAGTTCATTCTAAAAATAGTCTTCGAAGCAAGATTGTCGGGATGTAAACCAATGGTTATACCGATTGAGCAGAATGCAAAGTTGACGACACATGAGTATGATGCAAGCTCATCTTCACCTTTTGAGGATCCACTACTCAAATCCAACAGGATATCAACGGCTTGTTGGGAAATTGATTTATCTCACAATGACAAAACTAGATATATGTTATGTAGTGCAAATACTCAGTCAATTCATGCACAAGCCAAAGCAGTCCCATATGGATGCAACGTTGAAAGTCATGAAATACTTGAAGGGATGCCCAAGACTTGGCATTTTTCTGTCTTGAAATTGTGACATGAGAATGACAGCATATTGCGACACGGACTATGCTACTTGTCCGATGACAAGAAGGTCCATTACCGGTTTTTGTAGCAAATTGGGAAAATCACTCATCTCATGGAAAACAAAGAAGCAGTCAACCGTATCATTGTCATCAGCAGAATCAGAATATTGAGCTATGGCAAAAACTGTTTGTGAAATAATTCTGGATACGAGGACTACTTTTAGATTTTGGAGTACAAGTCAATGGATCCAGCGAATTATTCTGTGATAATGATGCTGCACTCAAATTAGCAGCTAATCCTGTTTTTCATGAGAGGACTAAGCATATAGAGGTCGATTGTCACTTCACTTGGGACAAGATTTGAGAAGGGATCATAACAACGAGAGGAATTGGAACTGTTGAGCAACCCACAGACATTTTTACCAAGCCACTATGCCAAAGACAACATGCATATCTATTGAGCAAGCTACGTGTCCTCAACATATACAGGCCACCAGCTTGAGAGGGAGTGTTGGAAATATGGAAATGCTGATTTTGAATATCAATAATTGATTAAGTTAATCGGTAATTAGCTTGGTAAAATAGGACATAGAATCATTATGTAAATCAGTGTATATTTCCTTATTTTTTTGGGTTAATACCCTAAAAAACCCCAAACTGGTACATTTGTGACAAATTGACCCCAAACTATTTTTTTGACCACAAAAAACCCCAAACTGGTATACTTTTGACAAATTTACCCTAAACTGGTACACTTATGACAAATTTACTCTATGTTAGTTTTCGTTAAATTTTATTCTCAAATTATTAAGTTAAATGACACGTGACAGTAAACCGGTATACCAATTTAAGATTTTACGCTCCGTTTGTTACAGTTTACAATTTTTGTGATTTTTTTTGTAGTATTAATCCAATTTAGCAGAGGATATATTTGTCACAAATTTACCAGTTTAAGATTTTTTGCAGTCGAATAAATTAGTTTGGGGTAAATTTGTCATAAATGTACCAGTTTAGGGTTTTTTATAGTCAGTCGGGGTAAATTTGTCACAGGTTTACCAGTTTGGGGTTTTTCATGGTCAAAAAAATAGTTTGGGGTAAATTTGTCACAAGTGTACCAGTTTGGGGTTTTTCAGGGTATTAACCCTATTTTTTTTCTTTCCTATCTTATTTCCTCTCTCTAGTATTATAAGTGGAGGATTATACATGTACAAGCGAGATATAGAAAACACGTGATTACAATTTTCCTCTCTATTCTACTTCACTTTCTGTCAAAAGAGATTTGATCAGAGGGCCAATTTGATGTGCTTTCACGTGCCCTCAAAACATGAAAATTTCTCATGAACTTGCAATTTATTGAAAGGAACGAGTTACATTATTGACAATGAGAAACCAAAATCCAAGGAAGTAGGAAAGACTCCTATGCAGAGGAATATGTGGATAATTAAACATGCTCCTACTCTGGGCAATTTGAACTCATTCTATCATCCAAATCCTCATCA
This sequence comes from Eucalyptus virginea, assembly GCA_014182375.1. Taxonomy (NCBI): domain Eukaryota; kingdom Viridiplantae; phylum Streptophyta; class Magnoliopsida; order Myrtales; family Myrtaceae; genus Eucalyptus; species Eucalyptus virginea. The sequence goes on along the minus strand of CM024520.1, from coordinate 6,538,880 downwards.
ATGACAATGGTAGTATTATTGTTTGCTCGGACATATTTATCACCTTCAGCTTTGCCGGTCGAAATAAAATTAGCGGCCTTTACCCATTGGGTTTGACCTTGGAGGAGGAGGTAGAGTCGCAAAGACCTTCTCCAGCTTATCCACGCGATCTGACAAACGTTGCACTACATTGTCCAACTCGTTCATTCGACGTCAGAGGGGTGTCATCCCATCACTCTTTCCTTCGAGCGCCAATTTCTTGGTCATTTCTTCCACGCAATTTGACAAGTATTGATTGATCATGATTGGGAGACACGATGTAATATATAAGAATGACAAAGAAGATAGAACACTTACAGGGATAGCGAGGGTAAAAAGATACAAAAACATGCGCATGTACAAGTGAGGTTTTAACTCCTAAAAGTGGAAAATTCAATAATCAAAATAGTAAATTACTCAGAAGATTAAAGAACCAGAAATGCATAAGCAAACAGGAATGGATGTGTATTCACCACTAATTGAAACAGGGATTCTGCAAGTTTAGACTTAGAAAACAAACATGGGATGACAAATGCATTTATAAATGAAAATGTTGATGAATTTGGCTAATGCATGACCTAAGCTATTTTGAGATATCTAAGATGCAATGTCAATTCATTCTTTTTGTGTTTTCTTGTTTAGGAGATGAACTCCCTAAATGCAATATGGACACGACTCACATAATGCTATGATTATATGCACTAATCTAACATGCATTGATGAAGTAACATAAAGTCCTAAATGTCATGCATGCTATGCTATAATGGATTAACTATATGCAATGACACGGGATCAATTCCTAAAGGTAGCTATATGATATGCCTATGACATAAGATGGAATTAATCATGGACTAATCCTAGGATGCAAGTTATATGCAATGCTATTTCTTGTATTATATTTATGGTTACGGAAACAGCAAATTATATCCTAGGACTCTATATGTGACTAACTGACCTTTATTAAAAGAATATCGACTTAGTGATGCTGCCTCTTCACATTTTTCTCTTTATGATATGCAACATTAATGATGCATGAAATGCAATGACTAATTACTCCAATCTTCACCACATAATTATCAAAAAATGTGATTTTCTAGATTACGTGCATTACTTGATATATGACCATATTAAGCCTAAGTCTACATGCAAACTATATGAAAGACGAGGAACATTTTTTTTTTCTCTTTTGCTTTCAACTAATAAAAACCATGAACTACCTTAAACCTGCATGTACTCTAAGACTGAAATGCATTGCCCTAGATAACAAATTATGAACGTGCCCTAAACTCTAAATATGCATGAAACAATGACATGCAATATCTATGTATTGAAATACACGTTATGATTAGAATTAATCACATGGTTGATTGGAGCTTTTTAGTGTCTAGATGCCCAAAATGAAAGAATCGGATCAAATCATGACAGCATAAGCTTCAATTAACTAATAACATGCATTTAAAAACCATAGACTAAAATGAACTTAGACAAATCCGGCCTACCTTCAACAAGAATTAACCTAAGACAATCAAAGCAAGGTAAGGTGCCGCATCTTCCGGTTGGTACCAGCGAGATAGTGTGGCCTGCGAAGCTATGGCAGATAGGATCGACGATGATGGTTGTTCACTGTACGGAAACCGTAGGCATGCAGCAATATGCAAAAGGAGATTGCCGAGCAACTAGCAGCTCTTGAACATAATGAACTTAGAAGTTCATCTTCTTGGTTTGTCCTACAAGTTTGCACGGGATCTCTTTTTTGCTCCTTCTCATCTCGGATGGTTAATTGCGTTTGGAGAACTTCCTCCACTAGTTCAATCTTTTGTCTTCAAAACCTTCCTAGGACCCTATATTTGACTTACTGACTTTTCCTAAACGAATATCGACTTAGCGATGCAGTGCTGACTTTTTTCATAGATGTGCAATATGAATAATGCATGAAATGTAATGACTAATTACTCCAATCTTCACCGCATAATAACCAAAAATGTGATTTTCTAGATGACGTGAATTACGTGATATAAAACACAAGTAACATTTCTTTTCTCTTTTGTTTTCGATAAGTAAAAACCATGAACTACCCTAAATCTACATGTACTCTAACACTAAAATGCATTGCCCTATATAGCAAATTATGAACTTGCACAAAACCCTAAATATGTATGAGACAATGACAAGCAATATTGATATATTGAAATACACGTTATGATTAGAATTAATCACATCATTGATTGCAGTTCGATCTTAGTGCCTAAAGGTCCAAAAGGAAAGGATCGGATCAAATCGTGATAGCATAAGCTTCAATTAACTAATAACATGCATTTAAAAATCATATACTAAAATGAATTTAGACAAACCCAGCTTACCTTGAGCAAAGATTAACCTAAGACAATTGAAGCGAGGAAAGGTGCGACGCCTTATAGTGGGTATTGGCAAGAGAGTGTAGCCGGTGAAGCTACGGTGTCACAAATCTGAGAGAAAGTGTGGGAAACTGTTCGGGGAGGAAAATGTATTGATTTCATTCAATTGTATATTCTCTATCCAAGAGTGTATATATTACAAAAGAAGACTCGGTAAAAAAGTAAATAAATTTTTTCCAATCTTTCTAGTCCTAAAATAATCACAAGTACAATCGACACAAATCTTCAATCAGATCTTCAATCATATCTTCTTCCAACACTCCCCCTCAAGCTGGTGGCTTGTATATGTCCAAGACGCCTAGCTTGTTTAGAAGATATGTATGCTGTCTTTGACAAAGAGGTTTAGTGAATATATTCGCGAGCTACTCCGTGGTTCTGATCCCTCTTGTCTCGATGACGCCTTCATTGATCTTCTCTTGAGTAAAATGGCAATCAACTTCTATATGTTTTGTCCTCTCGTGTAATATGGGATTCGCTACAAGCTTGAGTGCTGAATCATTATCACAAAAGAGTAATGTCGGACCCTTAACTTGTATCCTAAGATCTAGAAGTAAGCCTCGTAACCATACTACCTCACAAACAGTCTTAGCCATAGATCGATATTCGGCTTCTGTTGAGGATAACGATACAGTAGATTACTTCTTTGTCTTCTATGAAAGTAATGACTCCCCAAATTTGATACAAAAGCCAGTGATAGATCTCCTACTCATAGGACATGTAGCATAATCCGCATCGCCTGTCATCTCCATATTGCACTTTTGAGAAAGGAGTATCCCTAGACCTGGGCATTTCTTCAGGTATTTTACTACTTTCAAGGCTGCATTCATGTGAGACTGTTTTGGACTGTGCATGAATTGACTAAGAGTCTGTATTGCATAGCAAATGTTTGGCCTAGTCATGGTGAGGTAGATAAGTTTTCCAACAAGTCTCTGATAGCTTGTCGGATCCTTCAATAATGGATCGTCAGAGGAAGATATCCCAGCATCATAATCAACAGTAGTCAACTTGGCATTCTGTTCAATGGGAATAATGGCCGGTTTACAGCCTGATAATCCTGTTTCTGATATGATCTCCATCACGAATTTTCGCTGGCTAAGAGAAATTCCTTGATCTAAACAAGCTATCTCTATTCCATGAAAATATTTAGGTGACCCTAAATCTTTGATGTGAAAAGAGGAATGTAGATACTTCTTAAGCTTCTTTACAGTAGAATCATCATTTCCCATTATAAGTATGTCGTCAACATAAATCATCAAGTAAATAGACGATGTACCTTTTGTCCAAGTGAATAGAGCATAATCATGCTTGGACTGCTTGAATCTGGCAGCCGTAAGTGCATTAGTAAACTCGGCATACCATTGTCAGAGGCATGTTTCAATCCATAAAGAGATTTGCGGAGACGACATACCTTAGACTCCCCCTGTCTCTGTAATCCTTGTGGAAGATCCATATAAATTTCTTCATCCATGTCACCATGAAGAAAGGCATTGTAGACATCCATTTGGTGCAGTGACTGGTCGCAAAAAGCATCAACCAATAAGAAAGAATGAACCGTGACATCCTTGGCCATTGGAGAAAAGGTTTCATGGTAGTCAAAACCTTCTCGCTATGTAAAGCCCTTGGCCACCAACCAGGCCTTATATCTTTCTACAGAACCATCTGCTCTGTATTTAATCTTATATACCCATTTACATCCAATGGATTTGTGATGGGGAGGTAATGGTACGATATCCCAAGTATGATTTTCAATCAAGGCTTTTAGTTCTGCCTCCATTGCTTTTTGCCAACATGGATCATGTATGGCCTCATTAGAACTAGAAGGCTCTCGTTCCTCAAAGATACTGCTAATGCAACGTAAATGTTCTGATGACAACCGATCAAAGGATACATATGAAGAGATAGGATAACGAGTACCTGACGAGTTTGAGGAAGAACATACATAATCTTTCGTCCAGGCTGGTGGGCGAGTAATTCGACCAGATCGTCGCGGTGGCTCATTTAGCACCTCCAAAGATGATTTTTCAATAGTTGTAGGTTCCATGGAAGCTGTCATCTAGGAATCCTGTTCCATAGGATGTTCTTCAACTGAATGTCCAGTAGAATGCTCATTAGACAGTGAAGGCGACACTGTATCCACTGTCTGATGTCTTGGAGGAGAAACAATAAGATATGACTCTCTAGAAGATAGATCCTCTTCCGACAAGAATCGATGATCAGTGCTCATATCATCTGCAGACATAGAAGTGGCATCTCGGAAGGAAAAAATATCTTCATGAAAAACAACATCCCTGCTAACAAAAAATTCTCCGATAGACTGTTCATAAACCCGATATCCTTTTTTTAGATTGGGATATTCCATGAAAATGCACTGATGAGCACGAGGGCCCATTTTATCTCGAGGCCCTACTGTAGTCACATAACAGAGACAACCAAACACTCGGAGATGACTCAAATCTGGTTTCTTCCCATACAATATCTCAAATGGAGTTTTCCCTTCTAGAATGTGTGATGGCATACGATTTATCAAATATGCTGCAATGACCACACGATCTCCCCAAAAATTTTTTGGAATAGATGCTTGGAATTTAAGAACACGTGCTACTTCTAAGAGATGATAGTGTTTTCGCTCAACAACTCCATTTTGTTTATGGGGTATAAGTGCAGGAACTTTCATGCAAAATTTCATTCAAAGAAAAAAAAAGAAGCACACTCACCATTAAAGAATTCTCTTCCGGTATTAGTGCGAATGCGGCGAATTGACTTGCCAAACTGATTTTTGGATAAGGAAAGAAAAATTCTAAGGTGAGAAAGAACTTGATTTTTTGATTGCATGAGGAATACCCATGTAGCATGTGAGAAATCATCTACGATTGTGAGAAAAAATTGTTAACCATCATGATGCAAGGTGTGATATGGTCCCCAGATATCAGCATGAATTAAAGAAAAAAAATACCGTCTACTTGAGTACTATTGTCTTGGAAAGGGGCACAAGTCTATTTTGCCAAAGGGCAGATGGGACACTGAGGACAAGGGAAAGAAGCAATGTGACCCAATCTTTGATGATGAAGAAAGTTCTTGTCATTGGTAGCAGTGTTACACAATGAGTTATTGAATTCAACAGGAGATAATTTAAAATTGCTCGGAAGATTGATCCAAAAATACAACCCTTGATAGATTCTACCCAAGCCCATTAGTTTACCAGTCAAAAAGGCCTGAAAGAGACATTTATTAGAGTCAAATGACACATGACAGGAATTTTCTTCACAAGCTCGAGAGACTGATATGAGGTTGAAATGGAAATTAGGAACATAAAGGACATTTCAAAGTGTGATGAGAGGACTAAGATTCACAGTACCAATCATTGCAACATGTGTGGTGTTTCCATTTGGAAGTTACACTAATATAGGAAAAGATAACTTCTCGATGTTGGAAAAGAAATTTTTGTTACAGACAATGTGGTCACTAGCTCCTAAATCAATAATCCATGCATCCTTCGAAATTGAGTTCATTAAACAATAGGAAATACCTGTGAAGCTCCTAGCTTTATCGGAAGCATCCAATTTCTTTAGAGCTTCCATAAGCTCCTGATATTCCCCATGAGTAATTGACTTGTCTGCTGATTTACCTGACACTTGAAAGATGGTTGAAAATTTCCCTTTTTCTTTTTCGCCAGGTTTACCATGCAATTTCCAGTAATTTTCAATCATATGGTGTGGGCGCTTACAATATTCACAATATAACTTACCTTTCCCTTTTGATTATTGTATTTCGTGGCTAAGGGAGGTCTACTCACGGCATGGGCCGTCGTTGCCCCATATGGGCCATCAGATCTAGCGAAGAAATGGCCGTGTGGGCCGTCTGATCCATAAAGATTTAGGCCACGTGGGCCGTTGGATTCAGCTGTGCCGATGCTTCGTGGACCATCAGATCCAGCCGCTCCAAAAAACGATTGCAAGCCGTCTGATCATTCGAATAAATCATGGCCATTTGTCATCTTCTTGTATCCTCTAGGGTTTTCTTCGAGAAACCCTAATTGGAGTACTCAATGCTCTCTCCCTCCTGTGGCTCTCTGCGGCGGGCGAGAAAGAACTTTCACCGCCAGAGCCACACCTTCGCCATCTTTCCCATAGTCTGCCACCCTATGTTGGCTTTCCTCTTGGATAGCAAGCTGGTAGATGCAGCCAAGGCTCAGCATGGGCTCCATGGTTAAGATCTGCGAGTGGAACGAGAGGTAAGTTTCGTTTAGTATGAGGAGAAATCTTGTCGCTTTCTCCCTATCCCGCATCTTCTTGTACTGCTATAGAATGGGCTTCGGCCAATCGAACTTCTCTTCAGCTACTTCCAAATCATTCCACAGACCCAAAAGTTTATTATAAATGGCTGCAACAGTCATGTTTCCTTGTTTCAATTCCGAGATATGTTGTGTCAAGGAAATTTTTTTGACTTGATCCAATTTTCCGTACATTTCCTTAAAGTTTTCCCACATTTGTTTAGAGTCCTCCGTCGGGGGAAGACCGGCCACGACCTCGGAAGATATGCAATTTCTGATCCATGTTCTAACCAAATGATTGCATTTCTTCCACAGTCGTGCCATTCGCTCGTCGGACGGAATCGGAACTATTCCGTCAATAAAACCCTCTTTGTCTTTCGTTACTAGCGCGTGCCGGAACTCCCGCGACCAACTTGAATAATTGTCCGGTTCGGTTAACTACTGAGCAACAAGCTTCAGTTTTGGTCTGTTGACATTTGTTGTGTAAAGGGGGTCGCTGGGCTCCGGGCGGCAGCTGGCAGCAAAGATCTGGTATGGGTGAAAACCGAGCGGCGGATTCGGGTAGGGATTTGCTCCTAAACCTGATCCACTAGATTCGGTTGCATAATTAGCATTGGAAAAAAAAGAACCTGGGTAAGGATTCGTTCCCATACCCGGTTCGGCTAACCCGCCCGTTTGTTGCGGGTTGGTGGTTGAGCCTGCCCTGTTGTTGGTTGGTGGGCCTCCATCAGTCTGCATGTTATTTTGATATCCCGGCGATGATATATTTGGGCCTGGCCCATAGTACCATGAATACGGTACCCATTGGTAAGGATGGCTTGAAAAGGGCTGCCCCATATGAAACTGAGCCGGAACAGGTGCCCATTGCACATGCTGGGCCGGACTCTGGGTCTAGGTCTGTTGCTCGGACATAGTAACAATTGTCGAAGAATCTTGGATCTGCAAGGCATGCGGCGTTGTCTCTCTTGTGGACTGATCATCAGAGGCTGAGGTTAGGTTTTGTGGGTTGGTCATGATGAAAAAAAAAACTTACAGCAACTCTGTTCTGCAGGTTGAATTTTCTTGGCAAAGACGGAGGTTCAAGAAGGAATTCCTGCCGGAGGCTATTTTGTTTTGCAATATAAGTGTCGCAACAACAAAACATAAAAGAAACGGAGGCAATTTGGAAAAGAGCGTGGAAGCTATGCCAGGATCAGAAATGCTCTAATACCATGTCACAAATCTGAGAGAAAGTGTGGGAAACTGTTCGGGGAGGAAATTGTATTGATTTCATTCAATTGTATATTCTGTATACAAGAGTGTATATATTACAGAAGAAGACTCAATAAAAAAGTAAATAATTTTTTTCTAATCTTTCTAGTCCTAAAATAATCACAATTACAATCGACACAAATCTTCAATCATATCTTCTTCCAACATACAGCAGCGAGGATTGACGACCGTTGTTCAATGCTGGAGTTTGCGAAAGGGGCTTGCCAGGGGAACTAGCGACTCTTGAACGTAATGGCAAGGACGGATGTTAGCTAGAAACGCCACAGACAATCACCAATATTGCTAAATGACCACCGGTGCCGAGCTGCTTTGCCAGGAAACCTGAAAGCTTGCAAGGAGGTCTAGAAAACCTACTGGGATAACTGCCCGTGGCTGGATTCGCTGGACTTCTCGGCCTAGCTGCTGTGCGTGATAGTGAGGCTCGTCAGCGACCCGACATCATGTCAGTCACTGTGCCTGGAAGTCGCGGCTGAGCAAGGCGGAGGCGCGGCGGAACTGACGTCAGCATTGATGAGATGAATGACCACGTCAGGGCAACGTCGCGGATGGAGAGTAGGATATGGTGGCTTGAATTACGGAGTGTGGTGGCCGGGGGAGTGCGGAGGAGAGCAACCGCGGATGAAGATTTGCTCTTGAAATGCTGATCACAACTTTTTCAAATAAACCTCTTTAACAACCGGGAGATGATATCGCATTTCTATGGAAAAATTTCCCAACAGCCCGGACGTCAATTGTGGGAAAAGAGATCACATCAGCTGATTTTTATCATCTTCCTTAGGGAAAAATTCAATGGCTCAATCTCTAGTTGCCTTCTGACCAATATATATATATATATATATATATATATATTGATCAATCACCGAAATCCGAGTCTTCATCCCATCTCAAAAATCTCTTCCGTTTTGCCAGCCCATTATCAGATTCCCACCGAATTGATCTCTTTAGCTTTACCAAATTCCGCTGTTTCCTCTCTAGCTGTGGATATTCTCGATTTACCGATCGCAGTTGCCTTTCTCTCCTTTCGAATTATTGACCGAGACGAAGAGCTCGTGACGGCCAGCTATTTATGGGAGATGATCCTGCGTGCGCTTGTCCGTGCATCAGTCCATGGTAGCATCGAAGGGAAGTCACATGATGACTTAAGCAAAAAGAATGCAAATGTGAATGATGAAAGTGACATTTTTATTGTTTTTAGGAGTCGGGTCAACTCCCAATTTTCTTATGCAACCTAAATAGCTAAATAAGTTACTAAAATTTAGATGTCAACAATCTAAAAACCTAATTGACACCTAAATTTCCCTTTTACTCAATCTTCTAAAGAGATAAATATGATTTCTTGGAGCTAGCCGAAAATAAAGTAATGCCTCATAGATTTCATTTCGTTGGAAGGCAATCAATGACACATGCCATTCGCAAACTACATTTTCTCATACGCATGTTTTTGTAATGCAAGCATGATTCTCAAATAATGTGGCAGGTTAGCCACACCTCACACACGAGGTTGATTATGTGCCTTTGAGATGTGCGTGAGACTTGGAATTAGATGGAGAGGATTGTTGACACTATTCATTTAGGTTTTAAATTACATAGAGAATTAGAGTTAACCCCTAGCAAAAATAATTTTCATTCAACTACAATGCATAACTAGTGTCAATTAAAACTTCACCTATCCCTTTTGCCAGCCTGGCCCCCTTCTCTTCTTCTCCTTCTCTCTTTCCTTGCTCGGCTTGGACAGTAGCTCGGTGACAAGGGCAGAAGGACGACGCAACGAAAGACAGTGTACGTCAAAGGACAACGAACGAATGTCGAGCGCGACGCGGTCAGGACAGGCTGGCCAGCAACGGTTGGCGTCGGACACGGGGCTTAGAGAGAGAGAGAGAGAGAGAGTGCCGTGAGTGAAAGGGAGGGAGAACTAGAGTCCCGGCCAACTTCCGGTGGTGGCCGCGCCGAGTCCCGGCCAACTTCTACCCCTCCTCCACCTCGAAAAAGTGGTAAGAACCGGCTGCTCTTTTTTTCTTATTTTTCCGATTTGGGTCGATTCCTCAAGGATCCCGGCTCGGAGGCGCGCGAGGCGGACGGACGTGGCCCGATCTATCGAGCTCGCCCACCATTCGCCGCCGCCGAGCTGGGCAAAGAGCACCACCAACGGCCCCCGTTTGCCCTGCCTTGTGCCCTGTTTCGGCTTGTCGGACTGGGCTTCGTCGTGGTACGGTTCGTGCGAGTCCCAGCCCCCATCTATGTCGTGCTAAGCTTCATTTCGATCTCTGCTTATCGATTGCTAAGCCTCTCGGTGCGGTTTGACTCCCAGTTAATTCAATAGTCTCCCTTCAGTTGACGCCCGTCATGTGTTTGTGAAAATGCCCGAGCCTATGTAGAGTTTCCGGGATTTTGGTCTGGTTCTAAGCGTTTGTTGGTTATCTGACATGTTTGTGGACTTTCATTGTCATCTGTGGAGTCGTGCGCTGTTTCTTTTGCGTGTCGTGTGTGTATGTCGGCAAACGATCCTTTGATCAAGCGAAGGGCGGATACGAGCCGGCTTATGGCCGTTCGTCTCCTGTTCAGACGGAGAGAAAGCAAAAGAGAGGGTAAAATTGGAGGCGTCGATTTTGTGAAGGATGAGTATTAGGTTGGGCTTAAGTTGGTTTAGTGGAATTAGGTCCGTTTTTGTTTTCAGGGGTTTTTTGTTTTTTGTTTTTTTTTTTAAGTTTTGTTTTTGGGTTCAACTAGAATTTGTTAAGTTCGGGTCGATTTCGAGCTATATTTGGACTGGTGATCTTCGGGCCTGACTTGCTTTAGTCTGGCTTCAAAAAACTTGGGCTTAAATTGCTGTGCAGTGTGGTTAGTGCAATTAGAAGAGGTGGCCGGGCCGAGTAAATTTGGTCTGACGAAATAGGTTTATTCGAGCTGAGCCTCGGGGCCGGTCCGATTTCTTGACTTAACCCGGACCTATAGGGTCCGGGTCGGACCCAAGAGACCCGGTCCGAATTCCTTTTTAACAATATTAAAACTCATAAAAAGAAATCATGAAAATTTTTAAAACATTAATTAATTAATAAAAATCATAAAAAATTTTAAAAATAAGAAAAAATTTATAAGATATTAAATAAAATTCAAAGAAATTTTTAAAATTCAAAAACTGCATAAAAATACAAAAAAATCAAAAATAAAAAAATTAAATTTTGGAAAATTCAAAATTCATAAAAAATTTAGAAAATCCCCAAAAAATTCCAAAAATTTAGAATTCCCCAAAAAGCTTTAAAATAGTTTTTGGATGATCTTCTCTTAAAAGGGAGATCCTTTTATATCTAAAATTGTGCCCAATTGTCCTTAGAGATGAATGCCCTTGATTACACACTTTCCTTATGTTAATTATGGTTTCCATTTAGCTTAGTTAGAGGCGGCATGTTCCTTATTTAAAAATGCTAGATTCTAGCTCTCCTAATGTAATTTGTTCAATGTCACTTTAGTTATTGATTGTTATGTTAATAATTGTGCACTCGCATAGTCATCTCACATACTAGTAGATAGATCTAAAATCAATCTAGACTACCTAACATAAAATCTTTTGAAAGAAATTAGATTAGGTACCCAAATGGTACCAATTGTTTATTAGTGTCATCAAGTCCTTGGCCTCAAACTCTCACATGCTTGACCTCAATAGGTTAGTAGTGACTTCTCATTAGAACATTTTTATGAACACATCAATATTGCGCAAGATATGGACTTGGGAGAGCTCGCTCATAATTATGGGCCATGGGGCCGTTTTTTAGGTAATCTCCCTAAACCTATTCTCTCTCCTGAGGGGTAGGTCGCGACAAAAACCAAAGCCAAAGGAAGGTGTTTTTGGTGTGTCCTTGAATGAACCGTCTAGAAACATGTACTATTGGATTTCAATTGTCTTGATGGAGTCAAATATGATCCATTACATGCCATTAGTTTAAAGCTTTGTGGAAATAGATATGTATGACTTTGATTGGTGTGGGACTTTTGTTTTACCTAGCTATCCATATGGAAGCCGAACTTGCACACGAAGCTATCGTTGCTATAGCCAAACGACAAAAAAATGAATTTCCGTCAAGATTTCAAAAGAATGAGCTAGTTAATGAAAATCGTGACTTCATGAGGTTCCTTGGTCGGAATGAAGATGGTCTATCTCTGACCATACCAGTGAGCTGCATGCAATGACCCAAGATATCGCCTATTTGTTACGTCCAAAAAATAAAAAGGAAAATAATTCGATAGTGAGAAATCATCGAATGATTTACACCATCACTTATCCTGTCTCAGTCGATACTTATATATTAAATTGAGATTCTTATAACTTATTGAAACATTAACAAGATATATATTGAATGATGCAAGACGATGTTTTCTCCAACATCAAAATTGGTGCAACCCAATTGAAGGAAATGAATCAATTAGTCAACACATAACTTTAACCATGCCCTGCATGTACGTTTCTGAGGGTAAGTAGAGATTCAAGACAAAAAAGCAGTCTAATCAAGAATCACAATGCAAAATGTGATTTTTTTACTTTTGGTGGCCGAAGTGAGAAAACTTTATTTCCTCTATCAAGTTAAATCCAACGACATATGCTTTTATGGAAATTACAACTTATTTACCTTAAATTCATTTTTCCCCCAAATTAATTACCTTAAACCCAAACAAATTTTGACTTGGACTATGTTCTTTCCTCTGAAATTCGTATCCTAATTCCTACACTAAACTACCTAGTAATGGTTTATAACCTGATGCGGTCCTAGGAGTAGACAAGATTCGTGTGAGGTGTTTTAACCCGCTAAAGGAAGCAAGACCAGCCCTTTTCATGCTGAGATGTAATGTGGTTTATAAGTTTGGGGAGGTTTTTATCTTTTAGGCCAAGATTTACTCAAGGAAGTCTGGCATCACTAGGTCAAGAACTGAACCATCCGGAAATCAATCACTCTTAGTTCAAATTGGAACTTTGACCAAAAACATACGCGTAGATGGTCTACACTCCGACGGGTGAGCTGCGTGTAAAAGAACATGCAGCTAGTGTAACTTGGATGTGTAGTCCCAGTTCGGGCTTCAAACACAAAAGATTTATAAATGAAATATTTCATTATGAAAATGATGGTCGTTCGCAAGGTTCATTGCTTTTCTTCAGCAACTAATATGTACAATATGGCTAATTGTCAACGGCATAAAGCATAGTCTCTACAGTTAATTTTCAACGACATAATTTTTCCATACGGAAGATTGCAACAATTGTTGTTGGACAGCTGAAGAAAAGATAAGAATCTGAAGTCGAAATACGTTCGAACTAAATATAGCCCATCTATTTTATAGATAAAAGGGAGGTAATTGTCAACTCATCTAAAATTTGAAGTGTTGAATGTAGAAGTGCTTTAATGGTAAGTATTTTGATAGATAACTACAGCTGACTTTATTGTTTAGGGTTAATACTCTAAAAAACCCTAAACTGGTACATCTGTGACAAATTTACTCAAAACTATTTTTTTGACCATGAAAAACCCTAAACTGATACACTTGTGACAAATTCACCCAAACCGACCATAAAAACCATAAGGTGGTACATTTACGACAAATTTACCCTAAATTAATTTATTCGACCGCAAAAAACCCAAAACTAATAAATTTGTGACAAATATACCCTCCACTAAATTAGATTAATACCACAAAAAATTAAAAAAAAATTGTAAACTGTGACAAATGATGCGTAAAATCATAAATCGATATACTAGTCAACTGTCACGTGTAATTTAACTTAATAATTTGATAATAAAATTTAACGAAAACTAACATAAGGTAAATTTGTCACAAGTGTACCAGTTTGGAGTAAATTTGTCAAAGGTATACCAATTTTGGATTTTTGGTGATCAAAAAAATAGTTTGGGATAAATTTGTCACAAATGTACCAGTTTCGAGTATTTCAGGTATTAACCCTATTGTTTAAGAGGTTTATAGATCCAACCCATTTGGATTTTTGTACTTTTCATCTTGATGATGATCCGAGGAGTATTATGTACAATCTGACATTTGTACAGGTGAACCATTTCTAGTGGCCCAAACAATCATAGTATCAGGGATAATTAGGCATTATTTCACAATAGCTACCAAATTTGAAAATGTACCAGAACTCTGATACCGTTGCACAATAAATCCCGACTCTGAAAAATTACAAGTTAACTCTAGAATTTTGATTTTTGCTGCAAAGGCTAATTCTTTTAATCTACATCTCCGTTAAGTGTGTTAATTGAGTATGGATTAAATTACTTTTTCTTGACAAACTTAACCGTATTATTGTTAACTTCATTAGTCATACATCATTTCTATTTTCTTAACTTCGTTCACCATGTGGTAGAGATTATTCTAGTCAAGAAAAATGAGCAAGTCCCTATTCAGGGAACGTTTAATTTGCCGGGGAAGAGGGGGAAAATAGTGACAAAAACAAAAATCAAAGCTCAAGAGGACACTGTGTAACTTCTCGAAATTCGGTGCCATTGGGCAACGCGGTCATAGTTTGGAAAAGTAATTTACAACTAATATATACAATGCGGCTTTATTTCCAACGGCACGAAGCATTCCTCTATGGTTAATTTGCAATGACATGAGTGTTTTCTCTTATTCAATGCATGTGTATAGTTAGATTATCGTAGTTGCTATGAAATATTACCGACAGTCATAGAATGCGGCTTATTTCCAATGGCACAAAGCATTCCTCTATGGTTAATTTGCAATGACATGAGTGTTTTCTCTTATTCAATGCATGTGTATAGTTAGATTATTGTAGTTGCTATGAAAATAATACTAACAGTCATAGAAATTCATAACTATGCTAAGTTGATGCATATACACCACATTGAAATGAATACTAGAAATATAAGCGGGAGGGAAATATATTCAATTGAGAAGAGTAGATCGACACAACTCTATAATTGCCGGGAGCATAATGTAATCAATCCCACGAACCACGTCAAATGCAATGCTCGACAATCTGATCCAAACTAACACTATGTTACTTATTGCAATAAATGCCACCAACGGCTGAAATTTGAAGATTCTAACAATTTTTGCTTCAAGTCGGGATTGACATCGAGGCTACTTAGGTTACGGGGAAGGGGAGGCAACTCTTTGAGAATGTCGCAGTGTAGCAAATCCAGAGTCTGAAGCTTTGACATGGACTGGAGATTTGATGGAAGACCGGATATACGAGTACCTCGAAGCCTCAGTTCTCTGAGAGAATATAGTCCCACAATATCACTTGCAAAGAGTCCCTCCAAACTCCTGCACCAGGAGGCATGTATTTCTTCCAGGGAATACAAATTTCCAATAGGAAATTCTCTTACAAAACAAGAATCCATTTTCAGCACTTTCAATCTCCACAGGTATTTAGTTGAATCGGGCAAATTTGAAATACCCGTACCTGAAATATCCAGCTCTTCTAATGAGCGCCCCAATTGGCCAATGGATTCGGGAAGCTTTCCAAGCCCATGGCAGTCCTTCAAAGACAAGTGTCTAAGATTCCACAAGTCTCCAATTGACTCAGGGAGTTCAAGAATTTTCGCATTATCCAAGGCAAGCATTGAAAGAGCTTGAAGTTCACAAACCGAAATGGGAACACGAACCAATGTGAAGCAATTAGTGGCACTAAGAATTTGCAGTTTAACCAGTTTGCCTATCGACACAGGAAGTTCTCGTATGGAAGTGCCATCAATCAGGAGCTCTTCCAAAGCATTCATCCCACCCATTTCCGCTGGCAACATGCTAAGTTCGGAGCAGAACTTCAAATTCAGGGTGACCAAACACTCCAGATAATTAATTGAAGGATCTAAATGAACCAATCGAGAACACCGCTCAAAAATCAGTATCTCCAAATTTGGGCAACAGAAGAAGCTGGGGGTAATTAATAAGTCCCCACAACCTGTAAGAGTCAAGACTTTCAAACGCTCCATCTGCAAAACAAGGGAAAAAAGTTCATATGACGTAGAACTCTCAATGTACTTAAGGGCTAACACGAAGACAACAACAAATGAGCTATAAACCCACCTTTATTCTTTTCCAACCTCCCCAGGATTCTGTAACCCTACTCCACGAAAGATCAAGAATAACTAGGTTCTCATTTTTCTCTAAATGTGTGCTGATCGCATCTCGAGGGCACCCTTGCCACTGAAGCCACCGAACGTTCAACAAGGCATCTGCAAATTGTCTACCAATATTGGCGCAACCCAAGCTGAGAAATGTCGTGTTCGGCAGGACCTCACGGCCTGCCTCTTTAGTGTTAAGGTGGTCTTCTTTCTCTATGAAGGACTAAAAAAGTCAACGAAAGAAACGTGAAAGTCATCAGGCAATGAAATAGTTACTATAGATGCCTAAGCTCCCATGCGGTAAAGAAAATCGAAAAACAAATTAAAAGCTCAGATGCTACTTTTTTTCCCCCGACGTACCTTTTTCCCCCTGCTCCTGTCCTGGCCTGTGGCAGGACCGTACAATCCAGCACCTGTTCCTGGATCGTGGAAACCTTCGTGGATAATCACCCTGGCAAGGCACCTTAGCAGGCTGTGCATGCCTAATTTATTTTCTTCCATTTCTATTAGGGACATATGACGAAGGATCTCGATTTCACTATGAAAATGACGAGGACGAATATAACGAAGCGGAATTGAGGCACTAATGTCAGGAAACATACGTAAGGCAATCTGACTATCCACATCCGGGGGAAAACGTGCAATATCAATAAATGTCTGCTTTTGCTTTTGATGTAATGCATCATAAACTATACTCAGAATCTTCTGGTAATCTTCCTGAAATTGTTGCATGAGATCTTTGAATTTAATCCACTCTTCCAGTCCTTCATATTGCAAAAAAGAACCAAAAACTTTGACAAGTAGTGGAAGTCCCTTCGCAGCCTTCACTATTTCGATTGCAATTTTAACATATGATCGTAGTTCATCGCTCTTTCCGGTTGCAGCATACTGCCAGAAAATGTTGAAAGCTTGATTATCATTCATCGGATTAACATTGTAAGTATGAGCCAACCCTTGAGCAACAAACCCTTGAAGAACTCTGCTTTCTTTTGAGGTGACAATTACTCTACTTCCACAGCCTAACCAATCAGGCTTAGCTCCTACAAACTCCTTGAGGAGGAATGCCTTCTTCACATCATCAAGAACAATAAGAACTTTCATACTCCTAAATATCTCTTTCAAAAATCGTACTCCTTTGAAAGCAGAAGCAACCTCATGCTCTCTTTTTAAAATATTATAGATCAACTTGGTTTGAAGATAGTGGACACCTCCAGGTTGCTGCGTTGTTTCTTCAATCTCAGCAAGAAAACTGCAAGCGTCAAAGCGAAGGGATAATTTATCATATATGATCTTGGCAAGAGCAGTCTTTCCAATGCCATCTCTCCCATGGATTCCAACAATTCGTACGTCGCTTACTTCCAGTTCCAATAATTCCATTATTTTCGATTCTTGACTGTCTTCAAGCTCCTATAAAGGTACTTAAAGTTTAGGAGAATGTTAGATAAGAAGAGAAGTGAAGAAATATACAGATGTGGCACTGTAAGTTCCAGATGAAAATGCCATTCTCTGAGACGTGTGCTTTGATTGTGCCTGCCAATCAATTTTATGCCTTGCTAGTTGAGATGTTGTAACTAATATTTAGCTGACACAGAAGACAGGTTGTTGAAGATAAATTCCTCTGAAGTTCCTCCACACAATCATTCACTACATGCATCTCATTTAAGCTAAAGATACGTGCTGTCTCTATTATGGAAAAATCTAGTAGGCAAACTGGCTTACTAAACATAAAAAAGCCTAATCTGGCTTAACACACACCCGTTTCTTGTCCTTTGCAAAAGGAAGCACAGAAAGGTGATGACCAGCCTTATCAGAGAGCATCTCCGAGTTGCCACAGTGATAAATTAAGCAGGAGTTTACCATGAGATCTCATTTAGATGTTCAAGATCCATAATGGCTAAAATCAAGGGTAATTAGCTACTAAAAAAATTGAAGTATATGCAAGCTACTCTTCAGAGTTCAGATGATGACTTGCATTATCTTGGAGGTTCAGTTCATGCGTTTGCCTTCCTTTTTATATCATATTCTAACTTTACAGCGACTGTAAAAATGACGTAAAAATATTTCGTGGTAATTAGACTTTTTATCTATTTGATGTAAAACACACTCAAGCTGAAACTAACTTCATCAACAGTTGCAGTCTTTATGAGAGAGTGCTCGAGAAGAGAGGAGAATGGGAGCAAAGAAATATACCGAGGTCCTGTCAGATAACATGGGATTATCACCAGTGGATAGATCCTCAGACACATGATTGTGTGCTATCATCAGCTTAAACAAAATTTCTCCAACGATGGCTGTGATAAGTTCCTTTTCACTGCCAAGGCAGAAAAAATCTCAGTTCCAAACCATTAAAAGATCACTGAAACTTCAAATGGCTCATAAAAATGTTAACCCAACGCACTACATAATTAAAAGATCACCGAAACTTTATGCAGAACATAATTTACCTGATGTAAAGATATAAACATACACACTGATGTTCAGTAATTGTGTGAACGTTGGATAATGCCATTGCAGCAAGTATTTGGTCCAAACAATGGATTATATTCTCACAGTTTGCCATCGAATGAAAATATCACTCAACCACGGGTTGAATTACAGAATTACACGATTATGTGGCTGAACAGAATGAAGTTTTAAAGATAGTCCACTGAGCCAAACTCAGATATGTAGTGTAAACGGGGTCAATTTGAGAGAAAGATTTGGCCTGAAAAAGGAAGAAGAGGGAATTGAATATGTTAACCCAGTTAATTCCCATCAATAATTTCCTCTTTTTTTCTCTAGTTTAGTCCCCATAAAGCTTTGAAACAGGCTCGGTAACAATCATAAACCCAAGCAAGTGAGCAAAACAATTTAGAGTACACCAGAGTCAACGAATATTTGCTTTTTTTGCTGGGAAAATGTCGCTGGGCTTCCTTTTCCTGACATTCTCGACATTACCTCTGTCGACCGAGCAAATAAATCAGAAGAAACCTACAAGAAAAGAAGACAGATGTAATGCAACATACCTTTTATATGAGCTTCGTTCCCATCCCTTGACTTTACCAGCCCCACAAGAGCCTTCTCCCACAGCTTGACTTTCTCATCGCCAAATCTCTGCTTGTGCTCGTCCAGGGCGTCTCTGTAGCGTGATTTTTGGTCCAGCTGCACATCAGACCGTTCCACATTGTAGAAAACGGGCAGGATCTCTTTCTTCCCTCCTGATCTAGACGTGTGTTCTGCCATGAGTGCGAGCGTCTCAAGGCACCGAGGGCTATAAGGATAGGCTGTTGAAAAAATAGGTACGTAGATGTTGGAGCCGGAGACCTGTCATGCCCCAATCCTCGGGCACGCACACATCCTTCACACTTGGTCGATTTTATAATGCAATATCCAGGACAATATATCGCCGACCCTTTCTATTTATTAAGCACATGCGGAAGCAGTTAAAATCCCCAGACAATAAAACGATGGGATAGAAAAGCAGGTCCATATTTTTCATATTGAAATTTATAACCAAACTTTTATACAAAACACAAACCACTTCATAACTATTCACATCAAAATGGAGATCTCAAAAGAAGATAGGATCTCAATCCATCCAGGCCGTACTCAAGGCCCCTCTCGGTATTATCTTCTTCTTTCAAAATCCTTCTCCTCAGATCTCACTTCCGAGTTCTCCTTCCCAGACTCCTTCTCCTCAACTCCTCATCGGGGTCTGAAATGTTTTCCCAAAGCGGGATGAGACTACGTCTCGGCGAGTTCTACCCCACTAAGCCCGATTAGTAAACCATTATACTATAGGCTGCCTATACACGCACAGGGCAGAAGACGTACCTTGGCCTCAGATTCCACCTGCATATTAGCATAGTTCAAATAGACACCCAAGTAATCACATCACTGATCGAAGCATCGATCAAATCGACCCAGTCGAGTAGATGTCAACAAGACCATTCACGGTCATTTCCATTCAATCAAGCAATTCACAACCTCAGATCAAAACAATGATCAATCGACCTAGTCGATTACATGGCAACAATGACCCTTCCCGGCCAACTCAGTTCAATCAGTCAATCCATGACAAACGAATCAAACCATATCGATGATTTCATCCATACTCGATAATTAATCTCAACATTCCCATTCAACATTCCCACTCAAATATAGGCTCAAGGCGCTAGAGGTGACCCCAACACAAAGTCTCGTCATTGTGCGGTACTTAGTCCTTGACCACAAATAACAATAGTATAAGGCGCTAGAGGTAGCTAACACGAAATCTCGCTATCGTGTAGTACTTAGTCCTTAACTACAAATGACAATAGTATAAGGCGCTAGAGGTAGCTCACACGAAATCTCGCTATCGTGTAGTACTTAGTCCTTCACTATAAAATGCAATAGGGTAAGGCGCTAGAGGTGACTCACACGAGATCTTCCATCGTGTAGCACTTAGTCCTCCACTATGCATAACAAAGCAGCAAGGCGCTAGAGGTAATTCCCATGCGACTCAGGTCGCCATGTAATACTTAGTCCTTAACTACAATAAGCAATGGTATAAGGCGCTAGAGGTAACTCACACGAAGTCTTCTACTTGTGTAGTACTTAGTCCTTTACCTGCTCATGATCCATTGGTTACCCTCAACACAACACACATCACATCAACTTCCAATAATCATCTTGCTTCAACTATAAGCCAACACACGATTAATCCATCATGGCCCAATGACATTGTGCCTCGCACTTAACTTTCTCAATTAAAGTAATGTCTTGGCCTCATTTCTTCGTATTAGAAATATCGATAAAATATCGTGCGTGGGCACACGGTGGCCTTAGCCAAAATCTAATATTTTCCTTTCCATAACTCCCACATTTTCCATAGTCCGCTCAAATAGTTTTGGCATTATCAACCGATGCCCGGTTATTTTTCAATTAATAACCAATGATTTTCCAATTAAAGAATAGTTCTCATCCTTCGCAAATAATTAAATTCAACACAAAATAACGCTCCATTAAATAAACGGACTTCACCACGACGATCGTCACGAAATTTCGGTCGTCGGCCATCTCAATCTTAATTTCCGAAAAATAATTAATTAATTAATTAATTTCGAAAATTAATAATTAATTTCAATAAATCGATTTAGCTCAAATTAAAGCCCAATTAAATAAACTACTGCACCATGATCATCAAGCATAAAAATTCGGCCACTACCATCAGAGTTGAATTTAGGAAAATAAATAAATAATTAATTTAATTCCGAAAAATAATATTTAAATGCCAAAAATCCCACTTAGGCCCGAATCGCCAAATTAAAGCCCGATTAGGGGTCGGAAAATTTCGAGATACTTCCAATAAATAGTAGACCACGTCTACTTGCTAATTGCGCAATCAATATATCTAAATCGCATCACAATTGACTAATAATTGCTAATTTATTCTAATCTAACAACCTAAACATAATTAATTAAAACTAAACCAACCTTAAGCATAATTAGCCAACTAATCCGGGATTAGTGAGATTACTCACCAAATCGCGCGCAAATCGGATCAATCCGACGGGGGCGACGCGAGGAACAACAAACTCCAAAGCACGGCTCGGGTTCGGGGCCCGGAAACGGCTCAAAAGCGGGCCTAAAGCCACTGGAAACCCATTTCGTGGGTTGCTGGTCGGGGTTGGCCGGGGCTGCTCCAGCGGCCAAAACGGCGAGGGGAGGCCGGCGGAGGACGAGGGGGACGCCGGGGAAGTCCGGCGGGGTTGAACGGCGGCCGGAGGTGGCCGGACAGGGCTGGACGGAGGCTGGGCAGCGGCTGGGTCGCACAGAGGAACGCCTGGCGCGAGGGACGGCTGGCGGCGCACGGCGGAGAGCGGCGCGCTCACGGGCGCGGGCGCGGGCGTGCGGTGCGGCGGCGGGACGAGCGGCGACGGAGCAGCGATGGCGAGCTGCAGCTTCTGGTTCCGTTCGCTTCTTCGGACGCACGGGGAGGAAGAAGAAGAAAAAGAAAGAGAGAGAGAGAGAGAGAGAGAGAAGAGATAGGTATTGACCGGTCAAAAAGAGAGAGAGAAAAGGTAGGCGGTGGGGGAAATCGCACGAGGGGGAAAGAGAGAGGGGAGAAGAGAGAGAAAAAAGAAAGAAAAGAAAGAAAAGAAGAGAGAGGGAGAGATAGAAATAAAATATTACCTTTCCACTTATTTCATTTCTCTTTCCCATTCTATTTCTTTTAGTCTTGATTTTCTTCCGATAATTTCTTTATTGAAATTTCGGACTCGTCAACAATTTGACGAACGATGAGACAAAGATCCTTAAAATAAGAATTATGACGCGCTTAAAAATTCGATTAGAAATCGAGTTGATTTCGTGGTTAAAAATCGATCGGACGTGATTTTTTAGCCCAATCCAACAAATTAGGTAGCTTTTATGGATTTTACGGTGATACATCCCTTAATGGCTTTACCCGATAGGTTAGTTAACTCGTGAGTGATCATTCCGAGAGAAAAAAGCGTAAAGCGCGTCGACGAAATGCCCATTTCACTTTATCGAAACGAGGTCGAATTTCGGGATGTCACAACTCTTCCTCTTATAAAAATTTCGTCCTCGAAATTTAAACCATTACACTTTGTTCAAAAAGGCGGTACAACTGTTGTCTCATCGACTCTTGAATCTCCCAAGTCGCTCCTTGATGCAGTGGTGTTCTTAGACCACTTTGACCAACGGAATGGTCTTTGTACGCGAGAACTTGCTCTTTACGATCGATAATCCGAACCGGGCTTTCCACGTATGACACACGGTCATCCACGCCCAATTCCTCGAAATTGAGCACGTGGGTCGGGTCGCTCGTACTTCCTTAACATCGACATGTGAAAGACGTCATGCACTTGCGCCAATCTTGGCGGCAACGCAAGACGATACGCTAGGTTCCGATTCTTTCAAGAATCTCAAATGGACCTACGTACCTCGGACTCGGTTGCCTTTCTTACCAAAGCGCGAAGTTCCCCTCATTGGTGACACTTTCGGAAAAACGTGATCACCAACTTGGAATTCCAAAGACCTTCGACGCTTATCCGCATAACTTTTCGCGTCTGATCTGCGTTGTCTTTAATGTCTTTGATCACGCCACGGCATCTACCAATTCTTGAACCAACTACGGGCTGTTATCTTCCTTTCTCCGACTTCATCCCAACACACTTTGGAGTTACGCATGCTCGCCATACAACGCTTCAAATGGAGCCATCTTGATGCTCTACTGGTAACTGTTGTTGTAGGCGAATTCCACCAGATGAAGCTAATCTTCCCAACTTCCTTTGAAGTCTATTACACACGCTCTCAGCATGTCTCCAACAGTCTGAATTGTCCTTTCAGACTGGCCATCCGTCTGAGGATGATACGCCGTACTGTACTGAAGCTTTGTACTTAAAGCACTCTGCAAGCTCTTCCAAAAAGTAGCAGTAAATCTTGGGTCTCTATCTGATGTTATCATAACCGGCACTCCATGCATAAAAACCACTTGACGCACATACAAGTCTGCGTGTCTATCCAGACTCAGGTCCTTTCGAACTGCAATGAAGTGAGCCGACTTTGTTAGCCTGTCATCC
The DNA here is from genome assembly GCA_014182375.1 of Eucalyptus virginea. Taxonomy (NCBI): domain Eukaryota; kingdom Viridiplantae; phylum Streptophyta; class Magnoliopsida; order Myrtales; family Myrtaceae; genus Eucalyptus; species Eucalyptus virginea. The sequence continues at coordinate 6,515,254 of CM024520.1, read as the reverse complement.
ACTACGCAAATTGAATCATTTTCTCTTTTGACTCATTGGTAGTCCAATCACGAAATCTAGCATGATATACGCCCATTTCCATTCCAAGATCGCGAGAGGTTGCAGAAGTCCTCCCGGCTTGCAATGCTGGGTTTTTACTTGCTGACAAGTCAAACACTTGACCACATGCTTGGCGATGTCCGCCTTCATACCTGACCACCAGTAGTGTTGATGCAAATTCTGATACGTCTTAATGCTTCCAAGATGAACGCTGTAATTGCTACGATGTGCTTCAGATAAAATATCCTCTCTAAGCTCTACATCGTCAGGTACAATCAAACGTCCACGAAGCCTCAGTACCCCATCATCAGAAACTTGAAAATCAGCCTTTCTTTTATTGGTATCCTCTTGAAGAATTCTCTGTACGTCTGGATCTGTCGGTTGAAGTTGCTTGATTCTGACCTGGACATCCGGCTCAATTCTGAGGGTGGCCATAAAACTTGAAAGGTGGCCTACCTCAAATTTGAATTCCGAATCCCGAGCTCTCTCGATTAAATTCCACTCCTTAACCAAGATTTGCGCTATTGAAGACTTCCGACTCAATGCATTGGCGACCTTGTTCGCCTTTCCCGGGTGATAAAGAATATCACAATCGTAGTCTTTCAGCAATTCCATCCATCACCGTTGTCTCATGTTCAACTCCTTCTGAGAGAACAAATACTTGAGACTCTGATGGTCCGTGAAGATCTGAAACTTTTCCCCACACAAGTAGTGCCTCCAAATCTTCAACGCAAATGTGATGGCTGTGAGTTCTAAGTCATGCGTCGGATAATTCAATTCATGAGGTCTCAAGCTAGGGAAGCGTATGCAACAACTCTGCCATGTTGCATCAGCACGCAACCCAATCCCCTGAATGACGCATCACTATAGATCTCGAATCCTCCAGGACCAGATGGAATCGTCAGCACAGGTGCGGTAGTCAGCTTTTCCTTTAGCTCTTGGAAACTACGCTCGCACTTGTCTGGCCATACAAATTTCTCTTCTTTCTTCAGGAGCTTTGTCAGAGGCGACGCTATCGATGAGAACCCTTCCACAAACCGTCTGTAATAACCTGCTAACCCCAGAAAACTTATGATCTCTGACACTGTTGATGGTCTCGGCCACTTGATTACGGCTTCTATCTTGCTCGGGTCGACGGAGATTCCTTCTCCGGAAATCACATGACCTAAGAACGCAACACGAGTCAGCCAAAACTCACATTTGCTAAACTTAGCATACAGCTGATGAGTTCTTAAGGTCTGAAGCACTAATCTCAGATGATTCTCGTGCTCTTCATTACTTCTCGAATAGACCAGGATATCATCTATAAACACGATCACAAACTGATCCAGATATTCCTTGAACACTCTGTTCATCATATCCATGAATGCAGCTGGAGCATTCGTCAATCCAAACGGCATCACTGTAAACTCGTAATGACCATACCGGGTACGAAATGCCGACTTAGGAATATCCTCCTTCCTAATCCTCGGTGATAATATCTGTCCTCAAGTCAATCTTCGAGAATATTGACACTCCTTGCGATTGATCAAACAAGTCATCTATCATCGGCAATGGATACTTGTTCTTGATCGTTACGATTGGTTGTCGATAGTCGATGCACAAACGCAACGAATCATCTTTCTTCTTAACAAACAGAACTGGTGCTCCCCAAGGTGATGTGCTAGGACGAATAAATCATTTATCCAGTAATTCTTGCATTTGCACCTCCAGTTCCTTCAACTCAGATAACGCCATTCGATAAGGTGCCTTCGAGATCGATTTTGTCCCTGGTGCTAGCTCGATCACAAATTCAATCTCTCTTTCTGGCGGTAACCCTGGCAATTCTTTTGGAACCATCTTAGAAATTTTCTATATCACGGCCACCTTCTTCACATTCTATTTCTCAACTGACACATCCACTACAGTTGTCAAATCAATCTTGGCAACCTCCATCTAACAAACAAGTTGCCTCTAGCCAATGAGATTAATGAAATCGAAGATTCTTTTCGACTCCCAATAACCTCGACACTTTCACATGTTAATAGACAAAAGCTGGATTACTCAATGACCATGATTCATTATCACAAGACGCTCCATAAGCCCACACTATTCATGTGCCATTAAACTCACACCTTAGCAACTAGTCAAGCACAACTATTGCTAGTGATTTCCTCTCTTTCACTTTTATGTCAACAATTTAAGTTCTACCAACTCAGCATAAAGCTCTGCTGCGCTGCTCTGATAAAATCACTTCCAACACATTCTTTCTCTGATCGGTGCAAGGTCCATTCTACTCACATTCCTTTCTGGCCATAGTAGCGATGTCTATGCTACCTTAGACTTCCGCGTGAGTCCTTCACTGATGGCCATGCTTTGGTCATCATCACAACAGTTCTGTCATACTCGGACACTGGATTTATCCATGCTTCCTTCCACAATTTCGACACTTAACTGATGAGTCTTCTATCTCCTGCCAAGTGACAGCACACACTCTTTCTGGTTGCCCCATCAATCTGCTAGGACCACTCTCGACCTCGATCTTTTCCCTGACCGATTTCCATTTCTGCTTAAACTGGATCTATACCTCGGCTCGAATGCAATGATTCGCTCCGGATCACATCTCCACTCGATCTCGGCGGGTGAGGCGACAACGACGGTAATGATAGCGACAACAACGGCTTGATCCCGAGCTTGCTTTGGCTCATCGGTTCCCAAGGAACACTAGCATCAAAACGATCCTATCGAACTTAGGATCATTCGACGCTACTACACTAGTACCAACCTGCAGTGGTACTCTTACGCTCGAACTAGCCAGAGCCGACACTCTGCCACAACCACCTCAGGTACCGACCTTTGTCAGTGCATTATCCCGAGTCACAAAGGACATTGTCCTCTTACTAGGAGTTCTCAACTCCTGCTCGCTCATGGTTCAGTCTTTACACTGAAACCCGACTTCTAAATCCACACTGGATTAGAAGATGAGCGATCCACACACAACAAGCAATTTTAGCATTTAGCTAACACAGACATGCACCCGAATGAATTTTAAGGCCTTTCCTACTAACTATCCCATGGTCAACGCTCCTTATCACTCCAATCTTCAACTTCGCTCTGATACCATAAAAAGGGGATGTCACGCCCCGATCCTCGGGCACGCACACATCCTTCACACTTGGTCGATTTTATAATGCGATATCCCAGGACAATATATCGCCGACCCTTTCTATTTATTAAGCACATGCGGAAGCAGTTATAATCCCCAGACAATAAATCAATGGGATAGAAAAGCAAGGCCATATTTTTCATATTGAAATTTATAACCAAACTTTTATACAAAACACAAACCACTTCATAACTATTCACATCAAAATGGAATTCTCAAAAGAAGATAAAATCTCAGTCCATCCGGACCGTACTCAAGGCCCCTCTCGGGATTATCTTCTTCTTCAAAAATCCTTCTCCTCGAGATCTCACTTCCGAGTTCTCCTTCCCGAGACTCCTTCTCCTCGGCTCCTCATCGGGGTCTGAAATGTTTTCCCCAAGCGGGATGAGACTACGTCTCGGCGAGTTCTAGCCCACTAAGCCCGATTAGTAAACCATTATACTATAGGCTGCCTATACATGCACGGGGCGCGAAGACGTACCTTGGCCTCGAGATTCCACTGCATATTAGCACGGTTCAAATAGACACCCAAGCAATCACATCAGCGATCGAAGCATCGATCAAATCGACCAGTCGAGTAGATGTCAACAAGACCATTCACGGTCATTTCCATTCAATCAAGCAATTCACAACCTCGAGATCAAAACAATGATCAATCGACCTAGTCGATTACATGGCAACAATGACCCTTCCCGGCCAACTCAGTTCAATCAGTCAATCCATGACAAACGAATCAAACCATATCGATGATTTCATCTATACTCGATAATTAATCTCAACATTCCCATTCAACATTCCCACTCAAATATAGGCTCAAGGCGCTAGAGGTGACCCCAACACAAAGTCTCGTCATTGTGCGGTACTTAGTCCTTGACCACAAATAACAATAGTATCAGGCGCTAGAGGTAGCTCACACGAAATCTCGCTATCGTGTAGTACTTAGTCCTTAACTACAAATGACAATAGTATAAGGCGCTAGAGGTAGCTCACACGAAATCTCGCTATCGTGTAGTACTTAGTCCTTCACTATAAAATGCAATAGGGTAAGGCGCTAGAGGTGACTCACACGAGATCTTCCATCGTGTAGCACTTAGTCCTCCACTATGGATAACAAAGCAGCAAGGCGCTAGAGGTAATTCCCATGCGACTCAGGTCGCCATGTAATACTTAGTCCTTAACTACAATAAGCAATGGTATAAGGCGCTAGAGGTAACTCACACGAAGTCTTCTACTTGTGTAGTACTTAGTCCTTTACTGCTCATGATCCATTGGTTACCCTCAACACAACACACATCACATCAACTTCCAATAATCATCTTGCTTCAACTATAAGCCAACACACGATTAATCCATCATGGCCCAATGACATTGTGCCTCGCACTTAACTTTCTCAATTAAAGTAATGTCTTGGCCTCATTTCTTCGTATTAGAAATATCCAATAAAATATCGTGCGTGGGCACACGGCTGGCCTTAGCCAAAATCTAATATTTTCCTTTCCATAACTCCCACATTTTCCATAGTCCGCTCAAATATTTTTGGCATTATCAACCGATGCCTGGTTATTTTTCAATTAATAACCAATGATTTTCCAATTAAAGAATAGTTCTCATCCTTCGCAAATAATTAAATTCAACACAAAATAATGCTCCATTAAATAAACGGACTTCACCACGACGATCGTCACGAAATTTCGGTCGTCGACCATCTCAATCTTAATTTCCGAAAAATAATTAATTAATTAATTAATTTCGAAAATTAATAATTAATTTCAATAAATCCAATTTTAGCTTGATTCAGCCTCGCTGGTTTATTTTCGACGAGGTCGAGATAATTCAACAACACTCGATTCGCCCCGATTTTAGCTTCTCCGGTTTTCTTGACTCGCCTTCTCGGCCATAAATTGATTTAATTACTCGATGTGGTGGCGATGGTTGTCGCCCAAGGCGGGCGCGACTTCTTTCCGTTTTCTGCTTCGGGAATCGGTCATACTCGATTCCGACTTCGACTCAATCTGTCGTCGTCCGGTTTTCACTCTACCAGGATTTTCAGAGAATGGCCAAGTGAAACGTTCGGGTTTGCCTTAACGGTCGTTCCATCCGAGCTTAAGAAGACAAATTCCACCCAAAAAAAAAAAAAAAAAAAGTAATTATTTACGAATATTCAAGAGAAATAACTCATTACCAGATTCTCGGTCTTCTTTGTTGCCGGGCCGGGTGAAATTACTGTACACGATATATTTACGAACTACGGAGCAATGGTACGATGATGGACGTAAGTTACTAAGAATAAATAATTTATAATCAATTCAAGTTGTTGACGGTATCCCATAAAGAGTCACAAAGGTTAGGAAATTCTAGCACATGAGACTTTGAGGTAAATCACTTGTTATTACTCCGTTTCTTTCGCAAAAAGTAACTTGTAGAAAAATATTTTCTAAATTTTCCAACATTCAATTTATGAAAAATGAATTGATTAAAGAAAATATTTTCTATTAATGAAAAAAATGATTTCCACTTTTCAAGTAGGGAAAATATTTTTCATATCTTCTTTCACCAAACACCTTTTTCTTTCATTTTATTTTTCTTTTCTTTTTTTCTCGTCTTTCTTTTTTTTTTAAATGAATTTTTCATTATTTTTATTTTTATTTTTCTCTTATTTTATTTCCTTTTTCTCTATATTTCTTTTTATTTTAATTATAATGCAACTTTTCCTTATTTTACAAGAAGATCGAGAAAATTAGTTAATTATCATGAATTTGACAATGAATACATATAGCTAGCTTTGTCTTTGAAAGATTCCATAGCTTTGGTACGTAAGCTTCTTAGACCGGAGCAGGTCTGTTAGCTTCTTCTCTTCCTCGAGCAATCTTTCAGTTGTCCCCCCGCCCGAGGAAATACCTGGTCGACTCTTTACGCCTTTTCTTGAGCTTCTCACTCATGGATATCTGCAGTAACCACTCGGGGCTTCCATCAACTAAATGGCCCGATGTTTGCCGCTACGAAGCCTTTCTCAGTTTCAGAGGAGGAGATGTTCGGGGGGGGGGCTTCGTTGAATTTCTCTACGAAGGCCTCGCTGATTCAGGGATCATTGCATTTATCGATCATCGTGGGATCGAGATTGGAGAACATATCATGCCTAAGATCTTACAAGTGATTGGGCACACGCAGATCTGCATTCCCATCTTCTCCAAAGATTTCGCTTCTAGTAAGAGTTGTCTGAACGAGGTAGAGGAAATGGTGAAGTGTGACAGGACAATCATGCCCATTTTCTATGACGTCTCCCCTTCGGTGGTCGGCGAGCAAAAGGAGAGTTATCAGCAGTCCTTCCGCGACCATGAGGCCAAGGGGGTGCCGTCAACGACTATAAACAACTGGAAGAAGGCTCTGCATAGTGTTTCAAGAAAACGAGGATGGGAATTGGAGAAATTCCAGCACGGGTAAAACGAAATCAAGATTTCTATGCTTCTTTCGACTCTTCCAACAGTGGTCATCGAGTGTGAAATTAAGAAAGAAAAAAGTCTGCATCTGCATCTATTCTTTTGCCTGGTGTATTATCCGAGCAGTTGTTCCTTTTCACATCTTACTCTTTCCTTCTTTTCCCTTTGGCAGGCAGCGTGAACTTATAAATGAGGTTGTTTCCACGGTCCGCCGGTTGTTGAGGAAAGATGACTTATATGTGACGGCACATTTAGTGGGGGTGGATCAACCGGTGCAAGAGGTGATGAGAAAACTCGGTGTTGGCTATGAAAATGGAGAAGTAATTAGACAGCAAACGGTGACAGGAAAACGTGTGGTTGAGATATCGGGCCTTCCAAGAATTGGTAAGTCGACTCTTGCCACGGTTGTCTACAACAAAATCCATCATCTCTTCGAAGGTAAGAGTTTCCTTAAAAAGGTTGACCAAACAAGACTCCTGTCTCTCCAAGAAGATTTAGTCGGTGGCCTCCAAAGAGAGCATACACATTCAAATCTCATGCTGAAGGTACCCAATTTATCAAGTACAAATTTGGAGATCTAAGAGTTCTTATTATTCTTGACGATGTTAGTGATTTTAAACAAGTCAATTCACTAGCCGAAGATCTAAGTTGGTTCGGTCCGGGAAGTAGGATCATCGTGATCTCTAGGAGAAGTAATCTTGTTGATGACTGTAATCTTGTGCCCGTGACCTCTACAAGCAGCAGTACTGTTAACAGTTGTGATGACATTGTCGTTGAAAAATACGAGCTAAAACAAATGAATGGTGACCATGCTTTTCAGCTATTTTGCAGTGTTCTTAGAGAAAAACCTCTTAAAAAGGAATTCTCCTCTTTGGCATGTGAAATTATTTTGGCTGCTGGAAGAATTCCTCAGGTTATTGAGGTTGTTGGTTCAATTTTACGTGGAAAGGACATAAAGTTTTGGAAGGAGGCATTGGATAGATTGAACCGAGAGCCTTACACTAAGGAAGTAAAACGAATTCTGAAGAGAATATATGAAGATTTAGATAAAAATGCCCAAGAGATATTTCTCAATATAGCATGTTTTTTTTTTGGGAAAGGACAAAACAATACCCTCTTACATGTGGGAAGCTTGTAAATATGATCCTTATAGAGGAATCGACGAGCTTCATGACTTGTCTTTGGTCAAAACCAGAGAAAACAATGGATTGTGGGTGAATAATCAACTAAAAGTCCTTGGGAGGGATATTGTCAAGGAGGAAAATCCAAGTGAACCTTTCAAGCGGAGCAGGCTATGGAATCAGGAGGATATCGAACCAGTATTGAACGAAAGGAAGGTAAATTTTGAAGACAAGAAGGTCTCTTTTTTTAGTCTGAATTAAAGTACTTCTTTTAAATACTCATTCTATTTTCAGAGATGATTGTGAATGCACTTCTATTTCACTTTCTCATTTTACCATTTTTCCAGGATTGGCAGGACGCTGCAGTTGAAGCCCTTAGTGCCACATTCGACAAACCCCATTTATTTCCTAAACGTAGATTTTTTTGTGAGTTCTCAAAGCTTAGGTATCTTAAAATGAACCATGCTATTGTGAAAGCATATAAGCAGAGTGCAAAGAGCTCCAGAGAGGATTTTTTTCCTTCGAAGGTTGAAGTGGCTTGAATGGCAAGGGTGCAGCGATATCTCCAGTCTACTTGCTCTAGATATGTCAAGATTGATAGTTCTTGATTTGTCTGGGAGTACCTCCGGCAATTGGCAGTGCTGGAAACAAATTATGAAGGTATGATGACATACCTGCGCATTTTCTTTTGCATCCAGTTTGACAATAGCTTGCAGAAACAAGGCTTTTATATTATTCTTTTGTTTTGCAGAGGGCCAAAAACTTGAAAGTTTTGATCCTAAGAGATTGTCGTTGGCTAACTAAATCTCCATTTTCCCATGCTCCTGTACACTTAGAGAGAGTAAACCTGGAACGTTGCTCAACATTACCTACGTGTGTTGTGAGGTCCATTAGCAAGCTAAGGAACTTAGTTTCTTTGAATATCAAGTTCTGCAGCTTCGTGCAAGAGCTGCCAGAAGATATAGGTTCCTTGGAAGCTTTGAAAGAGCTTTACATCGATGGAACTTCCATTAATATCCCCGAGGGTTCCTATGGGAAGCTTGAAATTCTGAGTGCTTGCAACTGTAAATTCTTGTCTCTACCCAATTCAATTGGTAACTTGATATCTCTTTCGTACCTAGCATTGGACGAGACTAAACTGAGTGAGCTCCCTTGTTCTATCGGATTGTTGGAGAGTCTCCAGACGCTATCTCTGAGAAACTGCAGGAGCTTGTGGAAATTGCCGGATTCCATTGGAGACCTTAAAAAGCTGCAAGTCATGGATCTTTCGGACACGTTAATAGACAAACTACCTCCATCTGTTCAAGATTTCACGGACTGCAGATCCTTGAAAGGTGAATGCAACGTTACGGGATTATCATCTTTGCGGGTCCTACTCCTAAAATTAACTGATATTTCTCAGTTGACTGTGACGGATCGCCAATCCTATAATCCCCAGAACCTTAGAATAGGTGGGGAGGTTCCCATCTCAATAATTGGAGCTACACAAGGGCACAGCATCGGTTCAACGGATGGGAGGCTAAACCACAGTTCAAGGCTGATGAGTCAGAGACCGTAGCAATGTGGCGGTCCGACAGAAGCAAGGAAGTTATCGGTGGATGAGGTTTGGCTACGGAGGAAGTTAGCCCTTCTATCCCATTAATTCAAATTTGTAATTCATCAAGCATGTCAACTGATCTTCGCGCAATAAGGGTTGTTAGGGGCATAGTCAAATTCGAATTTTCGCTTCTATTTTGAATTTTGAATTTACATTCTTCTTCCATTTTCTTGGCCTTCACACTCGCACACTCTTTATTGTCTTGCACGTATGTCAATTTCCTGCAATTTTGTGCGTACTTGTTAGCTTTGGATTTGACTAGATGTAAGTATTACGTAATTTATTTGATTGATCTGCAAGATAACTACAAGGTCGTCAGAGTATGAGTTTTAGTTCCTTTCTCGATCATTCATCTCATTAGTACTCTCCTTGATCAATAGTAAAGAATGAAATCTTGTCCTTTTTTTTTTTTTGTCAATTTAAAAACCAGAAACGAAAAACTTAATACTGCATCCGTCCATCTAACAAAAATTCTTCAAAGGTACAATATGTTTGCGAATGTCGTTGCACCTATTTTACCAAAAATTGGAAGTGATTGCTTTTTCAAATAAAATTGAAAATGATTATTGCTTGGTTCTCTTAATAATTGATTTAATATAACTAGTATGAAAACTATATATGTAATAATCTAAATATAGTCAACATACATTGTCTCTTTCAAAAGAACATCTTGCATAAAAAATTGTGGTTACGTGCACAATAGAAAAGAGAAAACTTTCTAATTCTGATGGAGTATTGTGACTAATCTAACTAACAAAAAATTAGTGTATTTTATTTCCGAGATTTATAACACAATGTGTTTAATGGCACTTATAATGAATGAAAAAAATCTAATACATGATTAATATGCTGGCTTTCTATGACATTTTGAATCTTTCTTAACGAGATTTTTTAGGACTATATCTTGTGATATTATGGCTCTCATATGTATGATATATTATTGTTATCTCGAGTTTGTGTTGTATATAACACCCATATATGTTGGAAGATTTTAATTTGTTCAAAATCTGATGTTGCCTTTTATGAATAATCTTGGATTATAGTGTGTGTGTGTGTCTATATATATATATATATATATATATATATATATATATATATATATATATATATCCATCCAAGGTTCAGCACAAGATTTTCGTTGGTTACTTCTTTTATCCAAGTTCGAGTATTTGACCAAGAAGTGGACGTCTCTTCCTTGTTCAATATAAAAGTCGCACAAGAAAGACAGAAAAAGGCAGCTATTGTTCAATCCGTACAGCGGACTCCAAAAAGGATCAACACCGAGCCGAACCGACGACTCTTTCCTGGACGCGCGAAAGAGTTTGTTCTTCGGCCAGGCATAGGAACAAGACACGTGTAAATAATTTATACTCCAGGAATAGGAACAAGACACATGTAAATAATTTATACTATGAACTTTACATTCAATTAAGTTATTTATTTATAAAAACTGTTGGTTTGGACTTAATTTAAATATAAGAAACACTCAAATATATATAAGCGATTGTAACCCTAATTCTTTGATTATTAGTGGGCTTTTACTGCTCGCTCCCTCCGTGGAGTAGGTATGGGCTGTCGAACTGAACCATGATCTTTGGTGTCATTCATTTTTCCTAGTTTATATCACTAGTAATTTTGCATTAGCTTAATTGCAAGATCTTATCAACTTTCGCATTAATTTTACAACACTTGAGAAAAAGAAATGTATTTAAAAAGAACATTTTGATCAACTAAGTATATCCAATTCTAACAAAGTGTGAAATGGTATAAGTAAGTTACTTAGATCCATAGGACCCAAGTAATTCCACTTTCGTCTCAGGAGAAAAGGCCAAAAATGTTTGGCCCCGGCTGCGTTCATAGTCATCCGGTGCTTGAAAGCATCGCCGCCAGCTTTTCCCTTTATCCCTCCGCCTGGCGTTGCAGGCGGAGGAGAAGACTCTGCATTCCCTAATCCTTAGATGCTCAATTGACATTTGTTTGTCTACATCTTTTGGACCACGAGTCAAAGTTTTGTTTAATGCACATGGGTCATGGAAGGATCACCACAACATATATCTTGTTTTCTCTGCGATAAACTAGCGGCTGCGCCGAAAATCTTACACGAACTAAGCCGACAAATAAAACGACACCATCTCAACTTGCAGTTGTTAAGTTGCCTGTGGTGAGCTCGTGTACCTCGTTTTTCTTCCAAACCCGCCCGAATTCAAAATGGGGCGTGTGCACGAGAAATCAAATCATACATTGCAATCGAATACTCGAGATAAGAATAATTGCGTGTGCGTGGAGTTATATCACTGAGAGTGAACGAAAAGGTTAGTGGCATTGTTGGCCTTTGGATTTGCACAATGTGGTGGCGCGTTGGGGCCGGCTTTCGCGAACAGCGTAAACACTATGGGACTCGTGGAAGAACGTTGAGGAGTGACAGAAGGGCCTCAGCAACCAGCGGCTACGACCCAACTCACGCTCAGTCACTAGCTCGATCGAGTCAATGTCGTGACTCTTGATTCGACAAAGTTTTTTTTATCCATCTTCACTTTATTTCTTGCCTGGAAATTTGTGCTCCACAAGCTGGGCAAGAGCTTAGCTCAGCCAACAACAAAGGGAGAGAGTGAAAGACATACACCTTTTAGGACATACTCTCAATGTTTGGTGTCAATGTCCAAACTTAAATTTTTTTTTTTTTTTTCTGATCATAATTCAAATCTTTTCCTTGTGTTTTTTGGAGAACACGATCGGTTCCATATAGCAACGACCCAACTCATGGTCACTAACTAACTCAATCGAGTCAATGTAGTGACTCTTGGTTTCCACAAGGCTTTCTTTATCCATCTTCATTGTATCCCTTGTCAAATGGAAATTAATGCTGACTAGGCTAGGCAAGAGTGTAATTCGGTTGACGAAGAGAGAAAAGTATACACCATTAGTACATACCCTCCACAATTGATGTTGATTTTCAAACTTTAATCCTTTTTGTTTATAATAATTCAAATCTTCTCCTATTGTCTCTTGAAGAATAGGACCACGATCCCTCACCGGCTCAATCGAGTTAATGGTGCAACTCTCAATTTCGACAAAGCTTTCTTTATCCATCTTTATTTTATTCCTTGTTAGATGGAAATTAGTGTTGTCCAAGCTCGGCAAGAGCTTAATTTGGCTTACGAGGAAGGAAAAGTATACACATTTTAGTACATGCACTCAGCATTTGATGTTGATTTTCAAACTATAATCCTTTTTTCATAATAATTCAAATATTCTTCTACCGTTTTTTTTAGAACATGACCACAATCGCTCATCAGCTCAATCAAGTCAATGTCGTGACTCTCGGTTTTGACAAAGCTTTCATTATCCGTCTAGTGTCACCAAATCTAGGCAAGATCTTCATTCGACCGACGAAGAGAGAAAAGTATTCACCTGTTAGTACAAACTCTCGACTTTGATGTTGATTTTCTAACTTTAATCCTTTTTTTCAATAATAATTCAAATGTTTCCTATTATTTCTTTGAAAACAGGCTCACGATTGCTCACCAACTCAATCAAATCAAAGGCGTGACTCTCGATTTCGACAAAGCTTTCTTTATCCATCTTCACTTTATTTCTTGCCAAGATGGAAATTTGTGCTCTGCAAGCCGAGCAAGAGCTGAGCTTAGCCAACAACAGAGGGAGAGAGTGAAAGACAAACACCTTTTAGGACATACTCTCAATGTTTGGTGTCGATGTTCAAACTTAAATCTTTTTTTGTTTTTTCTGATCATAATTCAAATCTTTTCCTTGTGTTTTTTAGAGAACATGACTAGTTCCACATGGCAACGACCCAACTCATGGTCACTAAGGCACTGTTTGGTAACCATCCAAACGGTGCTTGATTTGATTTTTGTTCCTAGAATCGGTTTGGGACGAGAATCGCGTTTGGTAAAATTTTTGTTCCCGGGAACAAATTTATTCCTAGAATCAATTTGGGATGAGAATCAAGAATAAAAAAAAAAAAAAAGTTGATTCTTGTTCGGGAACAAAATTGAGAATCAAAACTCTTCTTCTTCTTCTTTTTTCTTCTTCATCGACCGCTATCCCGCAACCGCCGCCCGCCGCCGTTGCCGCCGCCCGCCACCGGTCGGCGCGACCGATCCAGCAAGCTCGCCGGGCTAGGGCGAGGTCCGGTGAGCTCAGCAAAAGCTTAATTCGGTCGACGAGGAATGAAAAGTCTACACCTTTTAGTACATGCACTCAATGTTTGATGTTGATTTTCAAACTCTAATCCTTTTTTCATAATAATTCAAATCTTCTTCCACCGTTTCTTTTAGAACATGACCACAATCGCTCATCAGCTCAATCAAGTCAATGTCGTGACTCTCGGTTTTGACAAAGCTTTCATTATCTGTCTTTACTTTATTTCTTATCATATGGAAATTAGTGTCACCCAATCTGGGCAAGAGCTTCATTTGACCGACGAAGAGAGAAAAGCATTCACCTTTTAATACAAACTCTCGACTTTGATGTTGATTTTCTAACCTTAATCCTTTTTTTCAATAATAATTCAAATGTTTCCTATTATTTCTTTGAAAACATGCTCACGATTGCTCACCAACTCAATCAAATCAAAGGCATGACTCTCGATTTCAACAAAGCTTTCTTTATCCATCTTCATTTTATTCCTTATCATATGGAAATTAGTGCTATCTAGGCTAGGGAAAAGCTTAATTCAATTGACGAAGAGAGAAAAAGATACACCTTTTTGTACATACTCCCGACATTTGATATTGATGTTCAAGCTTTAATCATTTTTTTTTCATAATAATTCAAACATTTCCTATTGTTTCTTGGAGAGTAGGACCATGATCGCTTCCTAGCTCAATTGACTCAATGTCGTGACTCTCAGTTTCGACAAAAGTTTTCTTTATTTATCTTCATTTTATTCCTTATCAGATGGAAATTAGTGCTGTTTAGGTTGGGCAAGAACTTAATTTGGCCAACGATGAGAGAAAAGTATACGCCTTCTAGTACAAGCACTCAACTTTTGTTGTTTCTTTTCAAACTTTGATCCTTTTATGAGATAATAATTCAAAGCTTTCCCTACTATTTCTTGGAGAACACAATCACGATTTCTCACCAGCTCAATCGAGTTAATGACGTGACTCTTAGTTTCAACAAAAAAAAAAAAAATTATCCATCTTCACTTTATTCTTTGTCGGATTAAAAATAGTGTTATCCAAGCTACGCAATAACTTAATTTGGCCGACGAAGAGAGAAAAGTATGCAACTTTTAGGACATACTCTTAACATTCGACATTGATGTTCAAATTTTCATCTTTTGTTTTTTTTATAATAATTCAAATCTTGTCCTATTGTTTTTTGGTGAGCAGGACCACAATCGCTCACCAGTTCAATCGAGTCATTGTCATGACTCTCGAATTCGACAAAGCTTTCTTTATACATCTTCGCTTTATTTCTTATCAAATGCAAATTAGTGCTTGTCGCGACCTAAATTTTCGGGTGCACCATCTAAAACTAGGTTAATGGACTACTAAGCTTTTAAACTTAGCTCGGGCTCTCCCAAGCCCATACCAAATCGCGACTTAAGTCTAAATTTTTAAACATGCAAGAGGTTATTAATTAGGAGTCGCCACTAATCGGTTTATGGTAGGTCGATTAGACACCTAAGTAAAATAAATGGAGATTTATTTTACTCTTACGAACCAGAGACTAAGGGTACGGGGACTTGGTTACACTAGAATTTTCTAATGCCCTTTCGGTACCATTTCTTTTTAATTTTTCAAAATGTTTTTGCAAGCAGCTGATTTATTTTAACCTAAATTACTATCATGCAAATGTGGTGACCACACGGGTGCTCATCCATTATTTAAAACATTCAAATAAATAAATTGCATCACACAAAGCAAGCAATCATTTTTTTTTTTGATTTTCTTTAAAATTGGAGTTCTTTTATAAAAATGCATTTTTAAAACTAAATGACTTAATCCTATTAATATGCAAATTCTAATTAAATGGGTCTATTATGCAAATTAATTAAATGCGCCTAGTATTTTTTGCAATTTTTTATTGGAATTTAGAATTTATGAAAACCCTAATTAATCTATCTAAAAGGGATAATTTTCTAATTTATTCTAGGGATTAATTTGACTTAAACCCTATCCTATCTTAGAAAACTATTTTTTATTTTAAAAAAAAGGATGAGAATATGAAAATGTGCTAATTAAGACTCTAAAAGGCTATTTAAGTCCGATCCTAACTTTTTTAAAATATCTAAAAATGCAGTCCTAAAAATATTATCTAAAGGTGCAATCCTAGAAATATAATCCTAAAATTTTGATTAATTAAACCTACGTGTCTATTATATTAAACCTTAATGTCCTATATGCTCATGCAAATTTTTTTGAATATTTTGATTTTTGATTTTTTTGTTTCTTTTTAGTTTTTTTTAAGCTGAATAATTGTTAAATTAGGGTTAAATCTAAAAAATTAATATAATCACTAAATAAAGGATAAAAAATAATTGAAAAAATAACCTAACATCTCACAGGTTAAATTAACAATTATTCTAACCCTAATCATCACAACAACTTAAATAATTAAAAAATCTGGTCCGAAGTCTTACGGACCAAATTAAATAATTATTATGATTTAACAATTGAGATTCCATCAAAAAGCCCAAAAATTAAAAATAATTAGAAAAATGATCCGATGTCTCTCAGATCAAATTAATAATTATATTAATTTCGGACAAAATCCCTACGGGTAATGCATACTAAATTCACAAATATTAACATCCAACATTACAAATTAAATACCTAAACTAAAAATGCTATCAAATGAAATAAACAAAAATAACATAACAAATAAAATAAACTAAATTATAAAGAATGTAAAAAGTAAAAGTAAAAAGGAAAAAGTAAAAATAATAAAAACTACCTAGGTAAGTAAAGGAGACAGAGGGTGACGCCGGAGGGAAGCGGGCGGTCGGGCTGGACGCTGGGACTCCGGCGAGGGCGAACAGCACCGGGACTGCTGGTCGTCGTCGGCGAGGTGGTACACGGGCTCCGGTGGTGCTGGAGTCGCGATCTGCAGCGGCGGGCGAGGGAGATCGCGGTCCGGTGCGAGCGGAGCGCGGGGGTGTTGCGGTGGCGCGGCGTCGGCGAGGGCGGGAGCGCGGTCGTCGGGCGTCGATGAAGTGTCGCGGCGGCGCGGTGGCGGTGCTGCGGGTCGGCGGCGGAGGTCAAGTGCGGGCGTCGCGAGGGCGGCCGGACGATTGGGGGCGTGGCGGATGGGAGGCGGGCGCGGGCATCTGCGCGAGGAAACAGCGGCGGGTGTCGGCGGCGGCGGGCTGTACGTCCGGGCGAGACCGGTGGAGCGGCGATGGTGATGGCGCGCTGGTCGGCGCGGAAGAGGCGTACAGCAGCGGACACCGGCGGGGACTTTCACGAAGAAGATGAACAGTTCATCTTCATCCTTTCTTCTTTTTTTTTTTTTTTTTTTACCTCACGTCCTCTCACTTTGGTCTTCTCTCTTTCCCTCCCGCCGACACGTGACTTTTCCTTCTTTCTTTTTACTTTTCTTTTCTTTTCTCCCCCAAAACCGAAGGAAGGCCTCTCACCTTTTTGCTCTAATTCTTTTCACGATTTCTTGCACGAATTCTCTCTCGCATGAGTTCTTTAGTCTGAAAATTTTTCTGAATTCGCCCCCTTAGCTACGAAAAATGAAGCTCTCTTTTATACTAATTCCGAACGGCCGCTTTGAATGGTATTTTCCGAGTTTCCATCTTCTGTCGCATTAAATTAAAGCTGCAAATCAGAGCGTGATTTCGTAATCAGCTTGATTTTACTCCGATTTATTCCGTTTTATAAAAATTCTTGCCTTTTGTTCACCTGATTTTTAATTGTGTTTGCATTTATCAAAATTTGAATCCATCAGAATTCCAATTTTCCATGCCTAATCAATCAAATCAATTTCCCCCCATTTTTTCATTTTTTTTCCTTTTATTTGTTCCAATGCAATTTTTATTTTCTTTATTTTCCTAGATTTGCTAAAATTAGTGTCAATGCTGTCTAGGCTATGCAAGAGTTTAATTTGGCCGAAAAAGAGAGAAAAGTATGCACCTTTTACTACATACTCTTGACGTTTGATGTTGATTTTCAAACTTAAATCCTTTTTTCCGATAATAATTCAAATATTTTCCTATTATTTCTTGGAAAACAGGACTGCGATCGCTTAATAGCTCAATTAAATCAATGATGTGACTCTCGATTATAACAAAGATTTCGTTATCCATCTTTACTTTATTCCTCATCAGATGGAAATTAGTGTTGTTTAGGCTAGGGAAGATCTTAATTCAGTTGATAAAGAGAGAAATACATATACCTTTTAGTACATACTCTCAACGTTTGATGTTGATTTTCAAACTTTAATCTTTCTTTTTTATAAATAAATCAAATCTTTCCCATTCTTTCTTGGAGAGCGGGACCGCTAGTGCTCATTAGCTCAATCGAGTCAAAGTCGTGTCTCTCGGTTTCAACAAAGTTTTGTTTATCCATCTTCACTTCATTCCTTATGAGATAGAAATTAGTGCTGTCTAGCCTGGGCAAGAGCTTAATTTGGCCGACTAGGAGAGAAAAGTATACGCCTTCTAGTACATGCACTCAACTTTTGTTCTTGCTTTTCAAACTTTAATCCTTTTATTCGATAATAATTCAAAGCTTTTCCTACTTTTTCTTGGAGAACACAATCACGATTGCTAACCAACTCAATCGAGTTAATGTCGTGACTCTCAGTATCAATAAAACTTTTTTTTATCCATCTTCACTTTATTCCTTGTCAGATGAAAAATAGTGTTGTTCAAGCTGCGCAAAAACTTAATTTGGCCGACGAAAAAAGAAAATTATGCAACTTTTAAGACATACTCTTGACATTGACGTTGATGTTCATACTTTCATCTTTTGTTGTTTATAATAATTCAAATCTTGTCGTGTTGTTTCTTGGTGAGTAGGACCACGATCGCTCGCCAGGTCAATCGAGTCGTTGTCATGACTCTTGGATTCGACAAAGCTTTCTTTATACATCTTTGCTTTATTCATTGTCAAATGGAAATTAGTGCTGTCCAAGCTGGGTAAGAGCTTAATTTGGCCAAAAAAGAGAGAAAATTATGCACATTTTAGTACATATTCTTGACATTTGTTGTTGATTTTCAAACTTAAATCCTTTTTTCCGATAATAATTTAAATATGTTCATATTATTTTTTGGAAAAAGGACCACGATCACTTAATAGCTAAATCAAATCAATGATGTGACTCTCAATTTTAACAAAGATTTCTTTATCCATCTTTACTATATTCCTCATCAAATGGAAATTAGTGTTGTCTAGGCTTAGGAAGATCTTAATTCAACTAATGAAGAGAGAAAAACATGCACATTTTAGTACTGAAGAGAGAAAAACATACACCTCTTAGTACATACTCTCAACAATTGATGTTAATGTTCAAACTTTAATCTTTTTCAAAATAATTCAAATCTTTCTCATTCTTTCTTGGAGATTAGAACCGCTAGTGCTCACTAGTTCAATCGAGTCATTGTCGTGCCTCTCGGTTTCGACAAAGTTTTGTTTATCCATCTTCATTTTATTCCTTATCAAATAGAAATTAGTGCTATCTAGGCTGGGCAAGAGCTTAATTCAACCAACGAAGAGAGAAATGTATACGCCATCTAGTACATGCACTCAACTTTTGTTGTTGCTTTTCAAACTTTAATCATTTTATTCGATAATAATTCAAAACTTTTCATACTATTTTTTGGAGAATACAATCACGATTTTTAACCAGCTCAATTGAGTCAATGTCGTGACTCTTAGTTTCAACGAAACTTTTTTTATCCATCTTCACTTTATTCCTTGTCAGATGAAAAATAGTGTTGTCCAAGTTGGGCAAGAACTTAGTTTGGTCGACGAAGAGAGAAAAGTATGCAACTTTTAGGACATACTCTTGACATTCGACGTTGATATTCAAATTTTCATCTTTTGTTTATTATAATAATTCAAATCTTGTCATATTGTTTCTTGGTGAGCAGGACCACGATCTCTCACCAGCTCAATCGAGTCGTTGTCATGACTCTCGGATTCGACAAAGCTTTCTTTATACATTTTCACTTTATTCCTTATCAAATGGAAATTAGTGCTGTCCAGGCTAGGTAAGAGCTTAATTTTGTCAAAAAATTAGAGAAAAGTATACAACTTTTAGTACATACTCTTGACATTTGATGTTAATTTTCAAACTTAAATCCTTTTCTCCTATAATAATTCAAATATTTTCCTATTATTTCTTGGAAAATAGGACCACGATCGCTTAATAGTTCAATCAAATCAATGATGTGACTCTCGATTTTAACAAAGATTTCTTTATTCATATTTACTTTATTCCTCATCATATGGAAATTAGTGCTGTTTAGGCTGGGGAAGATCTTAATTCAGCTGATGAAGAGAGAAAAACATACACTTTTTAGTGTTGAAGAGAGAAAAACATACACCTTTTAATACGTACTCTTAACGTTTGATGTTAATGTTCAAACTTTAATCTTTTTTTCAAAATAATTCAAATATTTCCCTTTCTTTCTTAAAGAGTGGGACCGCTAGTGCTCACTAGCTCAATTGTGTTAATGTCGTGCCTCTCGGTTTTGACAAAGTTTTGTTTTTCTATCTTCACTTTATTCCTTATCAGATAAAAATTAGTGCTGTCTAGACTGAGCAAGAGCTTAATTTAGCCAACAAGGAGAGAAAAGTATACGCCTTCTAGTACATGCACTCAACTTTTGTTGTTGCTTCTCAAACTTTAATCCTTTTATTCGATAATAATTCAAAGTTTTTCCTACTATTTCTTGGAGAACACAATCACGATTGCTAACCAGCTCAATCGAGTCAATGTCGTGACTCTCAGTTTCGACAATTTTTTTTTTTTAATCCATATTCACTTTATTCATTGTCAGATGAAAAATAGTGTTTTCCAAGTTGGGCAAGAACTTAATTTAGTCAACGAACAGAGAAAAATATGCAACTTTTATGACATACTCTTGATATTTGACGTTGATGTTCAAACTTTTATCTTTTGTTTTTTATAATAATTCAAATCTTGTCCTATTGTTTTTTGGTGAGCAGGACCACGATCGCTCATCAGCTCAATCGAGTTATTGCCATGACTTTCGGATTTGACAAAGCTTTCTTTATACATGTTCACTTTATTCCTTGTCAAATGGAAATTAGTGTTGTTCAGGTTGGGCAAGAGCTTAATTTGGCCGAAAAAGAGAGAAAAGTATGCATCTTTTAGTAGATATTCTTGACGTTTGTTGTTGATTTTCAAACTTAAATCCTTTTTTTCCAATAATAATTCAAATATTTTCCTATTATTTCTTGGAAAACAGGACCACGATCACTTGATAGCTTAATCAAATCAATGATGTGACTCTCGATTTTAACATAGATTTCTTTATCCATCTTTACTTTATTCCTTATCATATGGAAATTAGTATTGTCTAGGCTGGGGAAGATCTTAATTCAGCTAATGAAGAGAGAAAAACATATACGTTTTAGTACATACTCTCAACGTTTAATGTTGATGTTCAAACTTTAATCCTTTTTTCAAAATAATTCAAATATTTCCCATTCTTTCTTGGAGAGCAAGACCACTAGTGCTCATTAGCTCAATCGAGTCAATGTCGTGCCTCTTGGTTTCGACAAAGTTTCGTCTAACATATTGCTTGCCCCAAAACTAACAAATTGGGGCAAAATTAATTATGTTTTTCACCTCTAAATTAAGGAATTGGGGCGTAATTCAGTTTGACTAGATTCAGCTTGGGCAGAAATCTTGATACAGTTTTCACACTCTAACTATTTAAATGATGTTGTGCAACATGGGAATTAATTAAAAATTATTATTTTTAAATTATTGTGCTTTGAAAACCACCAATTCGCAGCATTATTTTGGGCAACATATCTTACTAGATTGCCCGTGTATTAAAGACTAATCGAAACCCAGAACACGTTGGTCTAGTGGTATCTTTCTGGTTCAAGAGGTTTCAAATCCTTTTACTTGGGCTGGACTGGGCTGGGGACTCATCTCATTAAACAAATAAAAAAAATATATAATTTAAGTGAGAAGCCCTAAAACATATTCCTCCTATTTATTGGCCGCAGCCCTCACGTGAGGCTCTTGAGTAGATTATTTTTGAGAGTGATAAATCACGCTAAATTCTTCTAATTGAAGTAGATTTATTTTGTTTCGTATGTTGTGCTTAAGTGACAATTCAATACTCACATATTCCTAGTTAACTGGATTTTGGGGCAAAAAAAATATGCATTGCATTGATATGGTTGATTCTAAGTCCATTATAGTGCGACTTTTCCATATTTTACAATAAAATTAATGAAAAATTCATTAGCATGAATTTGGCAATGTCATATAACTAATTTTGTTTATGAAAATGCTTTCTATAAATAATAGTGTCCTTGTATTGTTTATCATCCTGCAGTTTTTGAGCACTAGCTTTCATTTGATTCAGAACTTGGAGGGTAGTATCCAGGCTCAAAGTTTTAGAACTGGCGTCAAACATGGTTCATAGCAGAGCCAATAGTCATTCTTTTGAACTGATAGCACAAGTAATCTACATACTCCCAGTATGAATCCCTCCATTGCTTTCATTTTTTATTCAGAATAATCACTTGGATACGAAAATGAATTTTGCTGATGGACGCAATCTCAATTTGGCCAATAGACAGGTTTAATAACTAGGGACGATCTCTGCATATACTCATTTAAGTCGAAAATTTCCAGGACAATGCTGCTGCAGATTTGTTTCGACACATAATGAATGCGGCTCATTGAGGAACCGCGGGTAATGGGGAGAGAGAAGGCAATCAAGCTTCACGGTGGAGCTAATGGCAGCATCCTCCAGCTGTAATCTTCATATCCTTGGATTCTTATCAACCCAATCCCTCCTCTAAATACATATGTTGCTGCAGAAAGCTCGCTAGTCTTCATACTCGGTCTCTTCATCGTCACCTTCGCTGTTTTCTGCATGGGTCTATCCCTCCACGTTCTCTTAGTCCTCTTCCGTTTCTTCTCTATCTTCTTCCTCGTGTATGTCTTCTTTAACCGGCCACGGTTCCTTCGTCACATCAAAGTGACGGGAGTAGAGGGGTGGCGGCGCCTTTCCTTTCCTCCTAGCGGACTTTGCCACGGTTTCTTCACCACATTAACAATACATATGGTACTTTCATGCTTTTCATGATTAAATCCTTGTATTTTCAATTTATCTAATCGAGTCTTTCTAGTTTCACAAATTTTGTAATCAAGCTTTTTAGATAGCAAATCCTGTCAAATCTAGCTGACTTGTAGGATTCGGGAAACTGCGATCGTCCTTGCTAAGCATCTTGTCACCTACTGTTGGGAATAACGGATCCCCAAAAACCGGATTCGATACTAAATCGAACCCCTAAATCAATGCGGAAGCGAAGCCCGGGAAAAACACGTATCACCGATCCTAAAGCACACCACGGAATCGAGCGTACCTTGTTAGCCACAAATTAAACACCGATGCTGAAGATCGAGGAAGAAATTCTGATCCGATGATGTCAATTCGACTTGAAGGGAAGACGGTGTCGCCGTGTGCGCTTGTCTTCTTTTTCTTGGAGGGAGAGGGAACGTTGAAAGAGAGGGACGTACGTTAGAATTGGCCAAAAGGTGTCTTCTCTCTCTCTCTCTCTCCTCCCTTTTATACCTTCCCCCATCCACGGGCCCTATTCCCGTGGGCCGGGCTTTTTGGGCCCAACATGGGCGGACGGGCCTTAAGCCCATCTCATATAAAACCATCATCTCCCACTCGCACATGGTGGTCCAAAACCAACATGGGCGGACAGGCCCTACTTAGCCACATCAGAGAAAAATCCATCATAGACTCTCACTTAACATGGTGGGCCGAACAGAATCCTCTTTTCCTCTCTTCAACATTCATACCGGTGAATAATCCGTGCGACCAACATATTTTGAGAGCTCGTTGCTATACATCTGTTAGGAATATATAGCAGCTCATAATGGGCATCACATCCTGAGTAGATTTAGTATGCAGTACCCTCGATCGATCGATCATATTTATATCTCTCTTGATCTCTTTCAAAACAATGATATATATATTGTATTCACAATTATGATTATCACAAAGACAGTCATAATTGGTTAACCGGTGAATACAAAACTATAATGTGATTCTCCAAAATCGATCTTCCTCTTTCTTTCAAACTCTCAATTTCAGTTTAGCTTGCTTTTCTAGAAATGTCCCATTAGATCGAATCAAACTCATGACCATTGGCAACATCCTAAGATAGCAAACACTAAATAGAAATCTTGAGAATAAGTAAGAGTCATGAGGGGACTAAAAATTGAGGAACTCTTTTCCTCAAGAGTCTCACACGACATAAAAGTTGAGATCAAACTTTTGCCACTCTTATTGGTCGTCTCATGCATACGTAGTATGAAATACGTATTACGGTATTAACTCCTTTCCCATGGAGCGTATGTCTACACCTTCAATACCGTACAGATGATAGTTCAGACATACCCAATGTCTAACTTGAGTTCACGTATCTACTCATTCACAAAATTCATCAGAACTCACATTTGGCATCATAGACAGATAAAGTAAAATATGTTGGGTATTTTACTTTCGGACATAGTAAGTATTATGTCCTCATCTTAACACTTAGTTAAGGCGACATACGTGTTTTAAGCTTGAGCTCTCGATTATCACCTAGATAATAAGCTTAAAAACAGTCTCATCTCTATTTATCACATAGTAAATAGAGGCGATTACCCGTGTGAGTGGGCTAATCTTATATCTGTCCGACATACTTTCTCAACTTAAAGTAATGCACTGAGCATTAAGATGCATAAAGATCACACAAAAATTCATAGGCATTAATGATGAAAACACAAATTCATCAAATGTGAACACTTAGGAAAATTACAATATTCAGTAC
Organism: Eucalyptus virginea; assembly: GCA_014182375.1. NCBI lineage: Eukaryota > Viridiplantae > Streptophyta > Magnoliopsida > Myrtales > Myrtaceae > Eucalyptus > Eucalyptus virginea. Next base: position 6,490,892 of record CM024520.1, on the reverse strand, counting down.
ATCAGCCTCTACGCAATCCTAAAGATTTCACATGGCCACAAAAACACATCTCTAGGTACTAGCTTTTTCATAGGATCTGCTACCATTCTATGCGTAGTATGTACTCTAAGTTCACATCTTTTCGTGCAATCATATCTTTGACAATATTATACTTGGTATCTATATGTTTGGTCTTGCCATGATATTTTGGATCTTTGGTGTATGCTATAGCTTGGCTACCACAGTTAACCAATAATCAATTTGCAGCACTTCCAATAACACATAAATTATTCAAAAATCTCTTAAGCCAAACACCTTCTTATACTGCTGCTGATAATGCCACGAGCTCAACTTCTATCGTGGACAAAGCTATACACGTTTGTTTCTTACTGCTCCAACATATGGTGCCATTTTTCGGTAAGAAAACAAACCCAGAGGTAGATTTCCTTTCATTTAAATCTCCTCTCCAATCAGCATCAGAATAGTCTTAGAGTCACAGATCCTTTCCATAATAACTCAACATATAATCAGCAATCCCCTTTAGATACCTCAGTATTCTCTTAACGGCTTTCCAACGTGCTTGACCTGGGTTGGATTGGTATCTACTCACCATTCCAACTGCAAAACATATGCCAGGTCTTGTACACATCATAACGTACATCAAGCTTCAAACAACACTAGCATAATGAACATATTTCATTTGTTCCTTCTCTTGTGGAGTCCTTGAACACAGTCTATGGCTCAATCCTTCACCATTTGCAATATGAGTGTCTATGGGTTTACAATCTCGAAATCTTAACTCCAAGAATGTATGCAACATCACCCATGTCTTTCATCTCAAAGTTGGAAGACAACCAACTCTTGACAGTATTAACAAACTCCATATTGCTTCCGGCAATCAGCATATTATCAACATATAATGATATGATCACAAATTGATCATTGGATCTTTTGATATATACACAATGATCCTCATCTATCATTGTAAAGTCATATACCATTATGACATTATGAAAACGTATATACCATTGTCTCGATGACTGCTTAAGGCCATATATCGACCTCAAAAGTCGACATACATTTTCTTCTTGGCCTTTCATTATGAAACCAGCAGGTTGTTCCATATATATTTCTTCCTCTAATTCTCCATTGAGGAAAGCAGTCATTACATCCATTTGATGTAACTCAAGATCCATACTTGCCACTATTGCCAGAATAATGCGAATTGAGGTAAATCTCACTACAGGAGAAAATGTATCTTCATAATCTATTCCTTCCTGTTGATTATACCCCTTCGCCACAAGGCGAGCCTTATGCCTTTCTTTCGAGCCATCAGCCTTTCGCTTTGTTTTGAGAACCCATTTGTTCCCAATAGCTCTGCGTCCTTTTGGAAGATCAACCAGTTCCCAGACTTGGTTTGATTTCATTGACTCAATTTCCTCTTCCATTGCATGGATCCATTTTTCCTTACTAGGGCAACTCAGAGCCTCATTAATATTTCTTGGCTCATCCTCATCTTGTGGAGCAATCATAAAAGTTTCCCCTTCAATGTCAAAACGTCGATGGGGAATACTCTGGCGACTTATTCGCCGTATGGGAGATTATACACTTAGCACATCATTCCCCATAATGCTCCCACTAGGATTAGATAATGACGTTGTCTCATCATGTGGTTGCAATTGAGAATGAATTAAATTAAATTCTTCACTTCTCATATTACTCCCACTTGGATGAAAACCGCTAATATCATTATCTTAATCAAAGGTTTCAAATAGGAAGTAATCTTCCCCTATTTCGCCCCTCTTAGGAAATTCATCCACTAAGGATGTGACATCCCGTGATTCAAATTCAGTTATACTCCCACTTTCCTGCTCACTTATGAACACATACCATTTTGAGTGTTCGGAGTATCTCATGAAAATACTCTTATTTCCTTTGGGACCCAATTTCCCAAACTTGTGAGAGGACTCATGAATATAGGCAGCACAACTCCATGGCTTAAGAAAACTTAAGTCCGATTTTCTACCTGTCCATAACTCATATGGAGTGGAAGTAACTGATTTGGAAGGCACACGGTTAAGTATATAGGCAACAGTTAACAACGCATCACTCCAAAAAGTGATAGGTAAGTTAGCATGCGCTATCATGGACCTAACCATTTCCAGTAGGGTTCTGTTTCTTCTCTTTGCAACACCATTTTGTTTAGGAGTATATGGAATAGACAACTGTCTTTCTATTCCTTTTTCATCACTTAATTTTCTGAACTCATCAGATAAATATTCTCGACCTCGGTCGGATCTCAATACTTTTATTTTCTTGTCTAATTGATTTTCTGCCAGGTTCATAAACCTTCTGAAACAACTTATGCTTCAAATTTATGAGAAATCAAATAGACACATCCAAATCGAGTATAATCATCTATAAAAGTGATGAAATAAACAGTCTCATGCCTTCCTCTCACATTCATTGAACCACAGACGTCATAATGGATTAAATGCAGAGGATAATCAGCTCTTTTACCTTTTCCAAATGGTTTCCTTGTCGTTTTCCCTTCTAGGCAATGCTCACATATAGGCAAATCGACTTTTTCAATATCGCCCAACAAGCCCTCTTTGGCCAATCTTTTCATATGTTATTGGTCAATATGACTAAGTCTAACATGCCACATAATCACATCATTATCATATGAAGTAGAAGACGTGAAACAAGGGAACAACAAATATTGACATCATCACAGTCAACATCTAATACAATAAAACCATCCAGAAAGTGACCACAACCATAGTAGTTTGTATCTAAATACAAATCTACACCTTTGTTACGGAAGTTCACACTAAAACCAAGCTTAACCAACACCAAAACAGACACTTAAGTTTCGACGAATCTCCGGAGCATATAGATCATCATGTAGGAACAAGTTGCGTCCACCACGCATGTTCAATTGGCCGGTGCCAATCCATTTAACTTCATCTCTGGAGTTATTTCCCACATAGATGCACTTAGTTCCAGTTGGTATCGTCGGAATTCCACGAAGGATCCTCTATCCTTCGCTACATGGTCTGTCACTCCTGAATCTACAGTCCACAAAGGATTGGATTCAGCCAATAATTCAGAACTTGACACATAAGCAAAGTTCTCAAATGTACAAGAGTTGTATACTTTCTTTGGCTCACGACAGTCGCGAGCATAGTGACCTCTATTGTCACAATTGTAACACCTCACCCTTGACATTTTCTTCACTCGAGGACGTTTTCCGCTCTTGTGTTGGTTAACTCTTGATTTCTTGCAATAAGGACTTGATCCTTTGCATTCCCACATATTGAACGAATCAATACGCTTGCGTTTAGAGCACAAAGCCCTTTCTGAGCTAGAACCAGCATAGAAAATATCTATTTTCGGCTCAAATGCCGTTAGGCGGTCCTCAACTAGCTCAAGGTGACGCACAACATTTATAAGATCTTCCATAATATGGTTAAGAGCTTCTAATGCTTCTTGCTTTTTCAGCACATATTGAATCTTCATATTCAATATTTCACAATTGTTGCCGTTCATATCAGCAATCACATTCTTAGTTGCTGAAAACATCGATCTGAACACATCGACATACATGCACGAATAATTAATGCCTATCATTTATGCATCCCTATTTGCCTGAGACCCATCATATTAATGAATAATTTCAAGTAAGGCTTCAGAATCAAAAGGTCACTACGTTTCCAATCATCCTCCAAAAATCTTAACTCAAAATTATTGTTAATATAATTGTCATATGCAAAATGAATTCTATGAAGTTACAAAAACTTCTATAACTACCCACAGCTAACTACCCACAGCAATCGGCAGTAATAGAAAGCAAATAAAATCTAACATTCAATAGAATAACAATGCTTTCACATAGTACAACTATACATCACACTAAGCAATATATACAGAGAAAAATCAATATGGAAAGAGATATATACATCCATAAAAACATCTCATAATTAATCTAAGAAATAATTAGGGAATGTCCATTCTAATCTATCATTCAAAACATTTGAGAAAACTGAAGGCACATTTGCCAACCATGGAAAAACTTTTGGAGAGCTTTCATGTCGCCACCAAGGCGCATTTACTCTACGCCATGTGGCGCTCAGTCTAAGGGTTGAAGTTTTGGCCAACTCAATCCTATAGTACTCTCTTACAAAAGCTTCCGCTAGCCTTCTATAACCCGGGACCACGTTGACCTCCCATAACCGATCTAACACTGCTTGCCATTCAGGTGGAAGAGTGTTCATCAAAGCCGGCACCTTTTCAAAATCGGGCATAAGATAACCATTCCGATGATTTCTGTATCATCTGATTGACCCTGACCACATGTGATACTAAATCACCGTCATGCCACCGATAATCAGCTAACTCTGTCATCAGCCTTTTAAGTCTTGCATTTTCCTCGTCCGTTCTCGGGATTGCAGGTATCCGTGCATAACGCATCATAGTTCCTGCAACAAATGCACAACTAAAAATAGATTACCCATAATCCATAATTTACATAAGGGAAAATACATAATTTTCCATAATTCATGCAACAAATGCAGAATAAATAATGGATTACATATAAACCACATAAGCATACATGAAAAAGAAACAAATTCCTTTTTTTTTTTTTTTTTTTTGGTCAACGATCAACGATCAAAATCAACGGTCAACGGTCGTCGGTCAACGGGTCAGGTCGTCGGACGTCGGACCGGACAGACCGGTCGGACCGGTTCGGGCGAACCGGCCGCACGTGCCGCGCGCGTGCGCGGGCTGACGTCACGCAGACGTCAGCCGACACGTGCCGCCCGCGTGCCGGTCGTCCGCTGGGTCAGGTCGGGTCACCGTCGGGTCGGGTCGCTGGCCAGTGATCGGCCGGCCAACCGGCGTCATTGCTGACGTCACCGATGACGTCACCCCAGCGGTTACTGACCGTTGGGTGACGTCAGCACGCGTCAGTCCGCGGACCGGCGCATGCCAGTTCGCCGACCGGCGCGTGTGCCGCACGCGTTGGGCGAGCTAGCGCCCCCGGCGCGTCGGGCCCACGTGCAGCACCTTTTGGCCACGCGTGTGGGCGCGTGCGGCATCGCCCGGCGGCGCACGACATGTCGCCGGACTCGTCTCGACGACCTCTTTCACCCAGTGCCTTCAGAAATTGATTTCGACTTACGAAAACTCAGAAAAATGGCCGAACAGCGCTTGGGTGTCGGGATTTCTCGCCCCGATCCGTACGGCCGAATTTTTTTGAGAAAAACAATCAGAAAACACGAAAAAGGGTCGGGAAAACATGAACTAGAGCTCTGATACCAATGTTGGGAATAACGGATCCCCAAAAACCGGATTCGATACTAAATCGAACCCCTAAATCAATGCGGAAGCGAAGCCCGGGAAAAACACGTATCACCGATCCTAAAGCACACCACGAAATCGAGCGTACCTTGTTAGCCACAAATTAAACACCGATGCTGAAGATCGAGGAAGAAATTCTGATCCGATGATGTCAATTCTACTTGAAGGGAAGACGGTGTCGCCGTGTGCGCTTGTCTTCTTTTCTTGGAGGGAGAGGGAACGCTGAAAGAGAGGGACATACGTTAGAATTGGCCAAAAGGTGTCTTCTCTCTCTCTCTCCTCCCTTTTATACCTTCCCCCATCCACGGGCCCTATTTCCGTGGGCCGGGCTTTTTGGGCCCAACATGGGCGGACGGGCCTTAAGCCCATCTCATATAAAACCATCACCTACAAAGGAAAAGAGTGGTATTAATCAAGTTATGTTCAGGCATGAGATACACCATTTTCTTCAAAAGTCAGGTGATCCTTTTGTCTCGGTTCCTTTATATCTCCTCGTTTGCCGATGGCTTGCCCCACTTTGTTACTTGTCAGTGGCATGCATGAAGTTTTAAGAGCGAACACTTCTTAACACTCTTGGAGATGACATCGTGCCCGATCGATATAAGATTAGCCCCCACATTGACTCTGTCTACCTCTGTAATTTTCTTTCTCAAGGGCACGTGTGGAGCTGATTGGTCTCTGCCATGCTATTGTGTTTATGTAATCTACATTAAGTACAACATCACACGTTAGCATATGAATGAATAGTACGAAGTTAGAACAAATGGGACCTGATGGCAATCCTCCCTTATTAAATCGTATCTCGAAGGTGTGAATATTTCAAGGCAGTCTTCTGACTCGGTTTGCACAGAAAATGGCTTCTCTGAGCATCTATAAAATTCAGGGCTTTATTCCTCCACTAGATCATCGGAATTTGTCTTGCCACCTCATGTGCATTCTGAAGTCACGAGTTTTTATTTTTTATTTTTTGTGATGTATTGAAATTTTTGACTTTGACAAATTTTGGAGGGATAGTGCAGAAGCCCAGCCTTCAAAGAGATTTGATCATAGGGCAAATTTGATGTGCTTTCACATGCTCTCAAAACATGAAAATTTCTCATGAACTTGCAACTTATTGAAAGGAACGAGTTATATTATTGAGAACGAGAAATTGAAATCTAAGAAAGTAGGAAAGACTCCTATGTAGAGAAATATGCAGATAATTAAACATGCCCCTACTCTGGGCAATTCGAACTCATTCTATCATCCAAATCCTCATCAATGACAATGGCAGTATCATTGGTTGCTTGGACATTTTTATCACCTTGAGCTTTGCCGGTCGAATTAACATTGGTGGGCTTTACCCGGTTCATTGGGTTTGACCTTAGAGGAGGACGTAGAGTCGCAAATACCTTCTCCAGCTTATCCACGCGATCTGACAAACGTTGCACTACATTGTTCAACTCGTTCATTCGACGTCCGAGGGGTGTCATCCCGTCGCTCTTTCCTTCGAGCACCAACTTCTTGGTCATTTCTTCGACGCAATCTGACAAGTATTGCTTGATCATGATTGGGAGACGATGTAATATATAAGAATGACAAAGAAGATAGAACACTTACAGGGATAGCGAGGGTAGAAAGATACAAAAACATGCACATGTACATGTGAGGTTTAACCCCTAAAAGTGGAAAATTCAATAATCAAAATAGTAACAAAATTACTCAGAAGATTAAAGAACCTGAAATGCATGAGCAAGCAGGAATGGATGTGTATTTGACACTCAACTGAGACAAGGATTCTGCAAATTTAGACTTAGAAAACAAACATGCGATGACAAATGCATTTATTAATGAAAATGTTGATGAATTTGACTAATGCATGACCTAAGCTATTTTGAGATGATGTAATGTTGATTCATTATTTGTTGTGTTTTCTTTTTAATGAGATGAACTCCCTAAATGCAATATGGACCCGACTCAGATAATGCTATGATTATTTGCACTAATCTAACATGCATTGATGAAGTAACATAAAGTCCTAAATGTCATGCTTACTATGCTATAATGAATCAACAATATGCAATGATACGGGATCAATTCCTAAAGCTAGCGATACGATATGCCGAGAATGCTATGAAATAAGATAGAATTAATCAAGGACTAATACTAGGATGCAAGTTATATGAAATGCTTTTCTTTTTTTTTTCTTTTTTTTTGTATTATATGTATGTTAATGAAAACAGCAAATTATATCCTAGGACCCTATATTTGACTTACTGACTTTTGCTAAACGAATATCGACTTAGCGATGCAGTGCTGACTTTTTTCATAATTTTCTTTTTATGATGTGCAATATGAATAATGCATGAAATGTAATGACTAATTACTCAAATCTTCACCACATAATAGCCAAAAATGCGCTTTTCTAGATGACGTGAATTACGTGATATAAAACACAAGTAACATATTTTTTTTCTCTTTTGTTTTCGATAAGTAAAAACCATGAACTACCATGTACTCTAACACTAAAATGCATTGCCCTATATAACAAATTATGAACTTGCACAAAACTCTAAATATGTATGAGACAATCACAAGCAATATTGATATATTGAAATACACGTTCTGATTAGAATTAATCACATCATTGATTGGAGTTCGATTTTAGTGCCGAAAGGTCCAAAAGGAAAGGATCGGGTCAAATCGTGATAGTATAAGCTTCAATTAACTAATGACATGCATTTAAAAACCATATACTAAAATGAATTTAGACAGACCCAGCTTACCTTGAGCAAAGATTAACCTAAGACAATCGAAGCGAGGAAAGGTGCGACGCCTTCTGATGGGAATCCGCAAGAGAGTGTAGCCAGTGAAGCTACGGCAGCGAGGATTGACGACCGTTGTTCAATGCCGGAGTTTGCAAAAGGGGCTTGCCGAGGGAACTAGCGACTCTTGAACGTAATTGCAAGGACGGATGTTAGCTAGAAACGCCACAGACAATCACCAATGTCGCTAAATGACCACCGGTGCCAAGCTGCTTTGCCAGGAAACCTGAAAGCTTGCAAGGAGGTCTAGAAGACCTACTGGGATAACTGGCCGTGGCTGGATTCGCTTGACTTCTCGGCCTAGCTGCTGTGCGTGATAGTCAGGCTTGTCAGCAAGCCGACATTGTGTCGGTCGCTGCGCCTGGAACTCAGGGCTGAGCAAGGCGGAGGCGCGGCGGAGCTGACGTCAGCGTTGATGAGATGAATGACCACGTCGGGGCAACGTCGCGGATGGAGAGTAGGATATGTGGCTTGGCTTACGGAGTGGTGGTGGGCGGCGGAATGCGGAGGAGAGCAACCGCGGATGAAGATTTGCTCTTACAATGATGATACCCACGGACGTTAGATGCTGATCACAACTTTTTCATTCAAACCTCTTTAACAACCGGGAGATGATATCGCATTTCTATGGAAAAATCTCCCAACAGCCCGGACGTCAATTGTGGGAAAAGAGATCACATCCGCTGATTTTTATCATCTTCCTTAGGGAAAAATTCAATGGCTCAATCTCTAGTTGCCTTCTGACCAATGATCGATCACCGAAATCTGAGTCTTCATCCCGTCTCAAAAATCTATTCCGTTTTGCTAGCCCCTTATCAGATTCCCACCGAATTGATCTCTTTAGCGTTACCAAATTCCGCTGTTTCCTCTCTAGCTATAAATATCCTCGCTTTGCCGATCGCGATTGCCTCTCTCTCCTTTTAAATTCTTAACCGAGATAAAGAGGTCGTGACGGCCAGCTATTTATGGGAGATGATCCTTCGTGCGCTTGTCCGTGCATCAGTCCATGGTAGCATCGAAGGGAAGTCACATGATGACTTAAGCTAAAAAAATGCAAATGTGAATAATGCAAGTGATATTTTTATTATTTTTAGGAGTCGGGTTGACTCCCCATTTTCTTATGCAACCTAAATGGCTAAACATGTTGCCAAAATTTTAGATGTCAACAATCTAATAATCTAATTGACACCTAAATTTCCCTTTTAGTCAATCTTCTGACGAGATAAAAATAATTTCTTGGAGCTAGCCGTAAATAAAGTAATGCCTTGTAGATTTCATTTCATTGAAAGGCAATCAATGACACATGCCATTCGCAAACTACATTTTGTCAGACGCATGTTTTTGTAATGCAAGCATGATTCTCAAAAACGTGGCAGGTTAGCCACGCCTCACACACGAGGTTAATTGTGTACCTTCGAGACGTGCGTGAGACTTGGAATTAGATAGAGAGGACTGTTGACATTATTTATTTAGGTTTAAAATTACATAGAAAATTAGGGATTGATTTTAACCCCTAGCAAAAATAATTCTCATTCAACTACAATGCATAACTAGTATCAATTAAAACTTTAATTTTTTAAAAACTATTTAAAAAAGCAAAAAAAGCGGAAAAGGTCCGGGCGTGGGCTGGCCCGCCCCCCTCTTCCTTCTTCATCTTTCCCTCCTTCTGCCCCCCGCGGGCCGGCCCACCTATTCCTTTTGCCAGCCCGGCCCCCTTCTCTTCTTCTCCTTCTCTTTTCCCTGCTCGGTTTGGACGGTAGCTCGGCGACAAGGGCAGAAGGACGACGCAAAGAAGGATAGCGTATGTCAAAGGACAACGAGAAATGTCGCGTGCGACGCAATCAGGATGGGCTGGCCAGCAACGGGCTGACGTCGGGCACGGGGCTCGGAAGAGAGAGAGAGAGAGAGAGAGAGAGCCGTGAGTGAAAGGGAGGGAGAACTAGAGTCCCGGCCAACTTCTACCTCTCCTCCACCTCGAAAAAGTGGTAAGACCCGGTTGCTCTTTTTTTCTTATTTTTCCAATTTGGGTCGATTCCTCGAGGATCCCGACTCGGAGGCGCGCGAGGCGAACGAAAGTGGCCTGATCTATCGAGCTCGCCCAACATTTGCCGCCGCCGAGCCAGGTAGAGAGCACCACCAACAGCCCCTGTTTGCCCTGCTTTGTGCCTTGTTTCGGCTAGTCAGACCGGGCTTCATAGTGGTACGATTCGTGCGAGTCCCAGCCCCCATCTATGTCGTGCTAAGCTGCATTTCGATCTCTGCTTATCGATTGCTCGGTTTGACCCCCAGTTAATTCAATAGTCTCCCTTCAATCGACGCCCGTCATGTGTTTGTGAAATTTGCCCAAACCGAGTTATGTAGATTTTCCGGGATTTTGGTCTGGTTCTAAGCGTTTGTTGGTTATTTGACATGTTTGTGGACTTTCATTGTCATCTGTGGAGTCATGCGCTGTTTCTTTTGCGTGTCGTGTGTGCATCCCGGCGGATGGTCCTTTGATTGAGCCAAAGTCGGATACGAGACGGCTCATGGCCGTTCGTCTCTTCTGTTCGGACGGAGAGAAGGCAAAAGATTCCGCGAAGGATGAGTAGTATTAGGTCCGTTTCTGTTTGCATGGGTTTTAGGAATCTGGGCGCAACTAGAGTTTGTTAAGTTCGGTCGATTTCGAGCTATATTTGGACTGGTGATCTTCGGGCCTGATTTGCTTTACTCTGGCTTCAGAAAACTTGGGCTTAAATTGCTGTGCAATTTGAAGAGGTGGCCGGGCCGGGTATATTTGGTCTGGCGAAAATGGTTTATTCGGACTGAGCCTAGGGGCCGGTCCGATTTCTTGACCCAACCCGGACCTATAGGGTTCGGGTCAGACCAAAGACCCGGTCCGAATTCATTTTTAACAATATTAAAACTCACAAAAAGAAAATCATGAAAAATTTTAAAACATTAATTAATTAATAAAAATCATAAAAAATATTTAAAAATAAGAAAAATTTTACAAGATATTAAATAAAATTCAGAGAAATTTTAAAAATTCAAAAAACTACATAAAAATACAAAAGAAAATAATAAAAAAATTAAAATTTTGGAAAATTCATAAATTCATAAAAATTTAGAAAATCCCTAAAAATTTGCAAAAAAAAAATTAGAATTCCCCAAAAAGCTTTAAAATAGTTTTGGATGATCTTCTCTTAAAAAGGGGGATCCTTTTGTATCTAAAATTGGGCCCAATTGTCCTTAGAGACGAATGCCCTTAATTACACACTTTTCCTTATGTTAATTATGGTTTCCATTTAGCTTAGTTAGAGGTGGCATGCTCCTTATTTGACAATGCTAGATTCTTGCTCTCCTAATGTAATTTGTTCGATGTCACTTTAGTTATTGATTGTTATGTTAACAATTGCACACCCGCATGGTCACCTCACATACTAGTAGATAGGTCTAAAATCAATCTAGACTACCTGACAAATAAATAAGATTAGGTACCAAAATGGTACTGTAATCAAGTACTTGATCTCAAATTCTCTAATTACGTAGGAAGTGAGGTACACTCACATGCTTTGCTTAGTTTCTAAGCCAACCTCAATAGGTTAATAGTGACTCATCATTAGAATATTTTTACAAACACATCAATATCGCGTAAGATATGGGTTTGGGAGAGCTCGCTCCTAATCATGAGCCGTGAGTCTGTCTTTTAGGTAATTTCCCTAAACCTATTCTCTCTCCTGAAGGGTAGGTCGCAAAGAACCAAAGCCAAAGGAATGTGTTTTTGGTGTGTCCTTGAATGAGGTTCCGACCGTCTAGAAACATGTACCATTGGACTTCAATTGTCTTGATGGAGTCAAATATGATCCATTACATGCCATTAGTTTAAAGCTTTGTGGAAATAGATATGTATGACTTTGATTGGTCTGTAACTTTTGTTTTACCTAGCTATCCATATGGAAGCTGAACTTCCACACAAAGTTATCGTTACTATAGCCAAACGACAAAAAAAATGAATTTCTGTCAAGATTTCAAAAGAATGAGCTAGTTAATAAAAATCGCGACTTCATGAGGTTCCTTGGTCGGAATGAAGATGGTTTATCGTTGACCATACTAGTGAGCTGCATGCAATGACCCAAGATATCACCTATTTGTTACATCCAAAAAATAAAAAGAAAATAATTAGATAGTGAGAAATCATCGAAGGATTTACACCATCACTTATCCTGTCTCAGTTGATACTTATATATTAAATTGAGATTCTCATAACTTATTGAAGCATTAGCAAGATATATATTGGATGGTGCGAGACGATGTTTTCTCCAACATCAAAATTGCTGCAACCCAATTGAAGGAAATGAATCGGTTATTCAACACATAACTTTAACCATGCCCTGCATGTACGTTTCCGGGGGTAAGTAGAGATTCAGGACAAAAAACCAGTCTAATCAAGAATCACAATGCAAAATGTGATTTTTTTTACTTTTGGTGGCCGGAGTGAGAAAACTTTATTTCCTCTATCAAGTTAAATCCAAACGGCATATGCTTTTATGGAAATTACAACTTATTTACCTTAAATTCATTTTCCCCCCAAATTAATTACCTTAAACCCAAACAAATTTTGACTTGGACTATGTTCTTTCCTCTGAAATTCGTATCCTAATTCCTACACTAAACTACCTAGTAATGGTTTATAACCTGATGCAGTCCTAGGAGTAGACAAGATTCGTGGGAGGTGTTTTAACCCGCTAAAGGAAGCAAGATCAGCCCTTTCATGTTGAGATGTAATGTGGTTTATAAGTTTGGGCAGGTTTTTATCTTTTAGGCCAAGATTTACTCTAGGAAGTCTGGCATCACTAGGTCGTGAACCGAACCATCCGGAAATCAATCACTCTTAGTTTAAATTGGAACTTTGACCAAAAACATACCCGTAGATGGTCTACACTCCAACGGGTGAGCTGCATGTAAAAGAACATGCAGCTAGTGTAACTTGGATGTGTAGTCCCAGTTCGGGCTTCAAACACAAAAGATTTATAAATGAAATATTTCATTAGGAAAATGATGGTTGTTCACAAGGTTCATTGCTTTTCTTCAGCAACTAATATGTACAATATGGCTAATTTTCAACGGCATAAAGCATAGTCTCTACAGTTAATTTTCAACGACAATTTTTCCATACGGAAGATTGCAACAATTGTTGATGGACAGCTAAAGAAAAGATAAGAAGAAAAGATAAGAAGCTGAAGTCGAAATCCGTTCGAACTAAATATAGCCCATCTATTTTATAGATAAAAGGGAGGTAATTGTCAACTCATCTAAAATTTGAAGTGTTGAATGTAGAAGTGCTTTAATGGTAAGTATTCTGACAAATAACTACCGCTGACTTTATTGTTTAGGGTTAATACCCTAAAAAAAAAACTCCAAACTGATATATCTATGACAAATTTACTCTAAACTATTTTTTTGACCATGAAAAACCCAAAACCGGTACGCTTGTGACAAATTTACCCCGACTAACCATAAAAAAAAACCTCTAAACTGGTACATTTGTGACAAATTTACCCTAAACTAATTTATTCGACCGCAAAAAACCCAAAACTAATAAATTTGTGACAATATACCATTCGCCAAATTAGATTAATACCACAAAAAAATTTAAAAAAATTTGTAAACTGTGACAAACGATGCGTAAAATCCTAATCAATATACTACTTAACTGTCACGTGTAATTTAACTTAATAATTTGACAATAAAATTTAACGAAAACTAACAGAAGGTAAATTTGTCACAAATGTACCAGTTTAGAGTAAATTTGTCAAAGGTATACCAATTTTGGGTTTTTGGTTGTCAAAAAAATAGTTTTAGATAAATTTATCACAAGTGTACAAGTTTGGGGTTTTTCAAGGTATTAACCCTATTGTTTAAAAGGTTTATAGATCCAACCCATTTGGATTTTTGTACTTTTCATCTTGATGATGATCCGAGGAGTATTATGTACAATCTGACATTTGTACAGGTGAACCATTTCTAGTGGCCCAAACAATCATAATATCAAGGATATTAGGCATTATTTCACAATAGCTACCAAATTTGAAAATGTACCAGAACTCTGATACCGTTGCACATAAATCCCGACTCTGAAAAATTACAAGTTAACTCTAGAATTTTGATTTTTGCTGCATTGGCTAATTTTTTTAATCTACATCTCCGTTAAGTGTGTTAATTGAGCATGGATTAAATTATTTTTCTTGACAAACTTAACCGTATTATTGTTAACTTCATTAGTCATACATCATTTCTATTTTCTTAACTTCATTCACCATGTGGTAGAGATTATTCTAGTCAAGAAAAATGAGCAAGTCCCTATTCAGGGAACGTTTAATTTGCCGTGCAGAGGGGGAAAAATAGTGACAAAAACAAAAATCAAAGCTCAAGAGGATAATATGTAACTTCTCAAAATTCAGAGCTATTGGGCAACGCGGTCATAGTTTGGGAAAGTAATTTACAACTAATTTATACGATACGGCTTATTTCCAACGGTACAAAGCATTCCTCTATGGTTAATTTGCAATGACATGAGTGTTTTCTCTTATTCAATGCATGTGTATAGTTAAATTATCGTAGTTGCTATGAAAATATTACCCGCAGTCATAGAAATTCATGACTATGCTAAGTCAATGCATATACACCACATTGAAATGAATACCACAAATATAAGTAGGAGGGAAACATATTCAATTGAGAAGAGTAGATTGACACAACTCTATAATTGCCGGGAGTATAATGTAATCAATCCTACGAACCACGTCAAATGACAACGCTTGAAAATCTGATCCAAACTAACACTGTGTTACTTATTGCAATAAATGCCACCAATGGCTGAAATTTGAAGATTCTAACATTTTTTGCTTCAAGTCGGGATTGACATCGAGGCTACTTAGGTTAGGGGGAAGGGTGGGCAACTCTTTGAGAACGTCGCAGTGTAGCAAATCCAGAGTCTGAAGGCGTGGCAAGAACTGTATTTCTGATGGAAGGCTCGATATACGAGTACCTCGAAGCCTCAGTTCTCTGAGAGAGTATAGGTGCACAATATCACTTGGAAAGACTCCCTCCAAATTCCTGCACCAGGAGGCATGTACTTCTTCTAGGGACATCAACTCTCCAATATAAAGAGGAAATTCTCTTACGAAACAAGAATCCATTTTCAGCACTTTCAATCTCCATAGGTTTTTAGTTGAATCGGGCAAATTCGAAATACTTGTACCTGAAATATTCAACTCTTCTAATGAGTGCTCCAATTTGCCAATGGATTCCGAAAGCTTTCCAAGCCCACGACAGTCCTTCAAAGACAAGCGTCTAAGATGCCTCATGTCTCCTATTGACTCAGGGAGTTCAAGAATTTTCGCGTTATCCAAGGCAAGCATTGAAAGAGCTTGAAGTTCACAAACCGAAATGGGAACACGAACCAATGTGAAGCAATTAGTGGCACTAAGAATTCGCAGTTTAACCAGTTTGCTTATCGACGCAGGAAGTTCTCGTATGGAAGTGCCATCAATTAGGAGCTCTTCCAAAGCATTCATCCCACCCATTTCCGCTGGCAACATGCTAAGTTCAGAGCATAACTTCAAATTCAGGGTGACCAAACACTTCAGATAATTAATTGAAGGATCTAAATGAACCAATCGAGAACACCGCTCAAAAATCAGTATCTCCAAATTTGGGCAACAGGAGAAGCTGGGGGTAATTAATAAGTCCCCACAACCTGTAAGATTCAAGACTTTCAAACGCTCCATCTGCAAAACAAGGGAAAAAAGTTCGTATGACGTAGAACTCTCGATGTACTTAAGGGCTAACACAAAGACAACAACAAATGAGCTATAAACCCACCTTTATTCTATTCCAACCTCCCCAGGACTCTGTAACCTTACTCCAGGAAAGATCAAGAATGACTAGGTTCTCATTTTTCTCTAAATGCATGCTGATCGCATCTTGAGGGCACCCTTGCCACTGAAGCCACCAAACGTTCAACAAGACACCTGCAAATTGTCTACCAATTTTGGCGCGACCCAAGCTGAGAAAAGTCATGCTCGGCAGGATCTCACAGCCTGCCTCTTTAGTTTCCAGGTGGTCTCTTTTCTGTAAGAAGGACCAAAAAAGTCAACAAAAGAAACGTGAAAGTCATCAGACAATGAAATAGTTACTATGGATGCCTAAACTTCCATGAGGTAAGGAAAATCGAAAAACGTATAGAAGCTCAAATGCTACTTTTTTTCCCCCAACGTACCCTTTTCCCCTTCTTCCTATCCTGGGCTATGGCAGGACCGTACAATCCAGCACCTGTTCCTGGATCGTGGAAACGTTCGTGGACGATCTCCCTGGCAAGGCACCTTAGCATGCTGTGCATGCCTAATTTATTTTCGTCCATTTCTATTAGGGACATTCGACAAAGGACGCTGACTTCATCAAGACAATTATACTGATGAGGCCAAATGATCGGATTAAAAAGATGAGGATAAGGAGGATGAGGAGGACGAGGAAGCTGATTCCACACGAGTGAGGCAATCCAACAATCCACATCTGGGGGAAAACTTGCAAGATTAAGATACATCAGCTTTAGATCTTCACCTAAAGTATCATAAATTATACTCAGAATCTTCTGGTAATCTTCCTGAAATTGTTGCATGAGATCTTTGAATTTAATCCATTCTTCCAGTCCTTTATATTGCAAAAAAGAACCAAAAACTTTGACAAGTAGTGGACGTCCCTTCGCAGCCTTCACTATTTCGATTGCAATTGTAACATAAGATCGTAGTTTATCGCGCTTTCCAGTTGCAGCATATTGCCAGAAAATGTTGAAAGCTCGATTATCATCCATCGGATTAACATTGTAAGTATGAGCCAACCCTCGAGCAACAAACCCTTGAAGAACTCTGCTTTCTTTTGAGGTGACAATTACTCTACTTCCACAACCAAACCAATCAAGCTCAGCTCCTACAAACTCCTTGAGGAGGGATGCCTTCTCCACATCATCAAGAACTGATGGATTTAAGAGATGGGCTCAAGGCCCGTCCACCCATGCTGGGCCCAAAAAGCCCGGCCCACGGGAATAGGGCCCGTGGATGGGGGTGGGTATAAAAGAGAGAGAGAGAGAGAGAAGACGTCTCGTTGGAAATCATAATTCACGTACGTCTTTTCTCTCTCGCGTTTTCTCTCCCGAAGAACAGTAAGCACACGGCTTGATCTTCTTCCCTTCAAGGCTTCATCGGATCAAATTGGACCGTTTCTCTTCCTCCATTGACGACGGTGTTTAATCTGTGGCTAACAAGGTACGCTCGAATCCGTGGTGTGCTTTACGATCGGTGATACGTGTAATTCCCGGGCTTCGTCTTCCGCATTGATTTAGGGGTTCGATTTAGTGTCGAATCCACGTTTTCGGGGATCCGTTATTCCCAACATTGGTATCAGAGCCCTAGTTCACGTTTTCCCGATCTGGTTTTGATGTTTTTGATTGAATTTTCGCAAAAAACGTTCGGCCGTACGGATTGGGCGTGAAAACCCGACACCCGAGCACTGTACGTCGTTTTTTCTGTGTTTGCGTATGTTGAAATCGAAATCTGAAAGCACTGGGTGAAAGGCGACGTTGAGACGAGTCCGGGGAGTGGTCGACCACCGCCGGGAGACGCCGCACGCGCCCACACGCGCGGCCGGGAGGCGCTGCGCGTGGGCGCGACGCGCCCGAAGCGGCGGGCTATGGCTGGCGCGTGCGCCACACGCGCCGGCGACGAAACGGCACGTGCGCGCCGGCGACCGGCGAAACGGGCACGCGCCGGTCCGCGGACCGACGCGTGCTGGCGTCACGCGATGACGTCATCGTGACGTCATCCAACGGTCGGTAACCGCTCGGATGACGTCACCGATGACGTCATCGCCGGCGACGTTCGCCGAGCGGTCACCGACCGGCGACCCGACTTGACGGCGACCGACCCGACCCGATCGCTCGGGCGCATGCCGCGCACGTGCGGTTGACGACCGAGTGACGTCGCACGCTCACGCGCGCGGCACGTGCGGCCAGCCGCACGCGCGCGGCACGTGCGGCCGCCGCACGCGCGCGCACGTGCGGCCGCGCACGCGCGCGCCCGACCGGCCTGACCGGTTCGACCGGTCCGAGCGGTCCGACGACCCGCGCCCGCTGACCCGTTGACCCGACCCGCTAACCGTTGACTTGACCGTTGACTGACCGTTGACCGTTGACCGACCGTTGACTTTGACCGTTGACCCGAAAAAAAAAAAAAAAAAAAAAAAAAAAAAAAAAAAAAAGGAATTTGTTTCTTTTTTCATGTATGCCTATGTGGTTTATATGTAATCCATTTTTTTATTATGCATGTGTTGCATGAATTTTTTGAAAATTATGTATTTTCCCGTATGTGCATTATGGATTATAAGTGATCCATTTTTAGTTCTGCATTTGTTGCAGGAACTATGATGCGTTATGCACGGATATCTGCAATCCCGAGAACAGACGAGGGAAATGCAAGGTTTAAAAGGCTGATGTCAGATTTAGCTAATTATCGGTGACATAACGGTGATTTAGTATCACATGTGGTCAGGGTCAATTAGATGATACAAGAAATCATCTTGAATGGTTATCTGGTGCCGGCTTTGATGAACACTCTTCCACCTGAATGGCAAGCAGTGTTAGATCGGCTATGGGAGGTCAACGTGGTCCCGGGTTATAAGATGCTAGTGGAAGCTTTTGTAAGAGAGTACTATAGGATTGAGTTGGCCAAAACTTCAACCCTTAGTATAAGCGCCATAGGGCGCAGATTAAATGCGCCTTGGTGGCGACATGAAAGCTCTCCAAAAGTTTTTCCATTGTTGACAATTGTGCCTTCAGTTTTCTCAGATGTTTTGACTGATAGATTAGAAGGGACATTCCCTAATTATTTCTTAGATTAGGATGAGATGTTTTATGAGTGTGAATATCTATTTTCATGTTGATATTTTCTCTGTATATATTGCTTAGTGTAATATGTTAGTTGTATTATGTGGAAGTATAATTGTTCTATTGTATGTCGATTAGTATTTGCTTTCTGTTACTGCTGATTGCTATGGGTAATTAGCTGTGGGTAGATTTATGAGCTTTTGTAGCTTCATAGAATTGATTTTGCATATGACAATTATATTAATAATAATTTTGAGTGAGGATTTTTGGAGGATGATTGGAAACGTAGTGACCTTTTGATTCTGAAGCCTTACTTGAAATTATTCATTAATATGATGGGTCTATGTAAATAGAGATGCATAAATGATAGTTATTAAATATTCGTGCATGTATGTCTGATGTGTTCAGATTGATAACTTCAGCAACTAAGAATGTGATTGCTGATATGAACGGCAACAATTGTGAAATATTGAATATGAAGATTCAATATGTGCTGGAAAAGCAAGAAGCACTAGAAGCTCTTGACCATATTATGGAAGATCTTGTGGGTACTGTACGCCACCTTGAGCTAGTAGAGGACTACCTAACGGCATTTGAGCCAAAAATGGACATTTGCAATGCTGGTTCTAGCTCAGAAAGGGCTTTGAGCTCTAAGCGCAAGCGTATTGATTTGTTCAATATGTGGGAATGCAAAGGATCAAGTCCTTATTGCAAGAAATCAAGAGTTAACCAACATAAGAGAGGAAAACGTCCTCAAGTGAAGAAAATGTCAAGAGTGAGGTATTACAATTGTGACAAGAGAGGTCACTATGCTTGCGACTGTCGTGAGCCAAAGAAAGTAATACACCTCTTGTACATTTGAGAACTTTGCTTATGTGTCAAGTTCTGTATGATTGGTTGAATCTAATCCTTTGTGGACTGTAGATTCAGATACGACAGACCATATAGCGAAGGACAGAGAATTCTTCGTGGAATTTTGACGAGTACCAACTGGAACTAAGTGCATCTATGTAGAAAATAACTCCAGAGATGAAGTTAAAAAGATTGGCACCTGCCAACTGAACATGCGTGGTGGACGCACCTTGTTTCTACAAGATGTTCTGAATGCTCCGGAGATTCGTTGAAATTTCAATGTCTGTTTTGATGTTGGTTAAGCTTGGTTTTAGTGTGAACTTCCGTAATAGAGGTGTAGATTTGTATTTGGATACAAACTACTCTAGTTGTGGTCACTTTCTGGATGGTTTTATTGTACTAAATATTGACTGTGCTGATGTCAATGTGTTATTCCCTTGTTTCACGTCTTCTATTTTATATGATAATGATGTGAATATGGTGGCATGCTAGACTTGGTCATATGGGCCAACAACATATGAAAAGACTAGCCAAAGAGGGCTTGTTGGGCAACATTGAAAAAGTCGATTTGCCCAGATGTGAGCATTGCCTAGTAGGGAATATAACAAGGAAACCATTTGAAAAGGTAAAAGAGCTGAATTTCCTCTGCATTTAATCTAATCTGATGTCTGTGGTTCAATGAATGTGAGAGGAAGGCAAGGGGCTGTTTGTTTCATCACTTTTATAGATGATTCTACTTGATTCGGATATGTCTATTTGATTTCTCATAAATCTGAAGCATAAGTTGTTTCAGAAGGTTTATGAACTTGGTAGAAAATCAATTAGACAAGAAAATAAAAGTATTTAGATCCGATTGAGGACGAGAATATCTATCTGATGAGTTCAGAAAATTAAGTGATGAAAATTGAATAGAAAAATAGTTGTCTATTCCATATACTCCTCAACAAAATGGTGTTGCGGAGAGAAGAAACAGAACTCTACTGGAAAAGGTTAGGTCAATGATGGCGCATGCTAACTTACTAATCACTTTTTTGGAGTGATGCGTTGTTAACTGTTGCCTATATACTTAACTGAGTGCCTTCCAAATCAGTTGCTTCCACTCCATATAAGTTATGGATAGGTAGAAAACCGGACTTAAGTTTTTCTTAAGTCATGGGGTTGTGCTGCCTATACTAATGAGTCCTCTCACAACTTTGGGAAATTAGGTCCCAAAGGAAATAAGAGTATTTTAATGAGATACTCCGAACACTCGAAAGGGTATGTGTTCATAGGTGAGCAGGAAAGTGGGAGTATAACTGAATTCGAATCACGGGATGTCACATTCTTAGTGGATGAATTTCCTAAGAAGGGCGAAATAGGGGAAGATTACTCCCTATTTGAAACCTTGGATCAAAATAATGATGTCAGTGGAGTTCGTCCAAGTGGGAGTAAATATGAGATGTAATGAATTGAATTCAACTCATTCTCAATTGCAACCACCTGATGTGACGACATCATCATTACCTAATCCAAGTGGGAGCATAATGGGAAATGATGTGCTAAGTGTATAATTTCCCATACGGCGAATAAGTTGCCAAAGTATTCCCCGTCAACGTTTTGACATTGAAGGGGAAACTTTTGTGGTTGCTCCACAAGATGAGGATGAGCCAAGAAATATTAATGAGGCTCTGAATTGCCCTAATCAGGAAGAATAGATTCATACAATGAAAGAGGAAATGGAGTCAATGAAGTCAAACCATATCTGGGAACTGGTTGATCTTCCAAAAGGACACAAAGCTATTGGGAACAAGTGGGTTCTCAAAATAAAGCGAAAAGCTGATGGCTCGATAGAAAGGCATAAGGCTCGTCTTGTGGCGAATGGGTATAATCAACAAGAAGGAATTGATTATGAATGTACATTTTCTCCTGTAGTGAGATTTACCTCGATTCGCATAATTCTGGCAATAGTGGTTAGTATGGATCTTGAGTTATATCAGATGGATGTAAAGACTGCTTTCCTCAGTGGTGAATTAGAGGAAGAAATATATATGGAACAACCTGCTGGTTTCATAGTGAAAGGCCAAGATGAAAAGGTATGTCGACTTTTGAGGTCGATATATGGCCTTAAGCAGTCATCGAGACGATGATATATACGTTTTCATAATGCCATAATGGCATATGACTTTACAATGATAGATGAGGATCATTGTGTATATATCAAAAGATCCAAGGATCAATTTGTGATCATATCATTATATGTTGATGATATACTAATTGTCGGAAGTAATATGGAGTTATGTTAATGCTGTGAAGAATTCGTTATCTTCCAACTTTGATATAAAAGACATGGGTGATGTTGCATACATTCTTGGAATTAAGATTTCAAGATTGTAAACCCATAGACACTCCTATTACAAAAGGTGAAGGATTGAGCCATAAACTGTGTCCAAGGACTCCACAAGAGGAGGAACAAATGAAACATGTTCCTTATGCTAGTGCTGTTGGAAGCTTGATGTACACTATGATGTGTACAAGACCTGACATATGTTTTGCAGTTGGAATGGTGAGTAGATACCAATCCAATCCAGGTCAAGCACAATGGAAAGCCGTTAAAAGAATACTGTGGTATCTAAATGGGACCGCTGATTATACGCTAAGTTATTAATGAAAGGGATCTGCAACTCAAAGGCTATTTTGATGTTGATTGGGGAGGAGATTTAAATGAAAGGAAATCTACCTCTGGCTTTGTTTTCTTACCGAATAATTGCACCATATGTTGGAGCAGTAAGAAACAAAAGTGTATAGCCTTGTCCACGATGGAAACCGAGTCCGTGGCATTATCGGCAGAAAAGTATATGAGGATGTTTGGCTTAAGAGATTATTGGATCATTTAGGTGTTATTGGAAGTGCTGCATATTCGTTATTGGTTAACGATGATAGCCAAGCAGCAAAAGTGTACACCAAAGATCCAAAATATCATGGCAAGACCAAACATATAGATACCAAGTATAACTTTGACAAGGATATGATTGCACGAAAGGATGTGAACACAGAGTACATACTACGCATAGAATGGTAGCAGATCCTATGACAAAGCCAATACCTAGAGATGTGTTTTGTGGCCATATGAAATCTCTAGGGTTGCGTAGAGGGTGATGTACTAAATATTGTAATTTCCCTAAGTGTTCACAATTTGATGAATTTGTGTTTTCATCATTGATGCCTATGAATCTTTGTTTGATCTTTATGCATCTTAATGCTCAGTGCATTATTTTAAGTTGAGAAGTATGTCGGACAGATATAAGATTAGCCCACTCACACGGGTAATCGCCCGTTTACATTTCTTGTGTGATAAATAGAGATGAGACTGTTTTTAAGCTTATTATCTAGGTGATAATCGAGAGCTCAAGCTTAAAACACGCATGTCGCCTTAACTTAGTGTTAAGATGAGGACATAATTCTTACGATGTCCGAAAGTAAAATACCCCACATATTTTACTTTATCTGTCTAAAATGCCAGATGTGAGTTCTGATGAATTTTGTGAATGAGTAGATACGTGAACTCAAGTTAGACATTGGGTATGTCTGAACTATCATCTGTACGGTATTGAAAGGTGTAGACATACGCTCCATGGGAAAGGAGTTAATACCGTAATACGTATTTCATACTACGTATGCATGAGACGACCAATAAGAGTGGTAAAAAGTTTGATCTCAACTTTTTATGACGTGTGAGACTCTTGAGGAAAAGAGTTCCTCAATTTTTAGTCCCCTCATGACTCTTACTTATTCTCAAGATTTCTATTTAGTGTTTGCTATCTTAGGATGTTGCCAATGGTCATGAGTTTGATTCGATCTAATGGGGCATTTCTAGAAAAGCAAGCTGAACTGAAATTGAGAGTTTGAAGGAAAGAGGAAGATCGATTTTGGAGAATCACATTATAGTTTTGTATTCACCGGTTAACCAATTATGACTGTCTTTGTGATAATCATAATTGTGAATACAATATATATATCATTGTTTAAAAGAGATCAAGAGAGATATAAATGTGATTGATCGATCTAGGTACCGCATACTAAATCTACTCGGAGTGTGATGCCCATTATGAGCTGCTATATATTCCTAACAGATGTGTGGCAACGAGCTCTCAAAGTATGCTGGTCGCACGGATTATTCACCGGTATGAATGTTGAAGAGAGGAAAAGAGGATTCTATTCGGCCCATCATGTTAAGTGAGAGTCTATGATGGATTTTTCTCTAATGGGGATGAGTAGGGCCTGTCCGCCCATGTTGGTTTTGTACCACCATGTGCGAGTGGGAGATGATGGATTTAAGAGATGGGCTCAAGGCCCGTCCACCCATGCTGGGCCCAAAAAGCCCGGCCCACGGGAATAGGGCCCGTGGATGGGGGTGGGTATAAAAGAGAGAGAGAGAGAGAGAAGACGTCTGTTGGAAATCATAATTCACGTACGTCTTTTCTCTCTCGCGCGTTTTCTCTCCCGAAGAACAGTAAGCACACGGCTTGATCTTCTTCCCTTCAAGGCTTCATCGGATCAAATTGGACCGTTTCTCTTCCTCCATTGACGACGGTGTTTAATCTGTGGCTAACAAGGTACGCTCGAATCCGTGGTGTGCTTTACGATCGGTGATACGTGTAATTCCCGGGCTTCGTCTTCCGCATTGATTTAAGGGTTCGATTTAGTGTCGAATCCACGTTTTCGGGGATCCGTTATTCCCAACAAGAACAATAAGAACTTTCATACTCCTAAATATCTCTTTCAAAAATCGTACTCCTTCGAAAGCAGAAGCAACCTCATGCTCTCTTTTCAAAATATCATGGATCAACTTGGTTTGAAGATAGTGAACACCTCCAGGTTGCCGTGTTGTTTCTTCAATCTCAGCAAGAAAACTGCAAGCATCAAAGCGAAGGGATATTTTATCATATATGATCTTGGCAAGAGCAGTCTTTCCAATGCCATCTCTCCCATGGATTCCAACAATTCGTATGTCGCTTACTTCCAGTTCCAATAATTCCATTATTTTCGATTCTTGACTGTCTTCAAGCTCCTATAAAGGTACTTAAGTTTAGGAGAATGTTAGATAAGAAGAGAAGTGAAGAAATATACAGATGTGGCACTGTAAGTTCCAGATGAAAATGCCATTCTCTAAGACATGTGCTTTGATTGTGCCTGCCAATCAATTATATGCCTTGCTAGTTGAGATGTTGTAACTAATATTTGGCTGACACAGAAGACAGGTTGTTGAAGATAAACTCCTCTGAAGTTCCTCCACACAATCATTCACTACAGAAATCTCATTTAAGCTAAAGATACGTGCTGTCTCTGTTATGGAAAAATCTAGTAAGCAAACTGGCTTACTAACATAAAAAAGCCTAATCTGGCTTAACACACACCCGTTTCTTGTCCTTTGCAAAAGGAAGCACAGAAAGGTGATGACCAGCCTTATCAGAGAGCATCTCCGAGTTGCCACAGTGATAAATTAAGCAGGAGTTTACCATGAGATCTCATTTAGATTTTCAAGATCCATAATGGCTAAAATCAAGTGTAATTAGCTACTGAAAAAAATTGAAGTATATGCAAGCTACTTCAGAGTTCAGACGATGACTTGCATTGTCTTGGAGGTTCAGTTCATGCGTTTGCATTCCTTTTTATATCATATTCTAACTTTACAATGACTGTAAAAATGACGTAAAATTTCGTGGTAATTAGACTTTTTATCTATTTGATGGAAAACACACTCAAGCTGAAACTAACTTCATCAACAGTTAAGAGTCTTTAGGAGAGAGTACTCGAGAAGAGAGGAGAATGGGAGCAAAGAAATATACCAAGGTCCTGTCAGATAACATGGGATTATCACCAGTGGATAGATCCTCAGACATCAGCTTAAACAAAATTTCTCCAACGATGGATGTGATAAGTTCCTGTTCACTGTCAAGGCAGAAAAAATCTCAGTTCCAAACCATTAAAAGATCACTGAAACTTCAAATGGCTCATAAATATGTTAACCCAACGCACTACATAATGAAACGGCAATCAATGTGCTAAAAGATCACTGAAACTTTATGCAGAACATAATTTACCTGATGCAAAGATATAAACATACACACTGATGTTTAGTAATTGTGTGAACGTTGGATAATGGCATTGCAGCAAGTATTTGGTCCAAACAATGGATTAGATTCTCACTGTTTGCCATCGAGTGAAAATATCACTCAACCACGGGTTGAATTACAGAATTACACGATTATATGGCTGAACAGAATGAAGTTTTAAAGATAGTTCACTGAGCCAAACGCAGATATGTAGTGTAAACAGGGTCAATTCGAGAGAAAGATTTGGCCTGAAAAAGGAAGAAGAGGGAATTGAAAATGTTAACCCAGTTAATTCCCATCAATAATTTCCTCTTTTTTTCTCTAGTTTAGTCCCCATAAAGCTTTTAAACAGGCTCGGTAACAATCATAAACCCAAGCGAGCGAGCAAAACAATTTAGAGTCACCAGAGTTGACCGATATTTGCTTTTTTTGCTGGGAAAATGTCGTTGGGCTTCCTTTTCCTGACATTTTCGACATTACCTCCGTCGATTGAGCAAATAAATCAGAAGAAACCTACAAGAGAAGAAGACAGATGTAATGCAACATACCTTTTATATGAGCTTCGTTCCCATCCCTTGATCTTACCTGCCCCGACAAGAGCCTTCTCCCACAGCTTGACTTTCTCATCGCCGAATATTTGCTTGTGCAAGTTCAGGGCGTATCTGTAGCGTGATTTTTGGTCCAGCTGCACATCAGACCGTTCCGCACAGTAGAAAACGGGCAGGATCTCTTTCTTCCCTCCTGATCTAGACGTGTGTTCTACCATGAGCGCGAGCGTCTCAAGGCACTCAGGGCTATCAGCATAGAGTGTTGAAAAGATAGGTATGTAGATGTTGGAGCCGGAGACCGATAGCCGAAGCTTTTCGGGTAGGATAGGTGGGATGTCGCCAACACTGAAAGCTCGAATTCCGTCAGCTTCCAAGCAGCGAGAGAGGGAACCAACGAACCTAAAGGGAGTATCGAATCCAATGTAACTCAGGATCACATCATCTTGATTCAGCCTCGCAGGTTTATCTTCGAAGAGGTCAGATAATTCAGCAACACTCGATTTTGCCCCTGATTTTAGCTTCTCCGGTTTTCTTGACTCGCCTTCTCGGCCAAAAATTGTTTTATTCAGCCTCGCTGGTCTATCTTCGAAGAGGTGATGGTGGGGCGATGGTTGTCCTCCAAAACTGGGCGCGACTCCTTTCCATTTTCTGCTTCGGGAATCAGCCATACTCGATTCCGACTTCAACTCAATCTGTCGTCGTCCAGTTTTCACTCTACCTGGGTTTTTCAGAGAATGGCCAAGTGAACCGTTCGGGTTTGCCTTAACGGTCGTTCCATCCGAGCTTAAGAAGACAGATTCCACCAAAAAAAAAAAAGAAAAAAAAGTAATTATTTACGAAAATTCAAGAGAAATAACTCATTACCAGATTCTCAGTCTTGCTGTTGCCCGGGTAAATTTACTGTACACGATATTTTTACGAACTACGGAGCAATGGCACGATGATGGACGTAAGTTACTAAGGATAAATAATTTATAATAAATTCAAGTTGTTGACGGTATCCCATAGAAAGTCACAAAAGTTAGGAAATTGTAGCACACGAGAGGTAAATCACTTGTTATTATTTTTTTTTTCAGTAAAGAGTAAATCACTTGTTATCATGAATTTGATAATGAATACATATAGCTAGCTTTGTCTTTGAAAGATTCCATAGCTTTGGTACGTAAGCTTCTTCGACCGGAGCAGGTCTGTTAGCTTCTTCTCTTCCTCCAGCGATCTCCTAGCTGTTCCCCGTCCGAGGAAATACCTGGTCTGTACGCCTTTTCTTGAGCTTCTCACTCATGGATATCTGCAATAACCACTTGGGGCTTCCATCAACTAAATGGCCCGATGTTTGCCACTACGAAGTCTTTCTCAGTTTCAGAGGAAGAGATGTTCGGGGGGGCTTCGTTGAATTTCTCTACGAAGGCCTCGATGATTCAGGGATCATTGCATTTATCGATCATCGTGGGATCGAGATCGGAGAAAATATCATGCCTAAGATCTTACAAGTGATTGGGAAAACGCAGATCTGCATTCCCATCTTCTCCAAAGATTTTGCTTCCAGTAAGAGTTGTCTGAAGGAGGTAGAGAAAATGGTGGAGTGTGACAGGACAATCATGCCCATTTTCTACGACGTCTCCCCTTCGGTGGTCGGTGAACAAATGGAGAGTTATCAGCAGTCCTTCCGCGACCATGAGGCCGATGGAGTGACGTCAACGACTATAAACAACTGGAAGAAGGCTCTGCATAGTGTTTCAAGAAAACGAGGATGGGAATTGGAGAAATTCCAGCACGGGTAATACGAAATCAAGATTTCTATGCTTCTTACGAATCTTCCAACAGTGGTCATCGAGTATGAAATTAAGAAAAGAAAAAAGTCAATGCATCTGTTCTTCTGCTTGGTGTATTATCCGAGCAGTTGTTACTTTTCACATCTTACTCTTTCCTTCTTTTCCCTTTGGCAGGCAGCGTGAACTTATAAATGAGGTTGTTTCCACGGTTCGCCGGTTGTTGAGGAAGGATGACTTATATGTGACGGCACATTTAGTGGGGATGGATCAACCTGTGCAAGAGGTGATGAGAAAACTTGGTGTTGGCTATGAAAATGGAGAAGTAATTAGAGGGCAAACGGTGACAGGAAAACGTGTGGTTGAGATATCGGGCCTTCCAGGAATTGGTAAGTCCACTCTTGCCACGGTTGTCTACAACAAAATCCATCGTCTCTTCGAAGGTAAGAGTTTCCTTAAAGAGGTTGAGCAAACGAGACTCCTGTCTCTCCAAGAAGATTTAGTCCGTGGCCTCCAAAAGAGAGCATACACATTCAAATCTCCTGCTGAAGGTACCCAATTTATCAAGTACAAATTTGGAGATCTAAGAGTTCTTATTATTCTTGACGATGTTAGTGATTTTAAACAAGTCAATTCACTAGCCGGAGATCTAAGTTGGTTCGGTTCGGGAAGTAGGATCATCGTGATCTCTAGGAGAAGTAATCTTGTTGACAATTGTAATCTTGTGCCTGTGACCTCTACAAGCAGCAGTACTGTTAACAGCTGTGATGACATTCTCGTTGAAAAGTACGAGCTGAAACAAATGAATGGTGACCATGCCTTTCAGCTATTTTGTAGTGTTCTTAGAGAAAAACCTCTTAAAATGGAATTCTCCTCTTTGGCATGTGAAATTATTTTGGCTGCTGGAAGAATTCCTCTGGTTATTGAGGCTGTTGGTTCTTTTTTACGTGGAAAGGACATAAAGTTTTGGAAGGAGGCATTAGATAGATTGAACCGAGAGCCTTACACTAAGGAAGTAAAACGAATTCTGAAGAGAAGATATGAAGATTTAGATAAAAATGCCCAAGAGATATTTCTAGATATAGCTTGTTTTTTTGTGGGAAAAGACAAAACAATACCCTCTTACATGTGGGAAGCTTGTAGATATGATCCTTATAGAGGAATCGACGAGCTTCACGACTTGTCTTTGGTCAAGACCAAAGAAAACAATGAATTGTGGATGAATAATCAACTTAAAGTCCTTGGGAGGGATATTGTCAAAGAGGAAAATCCAAGTGAACCTTTCAAGCGGAGCAGGCTATGGAATCAGGAGGATATTGAACCAGTATTGAACGAAAGGAAGGTAAATTTTGAAGACAAGAAGGTCTCTTTTTTAGTCTGAATTAAAGTACTTCTTTTGAATACTTATTATATTTTCAGAGATGATTGTGAATATACTTCCATTTCACTTTCTCATTTTACCATTTTTGCAAGATTGGCAGGATGCTGCAGTTGAAGCCCTCAGTGCCACATTCGACAAACCCCATTTATTTCCTAAATGTAGAATTTTTTTTGAGTTATCGAAGCTTAGGTATCTTAAAATGAACCACGCTATTGTCAAAGCATATAAGCAGAGTGCAAAAAGCTCCAGAGAGGATTTTTTCCTTCGAAGATTAAAGTGGCTTGAATGGCAAGGGTGCAACGATATCTCCAGTCTACTTGCTTTAGATATGTCAGAATTGATCGTTCTTGATTTGTCTGGGAGTACCTCCAGCAATTGGCAGTGCTGGAAACAAATTATGAAGGTATGATGACATACCTGTGCATTTTGTTTTGCATCCAGTTTGACGATAGCATGCAGAAACAAGGCTTTTATATTATTCTTTTGTTTTGCAGAGGGCCAAAAACTTGAAAGTTTTGATCCTAAAAGATTGTCGTTGGCTAACTGAATCTCCATTTCCCCATGCTCCTGTAAACTTAGAGAGAATAAACCTGGAACGTTGTTCAACATTACCTCCGCGTGTTGTGAGGTCCATCAGCAAGCTAAGGAAATTAGTTTCTTTGAATATCAAGCTCTGCACCTTTGTGAAAGAGTTGCCAAAAGATACAGGTTCATTGGAAGCTTTGAAAGAGCTTTATATCGATGAAACTTCAATTGAAGCCATTGATTTCCGAAAGGGTTCATTTGGGAAGCTTGAAATTCTGAGTGCTTGCAAATGTAAATCCTTGTCCCTATCCCATTCAATTGGTAACTTGAAATCTCTTTCCTATCTAGCACTGGACGAAACTGAACTCAGTGAGCTCCCTGATTCTATCGGATCGCTAAACAATCTCCAGACACTATCTCTGAGAAACTGCGAGAGGTTGTGGAAATTGCCAGATTCCATCGGAAACCTCACGGAGCTGCAAGTCATGGATCTTTCGTACACGTTAGTCAAGGAACTGCCTTCCTCTGTCCAGGATTTGAGAAACTTGAAAGTATTAAAGATGGCTCGCACTTATCTAGGAAAATTTCCAGGGGAGATTAAGAATCTAGAGAGTTTAGAAGAGATAGATTTCTCGAGATGCAGAAGTTTGAAAGGTGAATGCAACATTACGGGATTATCGTCTTTGCGGGTCCTACATCTAGAATACACTGATATTTCTCAGCTGATTGTGACGGATCGCCAATCCTGTAATCCCCAAAACCTCAGACTAGATCGCGATGTTCCCGTCTCGATAATTGGAACAACACAAGGGCACAGTATCGGTTCAATGGATGGGAGCCTACACCACAGTTCAAGGCTGACGGACATCACCATCAGCATGCGATGATGAGAGACCGTAGCAATGTGGTGGTCAGACAGAAGCAAGGAAGTTACCGGTGGATGAGGTTTGGCGAAGGAGGAAGTTGGCGCTCCTATCCCTTTAATTCAAATTTGTAACTGATCAAGCGTGTCAACTGATCTTCCCGCAACAAGGGCTATTAGGGGCATTACCAAATTCAAATTTTCGCTTCTATTTTGAATTTTCAATTTACATTCTTCTTTCATTTTATTGGCCTTCACACTCGCGCACTTTTAAATTAAAAGTTTTAATTGTCTTCCACATATGTCAATTTCTCGCAATTTTGCAGGCACATGTTAGTTTGGATTTGACTCGTGAAAGTATTACTCAGTTTATTTGATTGATCCGCAAGACAACTTCAAGGTCTTCAGTATGTGTTTTATTTCCTTTCTTGATCGTTCATATCTAAGTACTCTCCTTGATCAACAGTAAAGAATGAAATCTTGTTCTTTTTTAGTCAATTTTAAAACTAGAACGAAAAATTTGATGATGCATCCGACCATCTAACAAAAATTCTTCAAAGATACAATATGTTTGTGAATGTCGTTGCACCTATATTACCAAAAATTGGAAGTGATTGCTTTTTCAAATAAAATTGAAAATGATTATTGCTTGGTTCTCTTAATAATTGATTTAATTTAACTAGTATGAAAACTATAAATGTAATAATCTAAATATAGTCAACATACATTGTCTCTTTCAAAAGAACATCTTGCATAAAAAATTGTGTGCTTACGTGCACAATAGAAAAGAGAAAACTTTCTGATTCGGATAGAGTATTATGACTAATCTAACTAACAAAAAATTAGTGTATTTTATTTCCGAGATTTATAACACAATGTATTTAATGGCACTTATAATGAATGAAAATATCTAATATATGATTAATATGCTGGCTTTCTATGAAATTTTCAATCTTTCTTAACGAAATTTTTTAGGACTATATCTTGTGATATTATGACTCACATATGTATGATATATTATCGTTATCTTGAGTTTGTGTTGTATACAACACCAATATATGTTGTATACAACACCCATATATGTTGGAAGATTTTAATTTGTTCAAAATCTGATGTTGCCTTTTATGTATAAGAATCTTGGATTATAGTGGATATATATATATGCAAGGTTCAGCACAAGATTTTCGTTGGTTACTTCTTTTATCCAAGTTCGAGTATTTGACCAAGAAGTAGACGGCTCTTCCTTGTTCAATATAAAAGTCGCACAAGAAAGACAGAAAAAGGCAGCTATTGTTCAATCCGTACAGCGGACTCCAAAAAGGATCAACATCGAGCCGAACCGACGACTCTTTCCAGGACGCGCGAAAGAGTTTGTTCTTCGGCCAGGCATAGGAACAAGACACATGTAAATAATATATACTATGAGTTTTCCATTCAATTGAGTTATTGATTTATAAAAACTGTAGGTTTGGACTTAATCTAAATATAAGAAACGCTCGAATATATAAGCGATTGTAACCCTGATTCTTTGATTATTAGTGGGCTTTTACTGCTGGCTCTCTCCGTAGAGTAGGTATGGGCTGTCGAATTGAACCATGATCTCTGGTGTCATTTATTTTTCCTAGTTTATATCACTAGTAATTTTGCATTAACTTAATTGCAAGATCTTATCAATTTTTGCATTAATTTTACAACACTAGAGAAAAAGAAATGTATTTTAAAAGAACATTTTGATCAACTAAGTATATCCAATTCTAACAAAGTGTGAAATGGTATAAGTAAGTTACTTAGATTCATAGGACCCAAGTAATTCCACATTCGTCTCAGGAGAAGAGGCCAAAAAAGTTTGGCCCCGGCTGCGTTCATCGCCATACGGTGCTTGAAAGCATCGCTGCCAGCTTTTCCCTTTATCCCTCCACCTTGCGTTGCAGGCTGAGGAGAAGACTCTGCATTCCCTAATCCTAAGATGGTCAATAGACATTAGTTTGTCTACATCTTTTGGATCACGAGTTAAAATTCTGTTCAATGCACATGGGTCATGAAAGGATTACCACAACATATATCTTGTTTTCTCTGACATAAATTAGCAGCTGCTCCGAAAATCTTATACGAACTCGGCCCCAAAATAAGACAACACCATCTCAACTTGCAGTTGTTAAGTTGCCTGTGGTGAGCTCGTGTACCTCGTTTTTCTTCCAAACCCGTCAGAATTCAAAATGGAGCGTGCACCAGAAATCAAATCGTACATTGTAATCGAATCTTTGAGTTAAGAATAATTGTGTGCAAGTGGGGTTAGATCCCAGGAAGTGAATGAAAAAGTAGGTGGCATTGTTGGCCTTTGGATCTGCCCAATGTGGTGGGCGTGTCGGGGCCGAGCTTTTGCGAAAAGCGTAAACATCATGTACTTGATTGTATAATTTTTTTTTCTTTTCTTTGTTTAATTTTCTTTTTGTTGAGAGGCAAGGCTCGCCAGCTAACTCTCGCTTACCGCAGGCGAGGGTGCCCTGGCCCCTGCTGGACCGGGGTGAGGTAGCTATTTGCAATTTTGAGATTGTATTATGTACCCGATGCATAGTTTAAGAGGAGAAATTTTAACAGGTTAATGTAGATGACTTTCGGATTATGCACCCTATTGTACAGCTAAAGCTGCATATTGTAAGTCCTGCAACTAGCAAATACAATAAGTGCCGTGAATATACAACATGTAAAAAGAATTGCTTTTTTATTTAGGATGATGCTTACTTTTCATGATAATTTTTTCATATGCACTTATTCATCATAAACTAGGTAGTTTTTATGGAAAAGATTCTTATCAGCTTAGTTATGAAGAGAACTTCCCACGTGACTTTAATTAACCATACCATTTTTTCAGTTAGAAATTAGTCACAACATTTTCAAATAGTCATAATAGATATATGGATGTAGGAGCAACTTCACATCCTAATCTAACAATTATGGCTGGTATAAAAATTAAACAACTTTGATTTTATTTTTTAAGTTGATTTTCTTCTTTCACTTATATGGACGCCCCAAGGGCTTTTTGTCAACAAATCTGTGAAAGATAATATATGAAAAGTCAAAGACTTATTTTCAACTAATGATTAATATTAATTAGATATAAGAATCTAAATTAGCCTAAATCTAATGTGTCAATAAGAGAACATTATCAAAATTGCTATTTAATATATAATCTCGACATTGACAAATCATCAAGATCACCCATCTCTTTGGCACTTAATGGGTTAATCCAAGGAAAGCTTTTCGTTGGGGCCTCATCAAGAGAGTTGTCGGTTTTAACTTAATATTTGGCTGACTCTTTGCTTGATTGGAAGAGGAAATTGGCGCATTAAATGCCACCTCATCTCCACCAACTATCCTCATTTAATCTCTCTCTTTCTCACAACGGCCCTAATTAAAGCAATATTATTCAGATGTTTGCCGACGGAAGGACTTGGAGACAGACATTAATGATAATGACTGGTCAAGTAAATATACAGTAAAATGCATAAAACCATGCATTTCTGGAAGAGGGACTGGTCGAATTAAAGGCCATCTTAGCTCTCACAACTATCCTCATTGACTCTCTTTATCTCCCTCACAACTGCCCTAATTAAAGCAATCTTTCATATATCTTGATAGTTGTCCCTAACCAATGGAAGAAAGGACATGGAGACTTGTCGAATTAAAAGTCATCTCTACTCCCACAACTACCCTTAGTCACTCTCTCTTTGTCTCTGTCTCCTTCTTCCACAACTACCCTAATTAAAGCAATCTTTTGTATACTTAGATGGTTGTCCCTGAGCAATGGAAGAAAGGACATGAAGACTTTTCGAATTAAAGGTCATTTTAGCTACCACAACTATCCTCAATTACTTTATCTCCTTCTCCCACAACTACCCTAATTAAAGCAATCTTTGGTATACTTAGATGGTTGTCCCTGAGCAATGGAAGAAAGGACATGAAGACTTGTCGAATTAAAGGTCATTTCAGCTGCCACAACTATCCTCAATTACTTTCTCTTTTTTTCCCTCTCCTTCTCCCACAACTACCCTAATTAAAGCAATCTTTCGTATATGAGCAATGGAAAAAAGGACATGGAGACTTGTTGAATTAAAGGTCATCTCTGCTCCCACAACTACCCTCAATTACCATAATTAAAGCAATCTTTTCCCTGAGTGGTGGAAGAAAGGACGTGGAGACTTGTCGAATTAAAGGTCATCTCTACTCCCACAACTACCCTTAGTTACTCTCTCTTTCTCTCCCTCTCATTCTCCCACAAGTACCCTAATTAAAGCAATCTTTCGTATATTTAGATGGGACATATTTAGATGGTTGTCCCTGAGCAATGGAAGAAAGGACATGAAGACTTGTCGAATTAAAGGTCATTTCAGCTCCCATAACTATCCTCAATTACTCTCTCTTTTTCTCCCTCTCCTTCTCCCACAACTACCCTAATTAAAGCAATCTCTCATATATGAGCAATGGAAGAAAGGACCTGGAGACTTGTTGAATTAAAGGTCATCTCTGCTCCCACAACTACCCTCAATTACCATAATTAAAGCAATCTTTTTCCTGAGCGGTGGAAGAAAGGACATGGAGACTCGGCGAATTAGGCATTGTTTGGTAATCATCCAGACAGTGCCTGATTCTGATTTTTTGTTTTTGAGAGTAGTTTTGGAACATAATCATGTTTGGTAAAAATTTTATTCCCAGAAACAAATTTCAATTTTTTTATTCTCGGAAGTAGATTTGGAATAAAATCAAGAATAAAAAAAATTGACTCTTGCTTCCAGGAACAAATCTAAGAATCAAGCCCTTATTCTCTTCTTCTTCTTCCCTTTTCTTCTTCTTCATCTACTGTCGCCATCGCCATCCGGCGCCCACCACCGTTGGTGGTCGGCAACTAGTCCGGCGGTAAGCCCAGCCACCGGCGAGGCTCGCTCAGCCCCGCCAGTGGCCAAGCAAGCCTTGCCTAGCCTCAGCAAGGCCTGCCTTGCCATCAGCGAGGCTGGTCGCTGGCCGAGCCTCGCTGATGGCTAGGCGGGCCTTGCCCAACCCAGGCGAGGGCTGCCTAGCCATCGGCAAGGCTTGGCCAACAAGGGCCGGCCTCACCGAGGGCCGGCGACACTCCGGTGAGGTCGCCGACCCAGCTACTTGAAGAAGAAGAATAGAAGAGAGAAAGGAAAAAAAGAAAAGAAAAGAAAAAGTAAAAAAGTAAAAAAAAAAATTATAAGAAATTGATTTGAAACATAATCAATGAGCACGGTATCAAACACAATTCTATTCTAGAATCAGAAATTTTGGACAGTTACCAAACGGTTTAAAATGTTTAGAAATTGTTCCCGGGAATAGAATCATTACCAAATATGCCCTTAAAGGCCATCTCAGCTCCCACAATTACCCTCAATTACTCTCTTTCACTCCCTTACAACTACCCTAATTAAAGTAATCTTTCGTATATTTGGATGGTCATCCCTAAGCAGTGGAAGGAACGACATGGAGAGTTAGACATTGGTGATACTAATGGTCACGTCAGGAATAGTAAAATGCAATATATATATGGAAACTTGTTCTTTTTTGTCAATTTTAAAACTAGAATGAAAAATTTGATGCAGCATCCGATCATCTAACAAAAATTCTTCAAAGGTACAATATGTTTGTGAATGTTGTTGCACCTGTATTACCAAAAATTGGAAGCAAGTGGTTTTTCAAATAAAATTGAAAATGATTACTGCTTGGTTCTCTTAATAATTGATTTAAATTTTTTGTCATAATAATTGATTTAATTTACCTAGTGTGAAAACTATATATGTAATAATCTAGCTATAGTCAACATACATTGTGCCATCAAAAGAATATCTCACATGAAAAGTTGTGCTTACATGCACAATAGAAAAGAGAAAACTTTCTGATTCTGAGAGAGTATTGTGATTAATCTAACTAACAAAAAATTTAGTGTATTTTATTTTCAATATTTAAATGCAACGTCCTTAATAACACTTATAATCAATGAAAATATCTACCCTTTGATTAATATGCTAAATTTTTAAGACATTTTTAATCTTTCTTACCGAGATTTTTTAGGACTATATCTTGTGATATTATGACTTACATATGTATGATATATTATCGTTATCTAACTATGGATCCCTCTAACCAAAAAAATGATAATAATAAATAACTATCAAATCCTCAAACACCAGCTATTAAATCATGTCTCGAGTTTGTATTGTGTACGTGATCCAAATCTGTTGGAAGATTTTAATTTGTTCAAAATCTGATGTGGCCTTTTACCAAGGTTCAGCACAAGATATTCATTGGTTTCTTCTTTTATCTAAGTTTTGAGTATTTGACCAAGAAGTGGACGTCTCTTCCTTGTTCAATATAAAAATCGCACAAGAAAGACAGAAAAGGGCAGCTCTTGTTTAAACCGTGCAAGCGGCCTCCAAGAAGGATTAACAACAAGCAGAACAGACGACTCTTTCTTGGACGCGAAAGAGTTTGTTCTTCGGCCAAGGATAGGAGCAAGACACATGGAAATTAATTTATGTTCTGAATTTTACATCCAATTGAGTTATTTATCTATAAAACCTGTGGATTTGGACTTAATCAAAGTACGGGAAACACTTAAGCATATAAGCGAATGTACTCCCAACTCTTCGATTATTAGTGGATTATTTGTTGCCAAGTCTCTCCGTGGAACAGGTACCAACTCTCGGACCAAATCATGATCTACGTTGTCATTTATTATTCCTAGTTTATATCTCTAGTCATTTTGCATGAACTTAAGATGCGAGTGAGAATCATTCTCTTTATCTATTTTTTCAATTTTTTGGTTCTCGGGAACAAGTTTAAAACAGAAATCCGTTCGGTAACACAGTTCATTTATATAGAAATGAGAAGTAGAAATTTTCTACTTTTCTATTTTTAGAACATAAAGGAGACATAAAAACTCTTCTCATTACATGCTCTCGATGCCAGACGTCCGCTAGCCCCCACCGATCACCTTAGAGGGAGATATTTAAGAAGGTCTAACAAACAAATTTATGTTTCAGGCATAATAATTTTGTGTCGTTATCAAACGCGTATTTCTTATCTAGGAAATAGAATGGTTATCATTAATGCATTTAATTGCAAGATACTGTCAATTTTCGCGTTAATTTTACAACACTAGAGAAAAAGAATTGTATTTTAAAAGAAAATTTTGATCAACTAAGTACACCCAAGTGTGAAATTGTATAAGTAAGTTACTTAGATTCGTGTGACCTAAGCAATTCCACTTTCATCTCAAGAGAAAAGGCCAAAAAGTTGGCCTCGGCTAGGTGTATTCATCGTCATATGTGCTTGTAAGCAATCTTCACCAGCTTTTCCGTTTACCACCCCCACCTTGTGTTGCAGACGGAGGAGACTACTCTGCATTTCCTAATCTTTTGACGCTCAATAGACATTGTCTACATCTTTTGGAAAAAGTTAAAGTTTTGTTTAATGCACATGGGTCATAGAAGGATTACCACAACATATATCTTGTTTTCTCTGCGATAAACTAGTGGCTGCTCCGAAAATCTTACACGAACTTGGCCCACAAATAAGACGACACCATCTCAACTTGCAGTTGCTAAGTTGCTTGTGGTGAGCTCATGTACCTCGTTTTGGTTTTGAAACCCGCGAGAATTCAAGAGCGGTCACGAGAAATCAAATCGTATATTGTAATAGAATCCTCAAGTTAAGAATAAGGAAAAATGACACAAATAGTATCTAAACTTTGCTCAGATTTGCAATGCAGTCTTGAAACTTTTAGTTTGTTTCATGTGATTCTTGAACTTTAATTCAATGTGTAATTTGGTTTCTGAACTTTTAATTTGTTTAATATAATCACTTAACTTTGGGTACATATTCAATTTAGTTTGTAAATTATATGAAAATATTTAATGAAGTCATCGGGATCAAGGACTACATTGAACATCTTCATATAATTCAGGGACTATGTTAGACATATATCAAAAGTCTAATGACCAAATTGAACAAATCAAAAGTTCATGAATCACATTAAACATTAAGCTAAAATTTAGAGATCACATTGAACAAATTAAAAATTCATGGACTACATTACACATTGAGTCAAAGTTAAATGATCATTTGTGTCATTATCCCTAAGAATTATTGAGTGCGAGTGGGGTTAAATCACAGAGAGTGAATGAAAAACTTAGTGGCATTATGCGCCCTTTGGATTTGCAAATGCGGTGGGCTCGTGGGGGCCGAGCGTTTGCGAACAGCATAAACATCATGGGACTTATCATGAGACACCTGTAAGATCGATGAGGAGTGACAGAACTGCCTC
Source organism: Eucalyptus virginea (assembly GCA_014182375.1). Taxonomy (NCBI): domain Eukaryota; kingdom Viridiplantae; phylum Streptophyta; class Magnoliopsida; order Myrtales; family Myrtaceae; genus Eucalyptus; species Eucalyptus virginea. Next base: position 6,451,460 of record CM024520.1, on the reverse strand, counting down.
AACAACAAACGGCAACGATCCAATTAATGCTCACTCACCAGCTCAATCAAGTCAATGTCGCCAGCTTGGAGAGAGAGACAGGGAGAGAGCTTTTAGTAGATTCTCTCTATGTCCAAACTTTAATCCTTATTCGAATCTTTTCTCCCTCCTTCTTGGAGAACACAACCAACTCCACACAGGACCTGACTCATGCTTGCTCACCAACTCAATCGAGTCGATGTCATTATTCCTTTTTATTGGTAATAATTCAAATATTTTCCTATTGATTCTTATAGAACACAACCAGTTCCACTGTGATAAGTGAGGTTAATGTTTCTTAAGGTTCCCCAAATTTGCTCGATTTATGTTTCACATTTGTAATTTTATGTTCAAGACTACTTAATTCGCAAGCTAACACATTGTTTGTCAAAAAAAGTAAAGTTGGCATGATTGGACCTAAGCTAAATCGTCTAACACATTGCTTGGCCCGAAATTAATAAATTGGTGCAAAATTATTTATGTTTTTCAAACCCTAACCTTGACCATTAAATCGAGAAACTAGGGCAAAATTCAGTTTGACTGAATTCAGCTTGGCCAGAAATCGTGATATATTTTTCATACTCTAACTATCTAAACAATATTGTGTGACATTAAATTAATAAAAAAAAATCACCATTACCAAAGGAAAATCATTTTGAACGACTACAAGTATTCTGTTAGAGAATTGGTGAATTTTTTTATGAACTAATAAAATATTGGTAAGCAAGAAAGAAAAATAATTCTAAAAAAATGACTCACCGGAGAAAAATGTTTTAAAATGAGCAAACGAAATATGCGTCAGAAATTAGATAAATTATCATTTTACATCATTATGCTTTTGAAAGCCACCAATTCGCAGCATTATTTTAGGCAAGACGGCTTGCATGATTGCCCCAGTATATAAAGACTAATCGAAGCCCAGAACATGTTGGTCAAGTGGTATCTTCCTGGTTGAAGAGGTTTTAAATCATTTTGCTTGAGTTGGGCTGGGCTGGGCTGGGCTGGGCTGGGCACTCATCTCATCAAACAAATCGAAAACGATAATTTAAGTGAGAAGCCCTAAAACAAATTCCTACTGCTTATATGCCTTTATATCTAAGAATGATAAATCACACAAAATTCTTCTAATTAGACGAAGATTTATTTTGTTCCATATGTTGTGCTTAAAAGACAATTCAATGCCCAGATATTCTTAGCTAACTAAATTTTGGGGGGGAAAATACGCAGTGCATGGACATGGAGATCTGGATTCTAAGTCCATTATAATGTGCCTTTTCCTTATTTTACAAGAAGATTGAGAAAGTTATTCATTAGCATGAATTCGGCAATGAAAGCTAGTTTTGTCAATGAAAATGCTTTCTATGTCCATCCTTGAACTGTTTTTATCCCGTAGTTCTTGAAACCTAGTTCTCATTTAATTCAGAAACTTAGAGGGCAGTATCTAGGCTCAAAGTTTAGAACCGGTGTCAAGCAAATTTCAGAACAGAGCCAATAGTCATTCTTTTGAATTGACAGCAGAAGTACTCTGCATACTCTCAAATCTCAATACAAATCCCTCCCTAGCTTTCTTTTTTTTTTTATTAAGAATAATCACATGAACCGTCTACAAAAATGAATTTTGCTGATGGACACGGTCTCAATTTGGCCGTTAGACGGGTTTCTTAATTAGGGATCTCGGCACTACTCATTTAAATCAGAACATTCCCAGGAGAATGTCGCTGCAGATTTGTTTTGACGCGTAATGAATGCGGCTTGTTGAGGAACGGCGAGTAATGCAGAGAAAGAGCAATCAAGCTTCACTGTGGACCTAACGGCAGCATCCTTAGGTTTAATTTTGATATCCCTGTCCCTTCATCAACCCAACCCCTCCTCTTAAATACGTATGTTGCTGCAGATAGCTCCCTAGTCTTCATACTCGGTCTCTTCATCATCATCCTCGTTGTTTTCTGCATATCTCCATCCCTCCACATTCTCTTGGTCCCCTTTCGTCTCTTCACTATCTTCTTCCTCGTATATGTCCTCTTTAACTGGCCACGGTTTCTTCGCCACATCCAAGTGATGGGAGTAGGGGGCTGGTGGCACCTTTCCTCCTAGCGGACTTTGCCACGGTTTCTTCACCACATTCGCAACACATATGTTACTTTCACACTTTTTGTGATCAAATTCTTGTACTTTTAATTTGTCTAATCGAGTCTTTCTAGTTTCACAAAATTTCTAATCAAGTTTTTTTAGATAGCAAATCCTGTCAAATCCAGTTGACGTGGCTATCAGACAATGTTGTAGTGTGGCATGGACAAAATTTAACCAATGTGGATGTCCACGCAATTATCCACATAAGTTAAATTATATCTACATTGTAGTCCAAGTTTGTTTACATTGCCTAAAGGATTTCACGCACGTATGCACACTATCATTATCCAATGGCTATGTTAGTTGAATTTGGTCGGATTCAATGTCAATAGGACTTAATTAGAAAATTTGTGATAGTACGACTTAATTAAACAAATTAAAAGTAAATGAATTTGGTTAGAGAAAGCGTGAAAGTACAAGGATGATAAGTAGAATTATTCATTCACGTAACTCGTGCATCTTAACATAATAACACACAACCTCACCATGATTGTCAACTTCAATATTTTTGGGTCCAGATTCTCAACAAGTCTTGGCAAAAGGAATAAACCACCTCTGAGAGTAAAAATCTCTTACTCAGTCTTAGCCCAATGGAATATTAGTCCGGAAAGGTAATAATAAATGGGCGGTGCCATTTCCACTCCCTATATAACTAAATTCACCCTCATTTTCACTAAAAAGACAACATTATCATCACTTTCAATTGCAATCTAAAATGGTGGCTACAAATTAATTTACTTTCCTTCATTTTTTAGCTTTTCTATTTATGTTTAGGACTTAATTGTCATAATTAAGAATGTTACATGATTGTTTTATTTATGGTTTTTTGTCAAATTTGAACTTATTGCTATTTAGAAAATAAAAAATTCTCTCTTTTGCATCATTGCTGTTATAACAACTTATCCATCTTTCATCCCTCCTATCTCAAAAGCTTACTTTCTTAGTGAATTCTTATTTTTTTTTTTAATTTCGTTAGCTTAAAATATATATTAAGTCTCTGGATTTACTATCCAAAAAATTTATCTTTTTTTTTTTTCATTATTATTGGCGAGATGCTTTGACACGGAATGGTAAGACGCTATAAGAGTGTTTACAAAAATACTAAAACATTGACATGAAATAGTTACTCATAATGAAGCATCTTGTTATTATTCATAAACATTTCACAAATGATATTAATCTTTGTCAATCTAAAATAATAAAATTTCAATGGTATTTTACAAAAATTCTAATTTTATGCAAAGCTTTGATATAATTAGATTCCATCTGTTGAAGTTTCATGAACGGGAACATAACTACAATTTCTCTCGGGAAAGCTTTGAAGAGGTTCTTTTTGTGTGGTTTCATCTAATCATCACATAACGTGTATATGTATATAAAAGACAATTGATGAAAACAATTTGATGGCGACAACAAAAATGTAAAGTCTATAAATACATGATTTTGTTAAAAAGTTATCCATGGAATTTTTTTTTTTCTAGATTTTACTGGATAGCTAATCCATAAATTTGTTCGACAATGTAGAACATAACTAGGTTTCTTCACAATTTCTCTTATTGGCAAAACTAATTTTTATGGAAGTAAAGTCTAAAAATAAAAAAGAACATAATGCCTTCAATATATATGGGATATCCACAGTAAACAAGAAAAAAAAAGTGTGATGTTCGTAGTTCTGGCAGTTAAATCTTATATAAGAATAGAAAAACTAACAAAAGATGGAAAGTAAATAAATTGAAGGCTACCACTTTAAATTACGATTGAATAATTAAGGGTAACGTTGTTTCTTTAATGAAAATAGGGTGGATTTAGTCATACAAGGGATGGAAATAGCACCGCCCTCAATTTGTAAGACTTATTTTTTTGGTCGGCAATATGCAAGACTTCAATGGATATCTACCTTTTATTTTATCCAGCTATTCATTTTCTTACGACAAAAGCCAGACCTCCACACGAAACTATCGTTGTTATCACGAAACAACAAAGAAATGAAAACCTATAGTGACTTAATGATACTGTCCTGTACCCGACGTGGGTGGTCTGTTTATCTTGTGCGTGAAAAGTGACCCACTACGCCAAGCTCAAAAATGAAAAGGAAGATCACTGAATAGTGAGAAACCATCAAAAGATTTACACCATCACTTATCATGTCTTAATCAAAACTGAAATATTGAATGAGATTCTTACGGTAGACTATCTTTTATCGGAAATCACATTTTGTGCGACCAAATTGCAGGAAACGAAACCAATGAACATATGAATGGATTGATGTCATCATACAAATTAGTACCTATGCCCTGCATTGTACGTTTCTGAGGGTAAATGAGTCAACAAAAAATTCAGGACAATAAACCAGTCTAATCATATAAATCACACTGCCAACTATGATAGTTTTGCTTTTGTGCGCAAAGTGCAAATTACAATATTTGGTGGCCGTATAATACCATAGGAGAACTTCATTCCCTCAATGAATGTAATTCTACTGGCACTTGCTTTTATGGAATTTATAATTAATCTAACTCAAATTCTAATCTTCCCCCAAACAAATTACCTTATCCCAAACAAAGTTTGACGCTGCTAGCGTTCATTCTATCTATATATATGTAAAATCTTTATCCTAATTACTACAATAAAATACAAGCAATCGCTTATATCTTGACATGAGCATTTATTTGTGTGAAAATTTCAAACTAGGGCTCGAAGTGCTATCAATTTCTCAAATAAGGATTTCAAGTGAACCTTATTTCAAATTAAGGCCCAACGTGCTCTCATTTTCTTAAATAAATGTTTAAAGTGAACGTTGTTTCAAATAAGGATATGAAGTAATCATGTTTATTTCAAAGAAGAACATAATCTTACTAGTTAATCAAGGGCATTTCTATCCTTTACATTTTCTTATTTTCTCCCCATTTTTCTTTTTTTTTTCTCTTTTTTTTCCCCATGAAATAGACAAACTTAAAAAAGAAAAAAGACTTGAACTTCAAAAAATAACAAAAAAATAACCCATGCGGAGGGTTGGGACAGCCCTCCCACTTGTGGCCACCATCCCATTGCTAGTGGGGCGCCGGCCATGGCTAGTGAGGTCATTGACGCCTCGGCAAGGGCTAACAACCTTGCCAAAATCAAGAGGCGTTGCACCCCCCCCACAACCGAGGCCTGGGCGGGAGAGGGTCACGACCCTCGTCTCTAATCGGCAAGGTCACTAGCCCTCGTCAAGGTGTCAAGACCCTGCTGACCATAGCCAACGGCCCATCAGCAACGGGGCGACCGTCATAGGTAATGAGAGCTAGCTACTAGCCCTCTTGCATGTATTTTTCTTTTTTTAGTTTTACCCTCTTTTTTTTTTTCATTGTTGAGTTTATTTTTCTAAGAAAAATAGAAAAAGGAAAAATGAAAAAATTAAGAAAAAGTAAAGGAAGAAAGTACCATTAATCAATTGGTGAGGTCAAGTCCTTCTTTGAGATTAATATAACCACTTTAGGTCCTTAGTTAAAATAACATATACTTTAGATACTTATTTGAGACAATGATAGTAATTCAGGTCCCTATTTGAGATAAGGTTTACTTCATATCATTATTTGAGAAATTGATGGCATTTCAGACTTTTGTTTGAAATTTTCCCTTCATCTGATTTAGTCTACTTATAAAGGTGGATTATGGTAGGTACTATAAAAATATTATCGACACTCATTAAAAGATTGGGTTGACACAACTCTAAGGCCTTGTTTGGTAATTGATCAATTCTTGATTATTATGTTCTTTTCTTCCACGAAATTAAAAAAAAAAAAGAATAGAAATTCATTTATTAACGTTAGCTAATTTGCCATCAATTTCTCAGTGACTAAAGAATAAATTTGGAATAAAAATAAAAAGTAGAAAAAATTTACTTTTTATTTTCGGAAACAAATATTGAGATCAAGTCATTTTATTTATTACCTTCTTCTTCTCCCTCCTCTAGATGGGTGGCAACCGGCCAGAGACGAGGTCCCTCGGTGAGGTTTGCCTCGCCATGGTTGGGCGAGGTCGGCCTCGCTGTTATGGGTGTGCAACTGGACCGGTTCTACCTAAGAACCGGACTAGACCGCCCGAAAAACAATTCTTGGAACTGGTTCCATCAAAGAACATTTTTTGAACCAATTCGGGAGCAAGTTCCGAGTGAATACCCACCTAGGAATCGGATCGAACCGCCTTATTTTCCCACTAGTTTCGAAATCTATTTTATAAGCTAAAAGGCCAAAACTCTAATTTCCTTTTCCCCTAAATTCTAATATTAGCACTTCTTCGTCTTTTGTCCTTCCTCAAAATTCCTTACCAGTCTTTCATCTTCCCCTAAATTTTTATGGATGAATGGGAAATGGAGTTTTATATGTTACATGTTTGAACTTTTTATCGCTTATAATTGTATGTGATTACGTGTTCATCTTATTGATTATTGTTTTAGTCGAATAGAGATTTGTATTGATCATCTTTTATCTTGAATCGTTTTGTTGCTCATAGCCTAATATGATTTTGCCGTAAAAAATGAACCAAAAAAAAAGGAACAAAAAAAGAAAAAAGGTTCTTGGGCATATCTTGGAACCAGATCACAAAAATATGATAGGTTCCAAAACTGGTTCTAGACAAACAGGATAGGTTCTAGGGTCTAAAACTGAACTCGATTATAACAAGATATGTTTCAAGTTCCATCTCTAAAGCTCATCCACCTTAAAACCGATCACCCATACTCATCGTGGCTGGGCAAGGCTCGACCTCACTTAGCCACGATGAGGCCAATTGCGCCGGGGGTCGCAAGGCTTCCCCAAGGCTGGCCAGCTCTCATCTCTAGCCAATCGCCAGCCATCACTAAGGTTTGGCGATCGGCCAAAGGAGAAAGAAGAAGAGTGGAAAAAAAATCTCTAAAAATTATTAAAAAATAAAAGAATTCTATGTCATAAAAAAAATGAAATTGAGGGTTGTACCCAACACTTTCCTGTTCTTTTTCTATTTCGGGAATAGAAATTTTGTGCAGTTACTAAACGCATTCGAATGCTCAGAAACATGTCGACGGAACAGAATCAGAAAAGACTATTTCTAAGCAAAAATTGTTCCCATGAGCATAATGATTACCTAACATACCCTAAATTTGCAGGTAATATAATATAATCAACCCTACCTATCACAACAAATGACAACACTTACCATACTAACACTATATTATTTATTGCGATAAATGCCATGACAGCAGAATTGAAACGTCCTTCATATTTTGCGTCAAGCTGGGATTGACATAGAGATCATTTAAGCTAGAGGGAAGCCTAGGCAAATCCTTAAGAACGTCGCAGTGTAGCAAATCAAGAATCTGAAGACTTGACATGGACTGGATTTCTGATGGGAGGCTGGATGTTCGAGTACCTCGAAGCCTTAGTTCTCTGAGACAATGTAGTTTTGAAATATCACTCGGAATGACTCCCTCCAAACTCCGACACCATGACGCATAAACCTCTTCCAAGTTTATCAACTCTCCAATATCACAAGGAAATTCTCTTATGAAACAAGAATCCATCTTCAGCACTTTCAAACTCCATAGGTTTTTAGTTGAATCGGGCAGTTTCGAAATAACTGTACCCAAAACATCCAACTTTACTAATCAGAATCTCAATTTGCCAATGGATTCCAGAAGCTTTCCTAGCTCACGACAATCCCTCAAAGACAAGCGTCCAAGTAGCCACAAATCTCCAGTTGATTCGGATAGTTCAAGAATTTTAGCATTACCCATGGCTAGCACTGAAAGTGCTTTAAGTTCACGAACTGAACTAGGAAGCCGAACCGATGAGAAGCAATTAGTGGCACTAAGAATTTGCAGTCCAACCAATTTTTCTATCGATGCAGGAAGTTCTCAAATGGAAGTGCCATCAATCAAGAGCTCTCTCAAAGCATTCATCCCATTCATCTCCGTCAGCAACAAGCTAAGCTCGGAGCAAAAGTCCAAATTCAAGGTAACCAAGAGCTTTAGATCACAAATCGAAGGATCTAAATGAACCAATCGAGAACACCGCTCAAGAATCAGTATCTCCAAATTTGGGTAACAAGAGAAGCTGGGGGTAACTAGTAAGTCCTTACAACCTGCGAGATTCAAGACTTTCAAATGCCTCATCTGCATAAAAAGGGAAAAAACTTGGATGGCGTAGAACTATCAATGTACTCAAGCCAAAACAAAAGTAACAAAAAATGAACTATAAACCACCTTAATTCCTTTCCAACCTCCCCAGGATTCTGTAACCTTACTCCACGAAAGATCAAGAATAACTAGGTTCTCCAAATGAATGCCGATTGCTTCAAAATCTCGAGGGCACCCTTGCCAGTGAAGCCACCGAACGTTCATTAAGGCATCTGCAAGTTTTCCACTAATATTGGCACGACCCAAGCTGAGAAATGCCGTGCTTGGTAGGATCTCAAAGCCTGCCATAGTACTGTTAAGGTGGTCTGTTCCCTGCGCAATGGACCACCAAGGTCAAGTAGAGTAAACATGCGGAAGCCTTCAGACGATGAAATTTAGACTATGGATTGTGAGGTAAAGAAAGTTGCTTCATTTATGAAACCTTTTCAAGGAAAATTGAATAACAAATTAGGGCCTGCATGCCACTTTTTTTTCCATGGCATACCCTTTTCCTCTTCTTCGTGTCGTGGGCTATGGCAGGAATGTACAATCTAACACGTCTTCCTGGATCATGGAAACCTTCGTAAATAATCTTCCTGGCAAGGCACCTTAGCATGCCGTGCATGCCTATTTTATTTTCTTCCATTTCTATTAGGGACATACAACAAAGGACCTCGATTCCATCATGAGGACAATCATCATCATGCCACATATATGAGGCAATCCTACAATCCACATCCGGAAGAAAACATGCAATATCAAGATACATCTGCTTTTGCTTTTGATCTAATGCTTCATAAACTATGCTCAGAATCTTCTAGTAATCTTCCTGAAATTGTTGTACGAGATCTATGAATTTAATCCATTCTTCTTGTCCTTTACCATGCAAAAAAGAACCAAAAACTTTGACAAGTAGTGGAAGTCCTTCCGTGGCCTTGACTATTTTGTTTGCAATTTCAACATATGCATGTAGATTATGACTCATTCCCATTGCAAATTGCCAGAAAAGGTCAAAAGCTTGATTATTATCCATTGGACTAATATCATAAGCACGAGCCACCCCTCGATCAACAAAGCCTTGAAGAATGCTTCTTTGTTTTGAGGTGACAATTATTCTACTTCCAGAGCCAAACCAATCAAGCTTAGCTCCTACAAACTCCTTGAGGAGTAACCATTTTCCAAATCATTGAGAACAAGGAAAACTTTCATATTCCTCAATATTTCTTTCAAGAATCGTACTCCTTTGAAAGCAAAAGCAACCTCAAAATCCCTTCAGAATATCAAAGATCAACTTAGTTTGAAGACACTGAAAATCACCAGGTTGCTGCATCGTTTCTTCAATCACTGCAAGAAAGCTGGAAGTGCCAAATTCAAGGGAGATTTTTTTATATACAATATTAGCAAGGGCAGTCTTTCCAATGCCATTTCTCACATGGATTCCAACAATTCGTACATCGTTTACTTCTGTGTCCAATAAGCTAATCATTTGCGATACTTGACTGTCTTCAAGCTCCCATAAAGGTACTCAAGTTTAGGAGAACGCAACTTTAGTAGAGAGGCAAAACAAAGTGAAGATATATACAGAGTTACTGTAAGTTCCAGATGATAACGCCATTTTCCAAAACATGTGCTTTGCATTTGCCTTCGAATCAATCATATGCCTTGTTAGTTGAGATGCTGTAACTAATGTCTAGCTGACAGAGTAGATAGGTAATTGAGCATAACTCTACTGAAGTTCCTCCAACACAATCATTTACTTTATGCATCTCATCTAAGCTGAAGATACGACAGTAAACCTGCTGACTCCATTATGGAAAAATCTACTTAGTATATCTGGCTTACTAAACATCAAAAAGCCTAAACTGACTAACATACCCTGTTTCTTATCCTTCATAGTTTGAAAAAGAAGCGCAGAAAGGTAACTACCTGCCCAATCAGGGACCATCTACGAGTCACCTGCAGGAATAAATTCAGTAAGATTTTACCTTGAGATCTCATTTAAATGTGCAAGATCTATAATAGATAAAATTAACTGCTACAGAAAGAAAAAGAAAACCAAAACTATGATTTGAACAATCCCATCTCACACCACTTCTGCAAAACACCAGCACATAAAATCATCAGCCATCAAGCAAGTAAACATTTTCAACACATGGATGACAGGCCTATCATAAACAGTAAAAGCAGCAAAATGCAAAAACCACTTATAGATAGTATCCAGAAACAAAAGGGAATGCTTTAGTTTTCTGTGAAAATAGAAGTGGATATGTCAAACTTCCTTCTCAAAGTGCAAATTATCGAACACAACAGTTGATCAGAAGTCTTCACTTTCCAGGAACCATGAGAACTACAATATTCTTTACTGATTTACAACATATAAATGCTCTTTTACTGCCATTATTGCTTAGACAATATTTCTCTATTGATTCTCAACTTCCCAATTGCTATCTTCATTTGTAGTAATTTATTGCAGATTTTTACTTTCTGTTTAGTTTTTCCCTAATTCTAACAATCCCTCCTCAAACCCTGCACAGCATTAAGAGCAAGATCGTCTTACCCATTGCATTCTTTACTGGATAATATGATTCATCACACCACAGCTATTAAGTGTCTTGGGAGCAATGAATTGAGACTAGTATAAGAATTCACCATTTTATCAACAATTGTGTATAATCAGCTGAACAAATAGAGTCCACCAAACATAAAAGGGAACCGCAAAATGTTTCCCAAACCTAATGCTGAACTGTCAGAAGTGGCAGAGCAGCTGATAGGACATAAGCTGAAGATGACAGATGCATAAGGCTGTGGTGATGGGGGATGCACAAAGGTGACTTAGTTGTTTCAGAAGAAAATAATGGGATTCAGGCTATTCGAGTATGGTTGCATTTCAAACGACACATTTGCGAACCACTAAGATGGTCATTTGGCAGATACATACAGAAGAGACAGTCACAATAGACAAATATATCTAGAGAGGTCTTGATGTATAAAACAGTCTTGGTGCGTCTTTTTTAACTGAAAACTTCATGATAAAGGAAAAATATTTTCCATGGAAATAATTAGTTTACATTTGTTTGGTGGTTTCAGGAAAGTGGTTTCCTTCTTGTCAGAAGGGGAAGTTATTTTTCCCCAATCTAAACCTATTGTTTTTCAGTCCATGGACAACGTTTCCATAGATCGATCGGTTTTCCGCCGTCTATACACCAAAAAATCAGAAAAACAATTTTCTGATAACAGTTTTCCTTCAAACAAACAGACCCTAAGTTTCATGCATTGCTGTCTACTTAATATAAAGCTACAGACACTCTCAATCACTGATATCATGAGATTAACAATTACCTGCCATTACTTTGTAAATTGTAGAATTGTCCCTCTATTCTTTGTGGATTCTATTCTTGCAAGGGTGATCAGCTATTGGAAAATTGAAGTACGTGCAAGCAGCTTCAGAGTTCAGATGATGACTTGCATTCCCCCCTTGTAGTTTCGTTAAAACATTTACCTTCTTTTTTTCTAATATATTCTTACTTCATAACAACTGCACAATCATGTAAAATGATTCATGGCGATATGCCTTTTTATCTGTTTGATGTAAACATGCTTAAGTCTGAAACTAACTTCATCAACAGGTACAATCTTTAGGAGAAAGTACTGGAGAAGAGATGAGAACAGGAGCAAAGAAAATACCAAGGGCCTGCCAGATAACATGGGTCCCTGAAAGCTGCCCTTTGCATGAGCCTGCTAAAGTCAATCAAATCCCTTGTCGGTTATAAACCTGTTATAAAGGTTAGATTATATAGGTAGTCAAAGATAACCATTTTCCAATGACTTGTATTCACATTGATTCTGTTCCCTTTGGCTTTAAGTGAATCAACGCCAGTGAATAGATCTTCAGACTCTCCATCGGATTCGGACAGATCAGTATCAGCAGACAGAACTTCAGGCATATATTTATGCTCTACATTCAGCTTAAGTAAAGTTACTCTAACAATCAATGCAATGAGTTCCCCTTCACTGCCATGGCAGAAAAAATCTCAGTTCCAGAATCATTAACAGATGCTATCTGAGAACATACCACCCAACGCACTACATAATGAACAATGATTTGGATGTGCTCAAAGATAACCGATCCTTAGCTGCAGAACATGATTTACCTGATGAAAAATATATTAAACATACTACACTGACGTATAGTAACTGTGCAATCGTCGGATAATTGCAGCAAGAATTAGTCCAACCGACAGGTAATATTGTCACCGTTCACCATTAGGGTATAAATATCACTCAACCACGGGTCGAATTATGGAATGACACGATCAGGTGGATGAATAATTAAACTTTTAAAGATAGTTCACCGAGCCAAACTGAGATATGTTGTGTACATGTGATCAATTCGAGAGAAGGATTTGGCCTGAAAGAAAGAAGAGGGAATTGAAAACTTTAACCCCGTTAATTCCCATCAATAATTTCCTCTTTTTGTCTCTAGTTTTGTCCCCATAAAGCTTTGAAACAGGCTCAGTAACGATCATAAACACAGGGAAACCTACAAGGAATCAGAAGGAAACCCACAAGAAAAGAAGACAGACGTAACATACCCTTTACAAGAGCTTAGTTCCCATCCCTTGACTTTACCAGCTTCCACGAGAGCCTTCTTCCACCGCCCGACTTTCTCATCGCCCAACCTCTGCTTGTGAGCGACCAAGGCGTCTCTGTGGACCGAGTTTCTTCTCAGCTGCACATGAGACCGTTCGGCATCATAGAAAACGGGCAGGACCTCTTCCTTCCCACCTGATCCAGACGCCTGTTCCACCATGCGTGCGAGCGTCTCAAGGCACTGAGGGCTATCAGCGTGCGTTCTCGAAAAGATAGGTACGTAGATCTTGGCCCAGGAGACTCACAGCGGAAGCTCTCGGGGAGGTTGTACGGTGCCGTCATCTCTAAAAACGCGAACTCAGGAACACGTCATGTATCGATCCAGCCGCCTCTGACTCTACCCGTTTACTTTGTTCCCGCCTCGCTGGTTCATGTCCGCCACTTTCTCGATTTTCGCCAGCGTATCCAGCCAAAATTGATATAATAGCATGTCGCCGCGGCGGCGGTAGTTGTACACCGTTAGCCGCACTTGATTCCGCCTCCTCCTCCATCTCTCTTCCTCCAGTTTCCGTCGTACCTGGATTTCTAAAGAAAAGAGATAATTGCGCCCTGAATTTTGATATAATATCTAATATAAATCTTTGAATTTTTAATTTGTATAATTTAATTTTCGATAATGTTATCCCCAAAATTTTAGTTCATCAATATAATCTCTAAAATATTAGTAAATATTTAACATAATCCTTAAATTAAAAGTTTATGAATGATATTGCATATTGAATTTAAGTTCAAAAATCATATAAAATAAATTAAAAATTCAAAAATGACAATGAAAACGATACTCAAGTCAATCAATCCGATGTTGCCTTGCTAGTCATTTAGTCTTGGCTGTCAATTTAAGAGAAAACAAATTCCAAAAATAAACTAATTATTTACCAACTTTCAAGAAATTATTCATCATTAGATTCTCAAGCAACATAATATTACGATAAACTTTCTTTTCTCTTTTTGAATTTTCTGATTTTTATTTGATGTGGCAATCGACAGTGCCCCATTGGCAGCAAGTGTCTTTAAAAAGTAACAAAAAAGTCACGTCAGTTTTTTATATTAGCTAAATTACGTGGAGCAAATAGGAGGCTTAATTACATCAATTCAACAGTTATAAAAACTTAATCAAACCATTTGAAAGATATAGAAATCAATAGCAATTCCACAACAAGTTTTCCAGTCCTCTTTGGACTTATCCCAAATTTCTATAAGGAATATTTTTGGACAAAATTTAGGCACAACCAGATTTGCGCCCGAGAAATAATCATCTCATTCATAAAAGGCCATACAGGGCAGCGAATGGCAAAATTGGAAAAAATGCCACCATAAATTTAGGGCAAATGGTACCTTTTTGGGGCTTGCAAGAACCCTTTCGAGTTCCACCTTGTCGCCTCAGGATGGAAGGCTATAATACCTATTTACCCAACGGTAGCCATCTCTAAAGAGGTGATAGGGGTGTTTACTTACACCCCACAAGGCCCTCCACATCTGTGAGAGATATTTTTTTTTCTTCCTCTCCCAAGTGAAAATACCCTTAAGTTTTTAAGTCTCAGAATTTAGATGAGATGGTTAAAGATATACTTAGGTCTAAAATTGGAAAGAATGACACCATAAATGGGTACCTCTTTGGGCATATTTTTGGATAAAAAAATAGTTCGGATAAATACATCCAAGTGAAACTAGTTGAGAATTTTCCACTTATAATATCCGAATACAATATTATATATAAGCCCCTGCAAAAGAGTGCCACATTGCTTAAGATAGCCAACTCACTCTGCATATAACTTTCGAGACTATCCGCACCTCACAAAAGCTCTATAAGGGATGAGAACCCTAGTTTGTATCAGAACTCTTGCAAAGGGAATCCCATGTCGCTTGGGAGAAACCAACAAAGTGAGAAAGGGGCCAATAACTCTCTAGGCCAAGAAGAACACGGTGCGGTTGCATCCTCCTCAGATCCCACAAGTCGCAATAGTCACTTTGTTAAAGGTAGAAGTATAGCGCAAGTGCCAAAACTTAATACGAAAAATATTTAAATGCCAAAACTTACGAAATATACACATAAATACCACTTTCTTTACAAAAATAGGACATTTAAATGCCAACTCTGCTAAAGGATACCAGAAATCCTGCATAATATTTTTTTAATAATATAACTCGACTACGTGACTCACCATAAAGTTGAGTTAACAAAGAAGAGTCAAAATGACGTCATTTTATCCCTTATTTGAATTTTAATATTAATTTAATTTAATTTAATTTAACTCTAAATTTAAAAAATTTAAAAGAAAATTAGCCCTTGCCATTTTGCAATCTCCCATTTTTTAATTTAATTTAAGTTAATTTAATTTAATTTAATTAATATTTATATTAAAATTCAAATCCAAGGCAAAACGATGTAGTTTTCAGCTTATCTAGTCATGTTAGCGTGCGAAACAACTTACACTTGTCTCATCGAAAAAAAAAAACCAGATTAGCATTTTGGCCAGATTTTTTTGCCATTGACAATTAGTTGATCAATTTTGCTCCCATTTTGGCACTTAAGTGTATATTTACAAACTTTTGACACTTAAGTGTTTTCCTGTGTCAAGTTTTAGCACTCCAAGTATCCAAGTCTCCTTTGTAAAAGTGAATGATTTCAAAATTAAATATCACGATAACATAAATATCATATGGACAATAAGATCGAACAATTACATCACATCGATCATGTAAAACAGACACATTAATATTCTCTTCCTAATTTAACACATATTGGGCTCATGATATGTGCATGCACCATGATAAGCGACCTTTGGATCACCGTTCAATAAGGAAGCCAATTGACATATATTTATGAAAAGGGAGTCATTTGAGACAAAGGATTAATTTGCGAAGGGGGTCAAAATTCAGCAAACAGGGAGTCATTTTCTTTGAGTACAAAGGATTAATTTGAAAGGGGGAGGATTTCGCACACTTATTTTTATATAAATTTGGAGCCACTTGGCCATTCTATCACGTGTAGAGTTTTTAGCAAGGACTTTGGTGAATCGGAGCAAGTGGCAGGAACGTTCCTCCCACATCAGTACCATGTCGATCATTTACTCAAGTACTACAAAGGATTAATTTGCGAAGGGGCTTCTCTGGGCAAAATTAAGTCATGGATGATATCTTGCTTGATTTGGTGCCAAGCTGTTTTTGATGCCTTTATTTGATTGCTCCTGTTCAAAAGCTTATTTGTCGGTATTCATCTAATGTAATTTAGATCTCATTTTCAGTAAATGTTTATTTATCTAAACGAAAATGAAAATTATTTCATAATAAACTATAATTATTATAAGTAACTCCATCCATTTTATAGTATACCACATTCGTCAAAATTAAATAGTGTCTATTGGTATGTGAAAATTATTTATTTGTAGTAAACTCTACATTGTCATGGTAAATTCACTTTTTCTGTTAGTAATTTCAAATAATAAAGAACCTTCACCAAAAAAAAAAAAAAAATCTCAATTTAGTACGCATGTGACAAGCCATAAAAAATCTCAACCGATACACTTGTGACAAATTTACCATCCGTTGGTTTTTGTTAATTTTTGTTGTCAAATTACTAAGTTAGATAACACATGACAGTTAATGGGTATATTAGTTTGGATTTTTACTATCCATTTGTCTTAGATGTACTATTTTATGATTTTATAGTATTAATCAAATGTAATCAAAATTAAATTTGTCATAGATGTACAATTTTAAAAATAAGTTTGAAGTAAATTTACCACGTGTGTATCAATTTGGATTAGTTTAACGTACATTTATCACAGATATACCAATTTAAATTTTTTTTCGTGATATTAACCCTAAATCTTCTTTTTTCCATAGCAGACTTGATTTGTTCTCCACAAACTTTTTCATTCCAATTAATATTACTTAAATAATTCTTTTATAAAATATAATATGTTATTTTGAATAATTGTTGCCCATCACCATCAACTGCTACTAATGATAGCTCGACATAGTCCGAATTGAGCTGATTTAGCACCTAACTCACAGACCAATTTGCACAATGTTGGTCCCTAATTTTGGGACCAAGGAGTAAGTCCGATTCGAAGGTCAACCCAAAATCAACCGATTATTTCTTTGTTTTTATTTTTGTATATCTTAAAAGGACAAACAAATTGTTATAAATTACATATCCATCAATAATACGACATTGAGAAACCAAACTATGAACACTTGTACATATCAACCATAAATATAAGATAAGGTAATGACAAAAATTTTACACTTGCTAAAAACAATAAATCATAAAAACGAACGTGTGACACAAGCAATGAGGCAAGTGAATAGGGGTGAGCGCAAGGTGAGCGAGACAAGTCAACGGAGGCGACTTGCAAGCAGAAATGGCTAGGTTTCTTTCTATTTTCTAATTTATATGGCGAACTAAATTGCAAAGAGAACATAAGAGAATGTGCTAAGGTTTAGAGTAGATTAAAACATATATATCTAGTGTATATTATATATAATATATAGGGTTGGTCGTGGACCAATTTTAAATTCCCAGGATGAAAGACCAACCCACACAATACAAGGTTAAACGATAGTAGGACTAAGGACTACTCTAGTCTCCTAAGAACCATGGTTAACCTAAGCTGGTGCTCACACCTACTTTTTCTAAGGACAAACAAGGCTTGGCGACTTTTGCCATTGCTTTGCCAAGGGTCAGGTCCCCGCCCCATGCCAACTACACCCCAACCACTTTTCTTTTTTCCCTAACTTTCAATACAAAAACTAATTTTTTATTATTTTTTAAAAAATTTTCCTTTTTTATTTTGTTTTTCTTTTTTTTTGGCTTGGTGTGTTAATTAACTCTCATTTTTTTGGTTGATTAAATATTATCAATATTACACTCGTGAAATGGAGATAGTACTAGAGACAATACGTTCTATTATGAATAAGTGTTTTTACCACACATGAAATATTTTATTGCAAATGAGATATTACTTGATCTAGTTTATGTTTTATTAAATGTAAGCAATTTTTATGAAGAATAGTGGACAACCTGGGGTATGAATAATAACGTTTCTGTTCAAAAACAATCTTTTCTATTTCTATTCTTTAGAAAAGTTTCCAAGCATTTGAAGGCGTTTAGTAACTGCACAAAAATTTTATTTTTAGAAATAAAAATGCATTTGGTACGACCCCAACTATTTTTGAGACTTAGAATTTCTTTTAAAATATTAATAATTTTATTACATTTTTCTTTTTTTTTTTTTTTTTTTTCTTCTTCATCTAGCCGGTCACTGCCCTCGGGGGAGCCTTGGTCTCGCCCAAATCTAGCAAGCAAGGCCAACCTTGCAATGGGGGCTTGCGAAGCTCTAACATCATTGCTAGGCCTGATCTGGCTGATTGCTTGCCATAGGGAACTTGAGATCAGTTGATGCACAAAGATACATAAATTAAGGGAAAGTAGTTAAGTTGATAAGTCAGTGCTTTCTCTCCAAACAAAGGAGGATCCAAGATGTTACATTGGGAGAACTCCAACATGAAATCTATTTGTGCTTGGATGAGTTGTGTATCAAGCATCAAATGATCCAGACTTATGTCAATGACAACAGAGAACTTGATAGAGCATGTTCTCATCAGAACCTGAAGATCAAATGCTCCAAGAAGGACTGTGATGGTTCTTGTGGAAATTCTTCCAGAAAAAAGAAACACTTCAAAAAGCTATGGATAAATAAATCCAGGCATAGCTCCAAACATGGGTCGAAGCACTTCCGGAGAAAGAAGAAATGGAGATACCTATGCAAAAGAAAAGATCGCTCAGGCCACAAAAAGTCAAATTGATGCTTCATTTGCAACCAAAAAGGACATTTTGCCAAAAACTGTCCTCCTACAAAAAAAAGGTAGAACCATTTGATACATCATATAGAAAATGAAACTGGTATTTCTCTTGACAATGATGATATCGAATCTCTATTTTCTGCGGATGAAGAACCATGTGAACAAACCCTTTGTGTCATCCTTTGTCATCAAACTCCCAAGTGACACTAATTCGGATTCAAATCCTGATGATATCTTTCACATATCTCTTACTCCTTCAGAAGAAAGCACTGACATATTTTCGAGCCAAACCCATTGTCCTCATTTCCCTGTGAAAATATTCACTTCAAAGTTTACCAAACCAATCACTATCATTGCTTTCATAGACACTGGAGCAGCTTCTTCGATCTTAGATACTAAAGTTCTTCCTGAAGAATATTGGACTCCCTGTATCCGATACTTCAACTCTGCTTCGGGAGATACTTTCTCTACAAATGTGAGAACCACTCCGATAACTGTCCAGTTTTTTCCATAGTGTTCCATAACTACAAAAATCTTTGGATCTAGTCTTCCCAACAAAGATTTAATCAACAAAGATTTAATCATTGGTTGGGATATCATGACTCAAATTTCCCAACTCCGCATCATTCCTCGAAAAGGTCTTAAATATAAATACCAATTCTCTGAATTTGTCAATATTCAGAGACTTTTTTCCATTCATATGAGCCTGTTAGACCCAATCATGCAAAAGTTGTTGGAATCTTGTTCGGAATCTCACTCTGAGTTTGCTCAGAAATGCTCTCATCCTTTATGGAAAAACCCAGAATTTTATGTTCGCCTTCCTTTCAAGAAGAATGAAGACATCAATCCAACCAAGGCGAGTCATATGGGAATGAATCCAGAACATCTGATTTTAGCCCAAAGGGAATGCTCAGAACTACTGCAACAAGGTCATATTGAGATTTCCCATTCTCAATGGGCTTGTGAAGCTTTTTATGTCAATAAGCGTACTGAGCAAAATCGAGGCAAGATGAGATTGGTAATTAATTACCAGTCTCTTAACCTCTTTCTTCAAGATGATAAATTCCCTTTACCCTCCAGAAACTCTCTTTTTGCTAGATTATCCAAAGCCCAAATCTATTCCAAATTTGATCTTAAAGCTGGATTTTGGCAATTGGGCATTCATCTTGAAGACAGACCCAAGACAGGGTTCTGTATTTCAAACCAGCATTTTCAATGGAAAGTTTTCCTTTTGGCTTCAAGGTTGCACCATCCCTCTTTCAAGGCAATGTGCCGAATCTTTCAACCAATCCTATCAAGCGCAGCAGTATACATCAATGATATCTGCTCTACAGTTCTGATGAGCAATCACATTGCCAACTCCTTGAACAATTTGCAGACATTGTGAAAAAGCATGGCATTATGCTTTCTTAGAGAAAAATGAACATGGCCCAAACAGAAATTGAATTTCTTGGTATGCATCTTAACAAAGGTACATACTATCCAAGGCCACATATTGCTCAGGAATTGCTAAAATTTCCTGAAGAAAACTTCACAAGAAAACGAGTTCAGCAATTTCTCGGGATAATTAATTATCTTAGAGACTTTGTTCAGAATATAGCAAAGCTACTAATCCCATTGCAGACAATGCTGAAAAAGAATCCCCCACCTTGGGGAAAATCTCAGACTAATGCAATGGCTGAACTTAAAAAGATCATGCAATCTCTTCCTCCTCTACAAATCCCATCAACAGGGAAGATAATTCTCCAGACTGATGCTAGTGATGAATATTGGGCCGCCATTTTGTTTGAAGAAATTGATGGTAAGAGGCATCTGTGTGCCTACAAAAGTGGAAAATTTTCCCAAGCTGAAATGCATTATCATTCCACTTTTAAAGAAATCTTGGCGGTAAAAAATGGGATAAAAAAATTCGAATTCCATCTCATTGGCCATCACTTCTTGGTTGAATTGGATATGGCATCTTTCCCTCAGATGACCAAATTCAAATAGAAGCAGGTTCCAAATTCTCAATTGCTTCGATGGGCTGAATGATTTTCAAAATACTCTTTTGAGACCAAGCATATCAGCTGGAGAGAAGAATGTGCTTGCTGACTTCCTCTCAAGGCCAAAGGCACTAGCAGAAATCAACATGTGCATCATGAGACGTGCTTTTCATATGCGACAACATGGTGAAAAGTATAAGATCGAGAAGATCAAAGATTGGCCAAGTTGGAAATATCCTCGAGAAATCATTGAATATATCCAAATGATAGTCTCACTGAAAATCTGGATAAACTCATGTGGCAATGTCACACAGATTTGTTCAGATTCAATGGAGGTTCGATTCTTTATCATTTTGGATCAAATGCAAATTATCCATTTATACATCCTCTCATTTGGAAGGAAGATGATTTTCCTGATCAACTTCGATGGTTATTATGGTACTTAACCAATAAGTACTCAATATCTATTGAAATTCCAACTAGAAGATTCATTGCCAACCTCACCAGGATATTTGGACTAGGCAGATGTAAGATTGAAAAAAAAAATGACAAAAATCTTTTAGATTTCCTTAACTGGTTTTATCCTCCAACTCATTGGAAATGGCTCTTGCAAAAAGAATTGAGAACCATGCAACCAGACCCGAAACCCACACTATTCTGTTCTTTAGATGTCCTTGGCATTTTTTCACAAATAATGGCCACATTATCGATGCCCCACAGAACATAGGTACCGCATCCTATAAACCGTGAGTAGACAACAAAGATACTCGAGCTCATAAATCTTATCCAGGTCCTGTTGGTTGCTGTGAACACCAATATCCAGAACTCCGGAGAATCTTATGCTAGGAAAACAAGACCATTCCTCCAAATGCATGGAATTATAATGTATCAACAGCATGGGATCATTATGACCTCGCACCATAAGCCAAAGAAGCACTCAAAGAATTCAGACAAGCAGCATCGTCACAAGATTGCCAAATGGTAGACACCAATGATATGGCACAGTCTTCTCAAGACCCCTATGCTACATGGGGAGGTCCTCTTTCCCAAGATCCCTATGATTAAGGACCTTTATCTTTATCTCAAGGCATAGACACATCTTTCTATGCACAACCATCCAATTGACCTCAGCCAAGCATCCTTGCTGACACTGCAGACGACACTACAAATTGGGAACAAGAATTGGCATCTGCAACATACCCTCAAGAAGAGGCATCCTCATCATACTAGCTGAGTTGGATTCTCTCACCAGAAGATCTTGAAGCAATTGAACAAAAATATCATGCACACCTTCTCGCAATAGAGCATAGCTTAGATGACTCGACTATAGCTACAATGCTTGTGACGGACGAGATCGCTGAAAACCGATTGTCCGTACAAGTTTACTATAGCAAGTTACTGTTCACTTTTACTGTAGTAGTAGGATAGGGAAATCACTGTTCACTGTCACTGTTCATACCGTGCGAATAATTCCCTACCGAGATTTTCGGAAGCCTTTGTTTGTTCCGGGACCTGTGAGCTTGGTCCTTGTATGTGTGTGACCTCTTATTGCTTATAAAAGGTAAGGAGGATGTAATGTGTTGGGGGAGTCCCTTGAGTAAAGTGAGTGTTTTGTGTGAAATTCTCTCTATGGCTTTCTAAACTCCTCTTTCTTCTCTAGCCTAGTAGGATCCTTGAGAAATGCAGCTCGGATAATTAGAAATATTTCCATCTTGGTTCTATCTGAGTGTTTCTAGGCTTGAACTAAAGGGCATAGTGGTTTTCCACTAAAAGGCTGTCCCTGAAGGGCTTGAACTAGAGTTGTTCGCCCAATATGGGAAGGCATACCTGCAGGAAACTGACTTGGTCCTCCCTGGTTTTAAGTCTAGGTCCATTCGATGGTATCAGAACCATGGTTTTGTTTGTAACAATATCCGTTCCATGCGCTCAGTAGAAGAATCCAATGCTGAGAAGATCTCTTCACATCATGTCGATCAACCAGAAATACTAGAAGCACTGTTTCTCTCGTTGCAACTCCATCTTCTTCAACCTCTTCAGATTTTCGAATTTCAAATGCTTCTAAGATAGACTATCTCTATGAAGTCTCTCTTAATGATGAAACCAAGATCTCTGAAATCCAGCTTCCTTTGATGAACCCTTACTCTGCTTTTGCTAAACCATTATCCTCATTTTCTCCCATCCGCTCCATACGTTAGCTCATTCGCCATACCTCAAAGGAAGTAAAAGAGTATGTTCAATCTTCCAAGTTCGACCAACACCTTATTCCTGCCACTAAAAAGAAGTACTTTGTTACTCTTCAGATCCCTCCAGAATTTTCCAGCAGTGGATTCAGCAAGGATATTCTCATGTCCATTACGAAGCTGTTCATCTTGCTCTTACTTTTCATGGTCGAAAAGGCTTGCTAGTCGTGGCAATGATAGCTCTATTGGATACCGGATTCTTAGAATACCAGCATGCCTGTATCGGTACTGTTCAAACCACTTTAAATGCTGGAACAGTCTTTATGACTCTATATCCAAACTTAAATATTGCTCTTTCAGACCCTCAGCTGCTCTCTTTTCTAAAAGTCCAAATTCAACTCACTGGAGCCCCTCAAACTGCTGATTCTATAGCAAGCCACATTACACTATCAAATGGTTTGCCGAGTGCAAAACCATCCTCTTGACCTAAATTTCCACAATGAAAATGAAGATGCTTTGTTCATCTCCATGCAAAATGACCAAGCATCTTGCATTCATGTTCCCAGACAGATCCCCAAGGAAAAGCCAGTCACACTCCTTCCCGGAACTTGGATCACCAATTATGAAAAGTTGCACCAACATAACAAGCCTTTTCAGTCTTTTGATTCTGAATTTGTTAGAAAGAAAGAGGAACTATTTTCATCAAATTTAGCAAAGAAAATGAAGAAAGCCCCTCTATCTTCCAGACTCTCTTCATGATTGGACCATGTGTTCCCGAGTCAATCTTCGAACCAGACCCAAAAAAGCTTGTTAAATACTTCAAGAGTGATGGACATCATGTCCATTACTACAAAGACCAGATAGGGTCACTGTTTTTTGGATCATTTTTGCCAATGTTCTTATTGTACAAACTCTCTTGATGAGGTAGATCCATTTGCAAAACCTCCACCTTGAAGGAAGCACAAAAGGCCAAAAGATTCTTGGTGAATGTGATAAGTTCCAGTTTATGGTTTCCCATGCACCGACCCCACCACCAGAGTTCAAAACTCCTCCTTCTGTATCACTAGACCCACCTTCATCACCTCCTTCGTCTCCTCCTTAGAAAAAGTCAGCCATTTCCCCATTTTATAAGCCAAGTGTAAAGTGGGCAAAGAAACATTCTTACCTTCTTGAGGTTCCAGCAGAAATACCACCTAGCTCTTCCATCTCCATGTTTCATGACACATATTTCCATCCTCTTGTTCAGGAAAGTTCCAAACTCTCGTTTCGCACTTGAAGAGTTTATTGATCCACAAGGCAGATATAGGCATGTTCCCAAGATACCTGCCCCACTGATGTGGATGAGCATGGAAGGCAGAAAAGAACTCCTATTGCTGAAGCTGTCCTAAATTGGCAATCGGAGACTCTTCTTGCACATAATAATGCTTTCAAAGCAATTGATTCCAAGATTGGAAATGTGCAGCAAGATTTGCGAGGATACGACGAAACCACCAAGAAGATGCTTTCAGATTTCCAAAAAAGGCTTCATGCCTTAGAATCTGGACAACACTTGGGATATCATTATCTTGAAAGTCCTAAGGCTGAAATAGACAAGCTCAGAAAGAAAATCCAGATCCTTGAAGAAGGAAGGCTTAATCCATTTCCAACTACTTTGCGAACAGAGCCTCTGTTTCTCCATTCTCCATCTTCGCAACCTCAGACGTCTATCTTTACTACTCTTACAGACATTCCTATCAGACAAGATAAGATAGATGTGGCTGAGATGCGAAATCGTCTCAGAGAATTGGATCGAATAAGAAAAGAAAAGGGAAAAGAAAAGAAGACTGAAGAATCTTCGTTTGTTATAAGAGAAAGGCCAGATCAACTAATGTTGTCAAATCCACTAGAATCTTTTCTCTGGGATTTGGGTAATCAGAAACCACAGCCTAATCCTGTTACTACACAGCCTCCACAACAGGTTGATCCTGTCATCCCAGCAAATTAGATTCTATTCCCAATAGAATCCGCCTTTCCAAACAATTTTGATATTGAATCATAATCGGCATCTCTTTCATCTTCATCATCTTTTTTAATTCCTTCCATTGATTCCTTCCCCATAGCATCAGTAACGCCCTCAATACTCATGGCCGATCCTCCAAACCATGACATGGAATTAAACCCTTCTGAACCAGAAGTAGTCCAGCTAAACAATTTCTCCCAAAATGTGGCCACTTCATCAAAACAATTTTTTACTATTGATGATATACCTTATCACAAATGGCCCGAAAGACTTGAAGAATTTCATGCTTGGCTAAATACTCAAGTCAGTACCAACCAGGACAAGTATGATGTTCTTTTCAACTTTGTTACAAGATTCACAGGTAGCCTCAAACTTTGGTGGGCATCTGCGTCAGAATAAGACCAGCTTCACTTTTTGCTTGCGCCAAACTTTCAGTATGCCATTACCCTTATGTACCACTTCTTTGTGGGAAAACTTGTTGATCTCATAGAACTCAAAAGAAGAGAATTTTTTGAAAGAAAATATTGTTCTCTTCAGAAAAAACATCTTGATAAGCATTATCGAGAAATGCTTAAGCTTTTTTATCAAGTTGGAGCTGATGCAAATTTGAAGCATATTTTCCTGACCTCTATTACCAAAGAGCTCACACTTGAGGGAGAGATTGTTAAAATACATGTGTGAGTGAGTTGTGTTAGAAAAATCGTATTTCAAAGAATTGATATGATATATTGTTGTCCCATAATTCATTGACTTAAGTTTTTGAATAAATGTGAGTCCAACTAAATATGTTGACTATCTCAAATTTGGGCTCCCTTTTAGCTATCTCTTCAGATATAGATATCGGACTTTTGCTGCGCTCCTAGTAATATGTTCTAATATGGATAAGTGTTTTACCACATATGAAATATTTTATCACAAATGTCATATTACTTGATCTGGTTTATGTTTTATTAAATGTAAGTAATTTCTATAAAGAATAGTGGACAACCTGATGAACCGGATAAGAAATAAAGGGTCAAAAGTGACGGCAAGACTTTGGGGTGCTCCTAGTCAAGATTCCGTAGCTTTTGGTCTGTCAGCTTGTTAGATCGGAACCAGATCTGTCAGCTTGTTCTCTTCCCCGAGCAACCTCCCAGTCGTCCCCTGTCGGAAGAGAGACCTGGTCTTTGGCTTGTTCTTAAGCTTCTCAGTAATGGATGTCTGCACTAATCTTTCGTGGTCTCCTTCTACTAAATGGCCCAACGTTAACCGCTACGAAGTCTTTCTCAGTTTCAGAGGAGAAGATGTTCGGAGGAACTTTATTCAATGTCTCTACGAAACCCTCACTGCTTCAGGGATCTATGCATTCATCGATCATGATGGGATTGAGATCGGAGAAGAGATCATGCCCAAGATTTTCGAAGTTATCAAGCACTCGGAGATATGCATACCCATCTTCTCCAAAGATTTCGCTTCCAGTAAGAGTTGTCTAAAGGAAGTGGAGAAAATGGTGGAGTGTGAAAGGACAATCATGCCCATTTTCTACGACGCCAGCCCTACCGTCGTCGGCGATCAGCAGGAGAGTTACCAGCAGTCCTTCTGCAACCATGCGGCTAAGGGGGTATCGCCAGCGACTTTAGACAACTGGAAGGAGGCTCTGCGGAGTGTTTCAAGAAAACGAGGATGGGAATTGGAGAAATTCCAACACGGGTAAATCGAAATCAAGATTTCAATGCTTCTTTTGACTTCTCCAACACTAGTGATCTAGTATGAAATTCAAAAAGTGCGTCATACAACCAATTGTTCCTTTTTACATCTTTCTCTTTCCTACTTTTCCCGTTTGACAGGGATCATCAACTTGTAAAGGAGGTTGTTTCCACGGTCCGTCGGCTGTTGAGGAAGGGTGAGTTAGATGTGACAGATCATCTGGTGGGGATGGATCACCATGTGCAAGAGATGATGACAAAACTTGGTGTTCACTATGAAAATGGGCAAGTGGTTGAAGGGCAAACACTGATGGGAAGACGTGTGGTTGAGATATCGGGCCTTCCAGGAATTGGTAAGTCGACTCTTGTCAAGATTGTCTACAACAAAATCCATCATCTCTTTGAAGGTTGGAGCTTCCTCAATGATATCCATGGAAAGGTTGAGGAAAAGAGACTTGCATCTGTCCAAGAAGATTTAATTAGTGACCTTCAAAAGAAAAGATGTACACTCAGATCTTCTGCTGACGGTACTGCATTTATCAAGTACAAATTTAGAAATCTGAGGGTTCTCATTGTCCTTGACGATGTTAGTGATTTTGAACAAATTGATTCATTAGCTAGAGATCCAAGTTGGTTCGGTCCAGGAAGTAGGATTATTATTGTCTCTTTGAGAAGCAATCTTTTTAACGAGTATAGTCAGGTGCCAGTTGAAAACTACGAGTTTCAAGAAAGTGCTCGCCTAAGTGTGCTTGGTCCTGGAAGCAGTGTTGTCAACATTTGTGATGACATCCTCGTAGAAAAATACGAGCTAAAGCAAATGAATGATGGGCATGCTTTTCAACTGTTCTGTAAGTATGCTTTTAGGGGAAAACCTGTTCCACAGGAGTTCTCCTCTTTGGCACGGGACATTAGTTTGGCTACTGGAGGGCTTCCTTCTGTTATTCAGGTTGTGGGTTCATCTTTATATGGAAAGCCCATAAAGTTTTGGGAGGAGGCATTGGATAGATTGAAGCGAGAACCTTTCAATAAGGAAGTCAAACGAATTCTGAAGAGGAGATATGAGGCTTTAGAGGACAATGCCCAACAGATATTTCTGGATACAGCATGTTTCTTTATGGGAAAGGACAAGATGATACCGTGTTACATGTGGGAAGCTTGTAAATACGATCCTTGTAGAGGAGTTGACGAGCTTCATAACATGTCTTTGGTAAAAACCAGAGAAAATAATGAACTGTGGATGAATAATCAACTAAAAGTCTTTGGAAGGGAGATTGTTAAGGAGGAAAATCCAAGGAAACCTTTCAAGCGTAGCAGGCTATGGAATCAGGAGGATATTGAACGAGTATTGAATAAAAGGAAGGTATATTTTGAAGACAAAGTACTTCTTTTGATTGCGTAATTCTGTTTTCAGAGATGATTGTGAATGCACTTCTATTTCACTTTCTCCTTTTACCATTTTCCACAATTGGCAGGTCGATGCAGTTGAAGCCCTTAGTGCCACATTCGACAACTGCCGTTCATTTCCTGAACATGGATTTTTTCCTAATTTCTCGAATCTTAGGTATCTAAGAATGAACCACGCTATTGTTAAAGGAAATAAGCAGAGTGCAAAGAAATCCAAAGAGGATCTTTTCCTTCCACGATTGAAGTGGCTTGAATGGCAATGGTGCCACAATATCTCCAGTCTACTTGCTTTAGATCTCTCAGGCTTGGTCGTTCTTGATCTGTCTTGGAGTACCTCCAGGACTTGGCGGTGCTGGAGACAAATAATGAAGGTATGATGGCATACACTCGCATTTTTTTGCCTTCATGCTTGACAATGCCTTGCAGTAAACGAGGCTTTTATATTCTCTTGTTTTGCAGAAGGCCAAAAACTTAAAAGTTTTGATCCTAAAAGATTGTTGTTGGCTAGCTGAATCTCCAATTGCCCATGCACCTGTAAAATTAGAGAGACTAAACCTGGAACGTTGTTCTACATTAGCAGTTGTTGGCAGATCCATTGGCAAGCTAAGGAACTTAGTTTCTTTGAATATCAAGTTCTGCAGCTTCGTGAAAGAGTTGCCAGAAGATATAGGTTCCTTGGAAGCTTTGAAAGAGCTTTACATTGATGCAACTTCCATTAAAGCCATTGATTTCCCTGTGGGTTCTTATGGGAAGCTTGAAATTCTGAGTGCTTGCAACTGTAAATCCTTGTCTCTATCCAATGCAATTGGTAATTTGAGATCTCTTTCATACCTAGCGTTGGACGACACTGAACTGAGTGAGCTCCCTTGTTCTATCGGATTACTGAAGAATTTACAGACGCTATCACTGAGAAACTGTAGGGGCTTGTGGAAATTGCCAGATTCCATCGGAAGCCTGGAGGAGCTGCAAGTCATGGATCTTTCAGATGCAGTAATAGACGAACTACCTTCATCTGTTAAGTATTTGAGAAACTTGAAAGTACTAAAGATGCCTCGCACTTTTATAAGAGAATTTCCTCGAGGCATTAAGAATCTAGAGAGCTTAGAAGAGATAGATTTCTCAGGCTGCAAAAGTTTGACAGGGGAATGCAACGTTACGGGATTGGCCTCTCTGAACGTCTTACTTCTAGTACATACTGATATTTCTCAATTGATTGTGACTATTTGCGGATACTCTAATCTCCAGAAACTCAGATTGGATGACGGTGTTCTCATTTTGAAAATTGAGACTACCAAAGGGGCACGGCATCGGTTCAACGGATGTGAGACTGCAACACAGTTTCAAGCGGACGGACATCACATCAGCATGCTGACGATGAGTCAGACACTGAAGCAAGGTGGCAGTCAGACAGAAGCAAGAAAGTTATTGGTGGATGAGGTTTGGCTGTAAAGTAAGTTAGCGCTCCTATCCCTTTTAACTCATATTTGTGACTGATCATGCATGTCAACTGATCTTCCTGTAATAAGGGCTACTAGGGGAATAACCGAATTCAAATTTTCACTTCTATTCTGAATTTTCAATTTACATTTTTCTTTCTTTGTTTTGGCCATCACACCCACATTTTTTATTGTCTCGTGTGTACGTTAATTTACTGCAATTTTGCGCGAACGTGTTAGTTTCTGTTTGACTCGATGAAAGATTTTCCAGTTTGTTCGGTCGCTCTCAAAGACAACTTCAAGATTGTCAGAATGAGTTTTAGTTCCTTTTTAACAAATGGGCCAATTTTTTTTTTTTTAAAGTAGAGTTAGGCCCAAGAGACTTGAGCCCATTTCTCAGTTAAGAGAGTTCTAAACTTTATGTACAGAATGCAAATGAGCCCTATCAACATTCTAAGTACGAAATCTTCTTTCAAAAAATTTCAATCAAGTCTTTTTAAAATATGATGCCTAAAATGGCCTCCGTGCCACTCAGAAAGTGTTTAGGTAATATCTTCAAATTGCACTTTTCAACACAATTTGAGTACTTAATTACATTGTTCAAATAAAGGTTGAGTAGTTAATTGAACCAATCAAAGGGTTTAGACCTTGATTGCATTTCTTGGTAGCAATGGAAAATTTAAGGATTTAATCGCATTCTTACTATTGCCTCAGCTCACCTATAGATAGATAGTCGGCAAAATGAAAATAAAAAAGGGGGGGGATCTGCAAGAGAAAAGCAACCTTTCGCTTCGGCAAGCCACGTACACCCGAATTAATGTTGTTTTGAACTACTCTTTTAAAAATTTCATGCATTGAATCCTTTAATCAGAGAGAATTCATCGGTAAAGCCGTACGGATTGTGTTGAACTATGAGTTACTGCATTGGTTTTAGAAGTTGTTGGAAGTTGTTGAGTTGTGAAATCATGTTATAAAGAAACTTTAGGGTGTCATGAAACCATAAAGTTACACAGAAATCAATCTACGGCTATGGTTTGTCGAGATGAAATTTTGAAATTTGGTGCTCATTTTTGGAACTAGATTGGTATTATTGTGTTTAGCATTGGTTTTTGCCCATCTCCGACCATCATTTGGTCAGAGGTGAGTTTTCCTTTGAAGTACGTTGAGTTAGCTTTTAAATGGCTCAAGACTAGAACTGTTAAACGGGTTGGTCGGATCGACTTTGGGTCGAGTCATTAATGATCTGACCCAAATTGACCCATTAACCCATTTGGCGACTCATTTACGCCTAATGTAAATTTTTTCGACCCATACCCGACCCAACCCATATTATTAAAATATTTTCTTATTTAACCAAATTTAGTAAAACTTATTCCTATGTTTTTTTTTTAAGATTATATTACTAAAATACTTATATATATATATATATATATATATAATTTTTTAAAAATAGTTTTATACAATATAAATTTAATGGACAATTTTTATAATTTTTAAAATAATTATTTTAAAAAATCGAATTTTAATTATTTTTTATTTTTAAAAAATTAAAATTTTAAGTATTTTTATTTTATTTTTTAAATATAATTTTCTTTTTCTTTTTATCTTTTCTCTTCTTCTTCTTCTTCTTCTTCTTCTTCTTCTTATTTGGCCGGCCGCCGGCCACGACAACGGCCGGCGATCGGCCATAGGCGAGCTCGAGGCTCGCGGATCTAGCGAGCTCGAGCTTGCCTAACGCGGCGAGCTCGAGTCTCGCTAGATCAGCGAGGCTCGAGCCTCGCCGGACGTCAGCGAGGCCTTTGCCTCGCTAGATCCAGTGAGCTCAAGGCTCGCCAACGTGGGGTGAGCTCGAGCTTGCCTCTTGCCAGATCTGGCGAGGCGGAGCCAGATGTCGCCAAGGCCTCCACCTCACCAAATCTGGCGAGCTCGAGGCTCACCGGCGTTGGGTGAGCTCAAGCTCGCCCCTCGCCCGACGCCGGCGAGTTCGAGCCTCGCCAAGCGTCGGTGAGGCCTCCGCCTCGCTAGATCCGGCTAGCTCAAGGCTCGCCTAGCCGGTCGCTAGCTATTGCTGTGCCGGCAATCGGAGGAAGAAGAAAGAAAAAAGAATATGGGTGCATTGGGAAATTGTAAATGGATTCATTTATAATGGGTTGATAAATGGGTCTTAAATGGGTCTATTTTCAAACCCATTTAAGACCCATATATCTTGGTCTTTTTGTTTCTAAAACTCATTATGGGTGCATTGAAAAAGGTTTGACCCATTAATGACCCATTTAAACATATATGGGTCCATAAATGGGTCAATGACCCATTTTGACACCTCTACTTAGGACCCACTTAAAGTATGCGTTGATAAATTTTAAACGAATCATCTTCAATTTGGCAAACAAGCTGCCGTAGTATGGCAGACAACAGTGATTGTTCTGCTTTGGGAGAATTTTTCTTTGGTCGTTCGTTTTGTTATGGAATAAGCTTAGTTTAGTCAAGTCTTAATCAAGATAGTTATCTTGATTTCGATATGTGTTTCTCACTTAATTGATATGGATTTCAGATTTTTCCTCTCAATATAACTTTCATTGTTTGGTTTCGTATTTTCAGGTGAATGATCCTTATATTGTTTGTGATTTATGAACTTATGTCTTGCAGATGATAGGAATTAGATATGTAATAAATTATAAAAAATAAAAAAGGCGTAGCACGGCATGATAATTATTAAGAAAAAGAGTTTGGAGCATATTTGTTACATAAAGTTGGAACAGATTTTTGCTATCATTTGAATTGACTTATTAAAGCATTTCTTAGAGAACTTTGTTGGCTGATTATTGGGGATAAGGTCTGAGAAATGCTGTATAATATGCATTCCGCTTTATGAATTGAATTTTGGAAAGTTATATATTTTCTTTTGTGAACTCGATTTATTGAATTTTTATGGATTGATTTTATGCATACCGACCTACACCAAGGAGGCAGTAAGCCTTAACATGGGACATTAAGCGTAGCATTAGTTTGATATTGCATAATAGATTAATCAATTGGCTAGACTATTAATGTTTGTTTTGACATTGTTGACTGAATGAATATTTAAGAGATGTATAGAACTTTGTTGAGGTGATAAAATTGATATTTTAGCTTGTTCGTGCACTGATTTGGATAAATGTGTTTCTAGTACCGTTTATAAATATGTATAGTGGATGTTTATTGAGAGGTGGTTTGCTCATATCATTTATTACATTTTTTTTTTTTTTTTGCAGATTCTATAGTTATTGGAGAATAGGAGAGAGTGGTATCAACTGGAGATTTTTGGGAGTTGGATTACAGTATAAGTAAAGATATTTGTATTGTCGGTTTTAGTTTGTTAGTCACTGGAGATGCATCTATTCTTTTAGGTGGACTTTAAAACTCTAATATTATACTTAGCTTGCTATTTTATCGGATATATAAATAAATATATATTTTAGTAATAGATTAATGATAGTTATGTGTATGAAATCGCGTCATTCGGGTAAGAGGGCAGCCTTATCATTTCCCCTATACTTGGGGTGCGACACCTTTCTCAATCCTCCACCGTCTTTTCATTGCATAAGCAGTGTCATTGGATTCTATTTTCCAATTTGCCGAAGCCGGCTATTAGAAATTTGACCATAAAAAGTTTGCTCGCCGGGTAGGAATTGTCCAGGTTAAGATTTGGAGCAGAAGAAGGATGATGGGACTTAACCCACAATATTTTCATTTTCCTTTTTAGTCGTTTATATTTTCATTTTGGGGCAGCGTTGACGGTAAGTCCACTTTGTTTTTTATTTTAATTTTTTGTTTTCTTTTTGGTATTAGAGTTACTAAGTGAATTTAAGACTAGTTTTCTCGTAAAATAATCCTTGACCAACGGTAGAGAATTTTCTTCGTATTGTTCTTTTTTTTTTTAAAGTCAATTTTAATACTATAAATAACAGTTTTGAATTTGACCATTCAATAAAAAATCTTCAAAGATATTATACGTCGATGAATGTTGTCACACTTAAGATCCTAAAAAGTGGCATTTGCTTTTTCAAATAAACTTGAAAGTGTTTACCTGGTTTCTCTCGATAATTGATTTAATTTAACTAAATATGAAAGCTATATATGTAATTATCTAATTATAGATGGATATGCGTTAGGTCATTGAAAAGTATTCCCCGAATGTGCTGGCCCTGCTGGGCAAGGGACTTATCTCATCTAGTTATTCCAAGTACTTAGGTGTGTTTGTTTTTGTTCCAATTTCTTTGTTTTTCTATTCTTTTGTTCCCTAAAACAAAAAAATAATAAAAATCTATTTGGTAACATTAATTATTTTTTCTATTTTAAGTAATGAAAAGTAGCCGAGAATAGATTTCTAAAACAAGAATGCTAAGTAGTAGACAAAAGTACCTTTTTATTTTCAGTGAACAATTTCTATAAATAAGTTTTTTTTCTTTTCTTTTTATTTCTCACCGCCTCTCGCTCCTTGCCATCTGTTGCCCCCTCACTGGTGCCGGTTGCCGGTTGCCACCGCGCCGCTTGACCACTAGTTGCCGCCGTAGCTAGTCGACAGGCGGTGGCGAGGAAAAAAAAAGAAAAATTAACAAAAATTATTTAAAAATTAAAAGAAATAAAAAAAATTTGCCGGTCG
Source organism: Eucalyptus virginea (assembly GCA_014182375.1). Classification (NCBI taxonomy): domain Eukaryota; kingdom Viridiplantae; phylum Streptophyta; class Magnoliopsida; order Myrtales; family Myrtaceae; genus Eucalyptus; species Eucalyptus virginea. The sequence goes on along the minus strand of CM024520.1, from coordinate 6,417,393 downwards.
TACTAAACACATTCCTATTCTTTTTCTATTCCAAAAAATTTTTTTTTTTTTTTTTTGTAGTTATCAAATGTGTTCTTTTACTTAGAAAATGTTTTAGGGAATAGAAATAGAAAAAGACTATTTCTACAAAGAAATTATTATCTAGAACAGAAATATTACTAAACGCACATTTATATGTCCCCAAACTCCTTATATGGCTTTTAAGTATGTTATGTTTTAAAGTGAAATATTTGAGCTAAATTATGCAAAAAAAATTTGAACAGTAGTCGATTTATGTTATTCAATACATTGTCCTTAAAAGACAATTGAATGTTCAAATTTTTGGTTAGCTAATTTTTTTTTTTTAAAGAAAAAAAGAAAAACATATGTTGCATGGACATGGAGATCTAAAATTTAAGTTCATTATAGCGTGACTTTTCCTTATATTACCGGAAGAAGATTAAGAAAATCAGTAAACTAGCATGAATTTGGCCATGAATAAATACAGCTAAATTTTTCTGTGAAATGCTTCCTACAAATAATATTACGTCCTCGTATTGTTTCTCAACTTATAGTTCTTGGAAGAGTGCCATAAGTCCTAGCTTTCATTTGATTTAGAACTTAGAGAGCACTATCTAGGTTCAAAGTTTAGAACCGGTGTCAAACAAATTTTAGTGCAAAGTCGATAGCCATTCTTTTGAACTGATAGCACAAGTAATCTTTATACTCTCAATACGAATCCCTCCCTTGCTTTCATTTGATTCAGAGTAATCACTTGGACCATCTATGAAAACGAATTTTGCTGAGGGACACAATCTCAATTTGGCCGTTATACGGGTTTCATAAATAGAAATCTTTGCACTACTCATTTAAGTTGAAAATTCCCAAAATAAATAGCAATTGTCATAAACCAAAGAACGCCATGTCATCAATCCAAAGGGGGCTTATCAAGACCGTTAGATTGTAAGAGGAATTAATCTTTGCCATCAGATTTGTTTGAGGGGGGGTTGACAATTTCAACCATTAGATGAGATAAATCTCCACTGTTGGACTAATGTGACAAGGATCAACATCCTCTACCATTAGATCAAGCGCATTTCTACCGTTGAATCATTGTGTAGACAATCAATGGTCGTAATTAGAGGGACTTTTGTATAAATAGGGGAGCACTCCTCCCATCCACTTCATTTGAGAAATACAAGTATTCTCTATAGCTCCTCTCTCTATCTTTTATCTCTAGAAATTCTCTTCCTTGAGTGTGAGAGTGTGAGTAAGAGCAAAGCTAACTTAGACCTGACCGAGTGATTCAAAGGTCTAATTGCCGCATGATTTGTGATGGAAAGAATCATCCCATGACAAAGTGGTATTAAAGCTACGTTGTTTTGAGCAATGGCTTCCAACCCCAAAGTTGTCAACACCACGGAGACCCGCGGTAGGTCCAAGAAGAGGGGGTGTTTCAACGGATGTCACGTCCGCTCTCGAGGAGAGACTCGCTACCCTAAAGAACAACTTGATTCATGTAATGGATGGACTCGACGAGGTGAAGGAGCGGATCGATGAGATGGAGGAAATGCTCCGGGTCGAGACGAGGGACATCATGCAACAAGCCGTAGCCCCTTTGGTAGAGAAAGATGAGCTCCTTGAAGCCACGGTTAAAGCTTTAAAGTTGGAAGCGCAAGAGCTCAAGAAGGAGGAATCACACGAAGCCAAAATCGAGGCCTTGAAGCTTGAAGTCCAAGAGCTCAAGACCGAGCTAGTCTTATGCAACACTAGTATGATGAACGGATCTATTCACATGGCATGCGAGGTGGATGTGCTGAGGCCCAAGGAGCTCGTGGAAAACTAGTCCGCGAAGGAAGTGGATAACTTCATTTGGAACATGGAGCAATACTTGGGCGGTATCAGCATGTAAAATGAAAATGCCAAGCAAGAACTGCTTCTATGTTCCTCACCGATAATGTAGTGCCTTGGTGGCATTGAAGGTGTGATGAGGTGCCGACCCCATTGAAACTTGTGATGATTTCGTCAAAGAATTTAGGGACCAATTCTTTCTTGGATTTGCCCAACATGAGGTTCGTAGAGAACTTTGCTGGCTCGAACGAAAGGGCATGATTTGAGAGTACGTTAAGAAGTTCACCGAGCCATGGGTAGAGATCCCTGACCTTGGGGATGACGAAGCTCTCTTTACATTCATAGATGGCCTAAAGCCATGGGCTTGGACTGAGCTTGAGCGCCGAGGTGTTCAAAGTATCTCAAAGGCTTTTACAAAGAGCCGAATCTCTTGTGGAATTCACCAAACCCGACTCCTCCAAATCCAAGGACAAAGGGAAACGTGGGGAGAGCGGGGAGGAATCGGAAGAGAGGGCCCATTGAAGACTAGTGGGAAGTGGACTCGACCTCAAGGGTGGTCATCCAAGGAGAAAGAGAAGAAGTCGATCAAGTGCTTCTTTTGTAATGGTCCTCGTTGGGTTAGGGATTGTCTAAAAAGAGGAAAACTTTCCCCACTCATGGCAGACGGTGTTGAAGAAAAGGAGGAAGCTCGTCTCGGATCATTGAAGATCCTCAATGCAATCAAGGGCCAATCTTTAACCAAGAAGAAAAGCCTTATGTTTGCCAATGTGCATGTTGCTGGAACCAAGATGAATGCTTTGGTGGACACTGGTGCCTCCCACCTTTTTCATCTCCGAAGTTGCGGCTAAGAAGCTTGGCCTCAAGGTGGAGAAAGCGGGAGGATGGCTAAAAATCATCAACTCCAAGGAGATTCTTATGATGGGACTTGCTCAAGGCGCGGATCTCTGCATTGGGACATGCCAAGGTAAGGAAACACTCGAGGTAGTTTCCCTTAATGACTACGAGTTTGTCATAGAGATAAATTTCCTTGATCAAGTCAATGCTTTGATTGTTCTGAATGCAAATTACATGTGCATTGCGGACGGTACTTTGCAATACTTAGTACCCGTGTCCCGACAATCCGGGGAAGTGATCAAATACCTCTTGGCAATTCAACTTGCCAAGGGGGTGAGGACGAACGAGGAGACCTATATTGCCGCCCTCAAATTCGAGGAAGAAATAGATAAGGGCAGACTTCCTTCCAAAGTAGCACCCTTACTTGAGTCCTTTAAAGACGGGATGCCCCGGAAGTTACCCAAGAAGTTGTCACCATGAAGAGAGGTGGATCAAAAGATTGAGTTAGTGCCTGACGCTCACCCCCCGGCTATGGCTCCATATTGAATGGCACCACCCAAGTTGGAAGAGCTTCAATGACAACTCAAGGAATTATTTGAATCTAGGTTCATTTAGCCCTCGAAAACTCTATTTGGTGCTCCCGTGCTCTTCCAAAGGAAGCAAGATGGATCTCTTCAAGTATATATCAACTACCGTGCACTCAATAAACTAACGGTAAAGAACAAGTATCCCATTCCACTCATAACCAACTTGTTTGATCAACTTGGAGGTGCCCGGTAGTTTTCCAAACTCGATTTAGGGTCAGGATAGTATCAAGTCCGAATAGCCAAAGGAGACGAGCCAAAAACCACTTATTCCACTCGGTATGGGCCTTATGAGTTTCTTGTCATGCCCTTTGGCCTCACCAACATAGCGGCTACGTTTTGCACTATCATGAGTAAGGGACTACAACCTTTTTTGGATCAATTCGTCATTGTTAGCCTTGATGATATCATAGTCTATAGTCGAACTTTGGAGGAGCACTCCGAGCATTTACACCAAGTCTTTGAAGTACTTAAGGGGAACGAGTTATCTGTGAAAAGGGAGAAATGTTCGTTCGCCCAACCGGAGATGACTTTCTTGGGTCACATCATTGGCAATGGTACCATTTGAATGGATCGAAAGAAAGTGAAATCCATTCTCGAGTGGCAACCACCAACCAACGTTCCCAAACTCCGATCAATCCTTGGATTGGCCAACTACTATTGACGGTTCATCCATGGATACTCCCACATTACGATGCCCTTGAACGACTTGTTGAGGAAAGATCAATTGTAAGATTGGAGTGAACAACGCCACGAAGCCCTTGAGGCCTTGAAGAAGGCTATAACCAAGAAACTCGTCTTGGTGTTGCCTGACCATTCCAAGGTGCTTAAAGTCCATATGGACACATCGGACTTTGCCATTGGAGGAGTTGTCATGCAAAACGCTCATTTGATCGCTTATGAGAGCCGAAAGCTCAACCAGGATGGAGAGGTGCTACACCGTCCAAGAGAAGGAGATGATGGCTATGGTCCATTGCTTGAGGACTTAGCGATACTACTTACTTGGATCAACGTTCATAACTTGGACTGACAACATCGCCACAAGGTACTTTCAATATCAAAAGAAGCTATCTTTGAAGTAAGCTTGATGGGAAGACTTCCTTACCGAATTCGACTTCACCTTCAAGTATAACACCAGCAAGACTTGTTGTGCGGAAGAACACCCTAACTAGATGAGAAAGAAAACAAGAATAATCAAGAACACGGAGATTTACGTGGTTCGGCGAAAAAATCTGCCTACGTCCACGGGAGAGAGAGAGATGATTTCTTATTTGAGCATATGTAAAGAGTACAAGGTACAATGCTTAAATAAATAGATCTTTAGATCCCCACTTTCCTAAACCTAGTAGGAAAGGAATTCCACCATAAAGATATTATCAAATTTGAAACCCAAATCTAGGAAATATATTAGGAAACAAATAGTTCAAAATCTTCAAGCCTTCTTAGATTTCCGATTGAATTATGTGGAATTCAAGAGAACATCAGCAAATCTCCACTTTTGGGATGAATAAACCACAAGCCTCCACTCGAACCAAGGAACGAATATATTTCACTCTCCACCATACCTTCGCAAAGGTACGCCCACACCTGGATCGGTGCAGCCTCCATCAACTTCAATGATGAGTGAGAGATATCAAGTCCCTGCAGGACTTGAACTTCTCTGTAGTAACCGTCTTCGTGAGCATATCTGCGAGATTATCTTTAGTATGGATTTTCTTCAAAGCAATGCTACCATTCTCCACAAATTCTCGAATTTTGTGGTACCGAACTTCAATGTGTTTCGTTCTAGAATGGAACACTTGATTATTCACGAGACATTTTGCGCTCTGGCTATCGCAATATAATGTAGCACTTTCTTGCTTTATACCCCACTCTGTGACCAAACCAATCAACCATATTCCCTCCTTCGTAGCCTTAGTTACTGCCATATACTCAGCTTCAGTTGTAGACAATGCTACAGTAGGTTGAAGCATTGCCTTCCACGAAACAGCTCCACCGCCAAGAGTAAAAACATATCCCGTGATGGACCTTCGCTTGTCCAAATCACCAGCGAAGTCTGAATCAACATAACCTGCTAAATCAATCGATCCTCCCTTGGATTGAACATTAAACCCATTCCAGCAGTTCTAACCAAATAACGAAAGATCCACTTAACAGCTTCCCAATGCTCCTTACCCGGATTGCTCATGTATCGGCTAACGAGACTCACCACATGAGCCAAATCCGGTCTGCTACAAACCATGGCATACATGAGGCTCCCTACTGCGCTGGCATAGGTACTCGAGACATCTTTACAACTTCTTCATGTGAAACAGGGCATTGTTTCTCAGATAATTTGAAGTGATTTGCTAAGGGTGTACTAACTGGTTTAGCTTTACCCATGTTGAACCGCTCCAAGACCTTCTCAACATACTTCTTTTGATTTACCCAAAGCTTACTTGCATGTCTATCTCGAAAGATTTCCATGCCAAGGATCCTCTTTGCAGCACCAAGATCCTTCATATCAAACTCACTACTTAACCGAGACTTTAGAGAAATAATGTCTCTCATTTTTCTTACAAAGAATCAACATGTCATCAACATAGAGCATCAAAGAATAAGCGACTTATCATCCAAAACCTTGTAGTAGACACAAGAATCATGCACACTCCTCATGTAGCCAATACGAAGCATAAAAGAATCAAACCTTTTATTCCATTGCCTCAGATATTGCTTCAAATCGTAAAGTGATCTCTTGAGCAAACAAACATGATCCTCTTTCCCTTCCACCTTGAAGCCTTCGGGCTGCTCCATATAAATTTTCTCCTCCAAGTCACCATGAAGGAATGCCGTCTTCACATCTAGCTGCTCAAGCTCCAAGTCATACATGGCTACCATAGCTAGTAAAACACGAATTGATGTGTGTTTTACAACAGGGGAAAATATCTCGTTGTAATCAATCCCCTCCTTTTGTGCATAGCCCTTAGCAACAAGTCGGGCCTTGTATCTCTCTTGCTCTTTCTCTGTTGTTGCTTCCTTTCTTCGAAGAATCCATTTGCAACCAATGACATTCCGATCATTGGGCTTCTTCACAAGTTCCCATGTCTCATTCTTTTGTAACGACTCCATCTCCTCCATCATTGCGGTCATCCACTTTTCTTTGTGATCACTTTTCAAAGCTTCATGGTAGGAGCCTGGATCACCAGAGCCTACAGTAAGAGCATAAGCAACCATATCCTCAAAACCGTACCTCTCCGGTGCTTTGGGAGTGCGCCTTCATCGACCCGTCGCAATGGTACGAGGAACTTCTACCGTTTCTTTGACTTCCGGAGCCTCATCGGATGACTCGCCATTCTTTGCAGATTCTCTGGTTTCAAGCTCCACCTTAACGATAGATTTATCACTCTCCTCTTCAGCAGCCGCGTATGGCACATAGCTTGACTTCAACATTGCAGATTCATCGAATAGAACATCCCTGCTCGTCAGAACTTTCTTCTCACTTGGATCCCATAATTTGTAGCCTTTCACTCATTTCTCGTAATCGAGAAATATGCATTGTTTTGATTTTGGATCCAATTTCGAGCGCTTCGAGCTCTGCACATGTACAAAAGTAGGACAACCGAATATTCTTAAATTAGAATAATCGACAATTTTACTAGTCCATACCTCTTCGGGAATTTTGCATTTAATTGCAGTTGATGGAGACCGATTCACAAGATAACATGCCATGCAGACAGCTTCTGCCCAAAACTCCTTGCTCAGTCCTGCATGTAGCCTCATGCTTCGAGCTCTCTCTAATAAGATCCGATTCATCCTTTCCACTATGCCATTCTGTTGGGGCGTATCCGGAACTATGAAGTGACGTTTAATCCCTTCATTCTTGCGAAGCTCCATGAATGGTGTCGATTTGTACTCTCCTCCATTGTCCGATCTCAAGCACTTAACCTTCTTCCCCGTTGAAGTCTCAACTTCAGCTTTCCATTCTTTGAACTTTTCAAAGACTTCACTTTTGTGTCGCATGAAGTAGACCCAAACTTTGAGAGAGAAATCGTCAATGAATGTCACGAAGTATTCCTTCCCTCCTTTTGACTTTACCGGTGAAGGACCCCATACATCCGTGTGTACATACTCGAGCACGCCCTTGCTTGTATGAGTTGCAGCATTGAATCGTACTCTGCATTGTTTTCCAAACACACAAAATTTACAAAATTATAATTTGCATGTTTTTATACCTTTGAGTGCATTCCTCTTGTGAAGCTCCATCAATCCTCTTTCTCCCATATGCCCGAGGCGCATATGCCATAGATAGGTGTTATCTATCTCTGTGCTAGCATCCATGGACACAGATGCTCCACCTTGCACTGTGGTTCCAATAAGTCGATATAGGTTCCCGTGCCTTTGTCCCTTAAGAACAACCAGAGCTCCTTTAATCACCTTCAAGACTCCACCTTGAGCCGTGTACTTGCATCCATTGGATTCAAGTGCTCCCAATGAGATCAAATTCTTCCTTAGACCCGGAACATGACATACGTCTGCCAAGGTTCTAATCATGCCATCAAACATCTTGATTTTCACGGTTCCAACACCCACAGTCTTGCACGAAGTATCATTCCCCATGAGAACTGAACCACCATCATATGCCTTGTACTCATTGAAGGCTTCTCGATGAGGATACATGTGAAAAGTGCATCTGGAGTCCATGATCCACGAATCTTCAAAGGTGTCCTTCCCTGACGATATGGACAAGACGTCCCCATCATTGGTCTCAATGCTGTCGGCTATACTTGCCTCATTCAAGCTCTTCTTCTTTTTCTCGTTCTTATTTGGACAGAATCTCTTGGTATGCCCTTCTTGATTGCACTCATAGCATCTTCCTTTGAACTTTCCCTTGGATTTTGATCGACCCCTACTGCTCGATCCTCGATCCGTTGATCTTCCTCTTCCTTGATTGCTTTTCTCCTTTGCAAAGAGTCTTTCTCCCGAAGATTTTGAACTACTTGCCCTTTTCCGGGTGTCGTTTGAAATTAGGGCAGTAGTCACCTCTCCGATCTCCAGGGTTTCTTTGCCATAAAGGAGTGTAGTCACCAAGTGGTCAAACGAATCTGGCAACAATGCCAGTAGTAGAAGTGCTATGTCTTCATCCTCAAACTTTACCTCCAAGCTTGTAAGTTCACTAATCATCTTATTGAACACGTTGAGGTGTTCCAACAGATCTCCTCCTTCACTCATCTGAAGTGAATACAATCTCTTCTTCAAGAACAACTTGTTCGTAAGAGATTCCATCATGTAAATGCTTTCGAGTTTGAGCCATACCTCTGGAGCAGATTCGATTTCTGCTACATATTGAAGGGCCTCATCCGATAGGTTCAATCGAATTGCGCTGCACGCCCTCTCCTCCATGTCGGCCCAATCATCATAAGTGATGGTGTTTGGCTTGTTTGATCTTCCCAGAAGAACCTTTAATAAACCTTGTTGAATCAACAGATCCTTCATCCTTCTCCGCCATAGTGTAAAACTATTCTTCCCGATGAATCGTTCAATATCAAATCGAACGGTTGAACCTTTTGCAACCATCTAGTTAGAAGTCGCAATACAGGAACAGAGAACCTGGATTGCTCTGATACCAATTGTTGTGCCGAAGAACACCCTAACTAGATGAGAAAGAAAACAAGAATAATCAAGAACACGGAGATTTACGTGGTTCGGCGAAAAAATCCGCCTACATCCACGGGAGAGAGAGAGACGATTTCTTATTTGAGCGTATGTAAAGAGTACAAGGTACAATGCTGAAATAAATATATCTTTAGATCCCCACTTTCCTAAACCTAGTAGGAAAGGAATTCCACCATAAAGATATTATTAAATTTGAAACCCAAATCTAGGAAATATATTAGGAAACAAATAGTTCAAAATCTTCAAGCCTTCTTAGATTTCCCGATTGAATTATGTGGAATTCAAGACAACATCAGCAAGACTAACTCGATGGTGGATGCTCTAAGCCGATGGTCCGAACTCAAGGCTATGAGTCTCCCTCAAAACACCCATATGGATCACATTTAGCAAGGTATGTTCCACGATCCCTCCGCTATGAATATCTTAAATCATATCAAGGAAGAAAAAACGCGGAGATTCCGACACGAAGATGGTCTTTTGTACACCATGGGCTATCGTATTTATATTCCACGCTATGACAGCCTTTGGAAAGAAGTCATGAAGGAATGCCACAATTCAAGTGGGCGGGTCATCTAGGCATGTGTCCAACGCTTGCCCATGTGGAGAACTATTATTGGCCTCACTTGCGTGATGATGTGGAGGCGTGTGTGAGAACTTGTCTTGTGTGCCAACAAGACAAGTTTGAGCACAAGGCATCGGTGAGCCTCTTGAACCTCTCCCTATTCCAGAGCACTCATGGGAGAGCATCTCCTTGGATTTCATCGTCGGAATGCCCAACTCCAACAAATTCGGCACCATTGTGGTAATCGTGGATTGCTTCTTGAAGTATGCCATGTTCATCCTGGCCACTAAAGAATGCCCCGTGGAAGAAGCCACCCAATTGTTCCTCAAGAACATCGTGAAGTATTGGGGTTTAACGATGAATATTATTAGTGATCGAGATGGCCAATTCATTGGCAAGTTTTGGACGGAGTTGTTCAAGCTACTTGGTTCAGATTTGAACTTCTCCACTAGCATGCATCTATAAACCAACGAACGCAGAGGACTAACGCTCTTGTCAAGCTTTACTTTGCGGCATTTCATGAGCGCAAGCCAAAAGGATTGGCACAATTCTCATTCAACTTGCACAAGAATGAGTCAACCGGCCGGAGTCCGTTTGAGATTACAATGAGTTATCAACCGCTCACCCTAAACGCCCTAGCCATAGAATTCAAAGGTTGTAGTCCTTCCGCTTTCAAGTTTACCAAGGAGTGTAAGAAGACGCTGATCTTGCTCAATCACGTTTTCATAAGGCGACCAAGCGAATGAAGAAATTTGCAGATGAGGAGCGGTCGGATACCAAGTTGGAGACTGTAATGTTTGACTTAGTGGGCCCAAAAAAAAAAAAAAAAAAAAAGAGAGAAGAGCATTGAAAAGTCAAAAGAAAAGGGATAAGGGGGCTTCAGCTAAATTACAAGGAAAGGTAGTGTAGAGAGAGAGAAGACCAAGAGCCCACTTGGGGAAAAGAAGGAAAAAGAGAGGAGAAAGTAAGGAAGAGAGAGGAGAAAGAAGAAAGGGGAAAAATTTCCGCGTGCTCATAGTCCATATGACTCACCAAACCGACTCAACTCCATTTTGCAATTGTCAAAATTAGGGCTATAAATTCGATTTTGGGTCGGTTATGACTTGCTGCGGTTGATTGGAGACCTTTTAGGTACCAATAGTTTAAGGTGTTGTGAAGCTGTATGATTTTGTGGATCTTGATTTGAGTTTATGGATTGCCTAGAACAAAATTCCGAAGCTTGTCATATGCTAGTCTAGTTCCGAACAGTAACCTTCAAGCTTGAATTTCAATAGTTTTCAATGAGGTTTTGGGATAGTTGAGTTGGGGTTGTTGTAGTATATCGAAATGGCTTTCCATGAACTATATGCTTGTTTGAAATAGACTTATGTGGAGGAAGTTATGGCCTGAACAAATTTAGTGTGTGAGCTGCACATGGTGGACAACAATAGGTTTCCACTATGGGCGAGCATTTTGTGGGCACATAAGTGTCATTTTATCGATGAATAGACATAGTGTAGTTGAGTCACTCATTAGAATATCATTTTACTCGATTTCCTAATACCATTTTTTGATTATTTTTTAGGAATTAGATTGCGTGGGCTAGAGTAACCATAGTAGGTTGGTTTCTGGCTTTCCCAGATGAGTGATACTATTTCTTCTTTGTGTTTTAAACTCATGTTTTGAAAAATATTATGGATTAAGTATGCTATGACTTAATAAATAGTATCTTTTGTTGCATAAAATAAGATTGAACCTCTACTGTTGTTTTGTTGTTTGAAATGGGAAGTCACCTCTTAACTTCAACTTGATGATTGCCTATCAATGGTTTGTGAAACCTTTTATGAAAGAATCTTGAAAAGTTCATGATTTATGGATGTGGTTTTGAAAGGTGCTTTGATATCTATATATTGATTGCTTGAGTTGTGAATTGGTATATGAAATGGATTCTGAATTAGTTTGAGAAAGCATTGCGATATATGAAATAATTTATGGATTTGGTTGTAGATTACTTTTGGAGATTAAGTTTGGTGGTTTATGCTCGGTGTCTTTATGACCCACCGAAAGGTGTATGAGTATGTACATACTAGTCTAGGATATTCTTGTGGGCCAACTACCAACTAATAATAGGTGGAGACCTAACTAAGGAGAATCATGGTTGTCTTGTCACGGGAGTTACGCATGACTATGGCTAGATACTTGAGCATGAGATGAGTCAATGGAATGGACCATTGACATGTGTTTTTATGAGATTGACCAATAGACTGGACTGTTGCTATATGCTTTGTTATTATCTTGAGTATTTAGTTATGGACATATTATGGTAAAGAAATGAATATCCCATTTTTAGTCTTGAAGATTTGTTAAATTATGGATTTGGTGAAAATGAATTTTATGTTGTATTTTAAGTGTGCATAATAATTATTGGATTTGCTTAGAAGAAATGTATTACTCAACAAGCCGCAAGTAAGATGTGAGCATTGTGTTATGTGGAGGATTTTTTTGATAGTGGGGGCTTTTGGTATGAATGGTGTAGAGTTGATGAGTTCGTAAGTTAGTTTTTGTTGGAGGTATATATATCTTTTTGATAAATTATAGAAAAACCTTGATATTGTAACCAAATGCCCTCATTGTCAAATGTGATTTTGTAACCAAATGCCCTCGTAGTCAAATGTGTGTGTGTGTGACGACTGTGTCATGCCCTTGTTCTTATTAAGTTGGGGTGTAACAGAGACATTATCCTCGTGACACTCCACTTACTACAAAGAGGAAGGGCCAACTCCACAAAGGCCTCCTTTGACGTTATGAAGGTCCCTTCTGAATCATCAAGCAAGTCGGGAAGGTTGCCTACAAGCTTGAGCTTGCTCCAAAGCTTAAGTTACACTCGGTGTTCCATGTAAGTTTTCTCAAGCCGTACCACAAAGACAAGAATAATCCCGAGTGCATGAAATCACACTAAGCCCCAATCGGGATTAGAGCTACACAAGATTAAGAGGTTGAAGCCATCATAGCCGAAAGCTTTTTTTCCTCGACCATGTGCCCCTTACCTTTATGAATACATGGTGAAATGGAAAGGACTACCTGAAAGTGAGGCGAGTTGGGAATTGGCGAAGTCTCTATGGCAATTCCTCGATCAAATCCAGAACTTCCATGATGAAGCGACGAGGGCGTCGACAAAGCTTATCAATCTAAAGGGGACATCAAAACTGTTAGATCGTAAGGGGAATTATCTTTGCCCTAGGATTTATTTGAGGGGGATTGACGATCTCAACCATTAGATGAGATCAATCTCCACCATTGGACTTATGTGATGAGGATCAACATCCTTTACCGCTAGATCAAGTGCATCTCTACCATTGAATCGATTAGACGAGTATTGTTATTTCCTACTGTTAGATCGTGTAAATGATTAATGGTTGTAATTAGAGGGACTCTTGTATAAATAGGGGAGTCCTCCCCCATTTGTATCATACATTTCATTTGAGAAATACAAGTATTCTCTATGGATCCTCTCTCTACTTTCTCTCTCTAGAAATTCTCTTCCTTGAGTGTGAGAGTGTGAGTGAAAGCAAGGCTTACTTAGACTTGATGGAGTGATTCAAAGGTCTAAGTGCCGCAAGGTTTGTGATTGAAAGAATCGTCCTGTGAGACAATGCACATGCAATTTTCGGTTATGCAGAGTATTCATTGGGCTTGGCTGAAATTCATGCTCTCGGGCTTAATCTAGTTAATCCTAATTAAGCTCAAAACCTCCCCGCTTAAGTCAATCCAATTACAATGCAATTTATATAGGCTTATTACTACTAAATGGTAATGCCCCTAACCTACAAATTAATAATATATTTATTTAGGGATCACGGTCAATCCTTCATTTTCTATGCATCTTTGCGTGTATCTGTGAAAGCGGTGCGCAAAGTAAATTCAACAAAAAGAAGCAAGATCAACCCTTTCATGCCAAGATGCAATGTGGTTTTTAAGTATGGGCAGGTTTTTATTTAGGCCAAGATTACTCTAGTAAGTCTTGTACCAATAGGCTAGAAATTGACTCATTCGCGTATCGGACACCTCTAATTCAAATTGAAAAATGACCAAAAACAAACACTCCAATGATCTGCAATCCAACACATGAGCTGCGGATAAAAGAATGCAACTAGTGTAACTTGGATGTTTAGGTTGCATTTGACAACTTGCCAAATAATAACAATTTCTATTCTTTTGTTCCCAAGAGTAGATTTGGAAAGGAAATTACTTTGGTAAAATTTTTATTCCTTGGAACAAATTTCTATTTTTTTGTCCCCGGAAATAGATTTGAAGCAAAATCGAGAAGTAAAAAAAGTTTATTCTTTATTCTTGAGAACAATTCTAGAATCAAATCAACCTAGTTTTTCTATTTTCTCTTCTTTCTTCTTATTCTTATTCCCTCTCTCTTCTTCTTCAATTGTTGCCACTGTTGTTGCTCCCATCCATTGCCGTCGGTTGTCGATGACCAGTTCGATGAACTCGCCAGTGGCGTGCCTAGCCACTAGCGAGGCTCAGCCTCACTAAATCTAGCAAGGCCAAGCCTCGCCGGTGGCAAGGTGGGCCTCGCCAAGGCCTCCCCGCCATCGCCAAGGTTGAGCCCCGCTAGTGGCTAGGCAAGCTCGGCCTCGCAGATTTGGGCGATCGGCAAGTGACGCTTCGGCAAGGTCGCCGACCCTCGTCCGGCTGGTCACCGGTCATCCCAAGGTCGGCAACTAGCAACCCTTGAAAAAGAAGAAGAGAAAGGAAAGAAAAAAAGTAATAAAATTATTAAAAAATTAAAAGAAAATGATTTGGATTAGAAATTTTTAGAACGGTACCAAACGCAGTTCTATTCCAGAAATAAAAATTTTGGACAGTTATTAAACGGCTTAAAATGCTTAAAAATTGTTCCTGGAAACAGAAGTAAAAAGAATAATTTGTAATCAGAAATTGTTCCTAGAAGCAGAATTTTTACCAAACGCGCTCTTAGTGTTAGTTCAAGTTTTCAATAAGCAAAACATTAGTAATTGAAATGTTTCATTAAGAAAAGGATGGTCATTCATGTGTCTAATTGTGTTACTTCAGCAACTAATATGTACAATATAGCTAATTATCAACAACATAAAGCATAATCTCTATGGTTAATTTTTTGCTAAAGTACAGTGCCAAAAGTTCCAAAAGGTACACTTAAGTGCTAGTTTTTTTAGTTTTTTTTTTTTTTTTAAATTGAGACACTTAAGGCGAGAGTAGTTGGAAATTTGACGTGGCATTATTTTAAGAATAAATTGGCCTACGTGACTTGCAGGAGTTGTCTACTTAGCAATGAATATGGAAACGACGTCATTTTGCCCCAAATTTGATTTTTAATATAAATATTAACTTAATTCTTTTTTATATAAAAAAGTAGAGGGGGTAGCATTCAGTGAGGGCCTCTACGGCCCTCATCACCGTTGCCGCCTCACCATCACTTGAAAGGGAAACGATGGTGGGGTGAGGGTTGACCAAGGTCGCCGACCACTGGGCGAGGGCATGCAGGCCCTCCCCCACTTTTGGCAACATTGGCCTTTTGCCCAATTGAGCCAAGGGCCACTTCTAGTTGGGGCGGGGTCACCTAGCCCCGCCACAGCCAACAACAAACCTTGCTAGATTTGGAGGGAGGTGGCAAGTGCTCATTCATGGTGGGGTGGCGACAGCGGTGAGGCCTTAGAGGCCCTCGTTGATTTATTACCCCTCCTCTTTTTTTATTTTATTTTATTTATAAATTTAGTTTTTAATTTAATTTAATTTAATTAATATTTATATTTAAAAAACAATTTTTAGGAGCAAAACAACGTCATTTTGGAGCAAGCTAGCCACGTGGCTATTTTTTTTTTTTTTTAAAGTGGTCGAAAAATGCCACGTTAGCATTTTAATCGGAAATTCTCGCCTTTGGTACTTAAGTGTCCATTTCTTCTCCGATTTTGGTATTTAAGTATATATTTTGGAAATTTTGGTATTTAAGTGTCCACCTGTATCAAATTTTGGCATTTGGGGTGTCCAACACTCGTTAATTTTCAATGACGTGGGCATTTTCCATATAGATGATTGGAACAATTGTAGATGAGTAGCTCAAGAAAAGATATGAAGCTAAAACCGAAATATGTTCAAATTCAATATCGTTCACCTATTTTATAGGAATGTTAATTATGCTAGAAAATTTATAGTTCATAGATCATTGTCTAACTCATCTAAAATTTGAATTGTTGGATGTACGTGTACTTTAATGTTAAGCGATCTAATAGACAACTAGCACTGACTTTATTGTCTGAAAAGGCTACAGATCCAACCCATTTGAAAATGTCACAATTCACTATCCTGAATGTTAATATCGTTACACGATAGATATAAAGTTAAGGGTTAACTCTTGAACTTTGATTTTTGCCACAATGGCTAATTTTTCTAGTCTACATAACCCTCAAGTGTTATTTGAGAAGGGATTAAATTATTATTTTTTTGACAAACTTAGCCGATTTATTGTCAACTTCATTAGTCATGCATCCTTTCTTTTTTATTAGCTTCATTCACCATGTAGTAGAGATTATTCTTGTGACATCCTCGATTTGAACCCCTATCCAGACCGCAAGGGATGGACTAAGGATCGGTACGTCAATAATGAAGATAGGCTATGTTTCAATCCTAGAAATTGTTCACGAGCCGACTAGCTAATTAGGGGCTAGGCAATTCTAAAATAGGGTCACGATAGACTAGAGCAATCGACCATAGTCATAAGGATCGTTGTGGACAACCACATGCCATCATGAGTTAGTCAATGGACGGATATAGATCGATTCAACTTAGATATATACCGGTCACGAGTGATGCCGCATGGTCAATGTACTATTCGTGAATGACCCTAATCTGATCATGAACGACCGTGAGTCAGGATAGGCCGATTGATCCCACTCGATTACACGATAACCGAGGGTCATTCATAGATCAACTAAGCTCAATTGAAAGTTGTGCATAAAACCCTAGATAGGCATTGAACTCAATTCGAGTCCAGTCATGTGAATTATGCCAATGCCACCTAAGTTTGCAAAGGTCATGTTAAAGCCGTCTCCAATCGAATCTTAGCCTCAAGGCCTGATCCAATTGCGGGTATCGACTATAGATGTTGTCAAGACATTTCTTCCCAATTGAAATATTTTTAGTGAGCTCGTTAGTACATTAATTAAGGAAATGCGCTGATTTGAGGATATAGACTTTAATGGACCTAGAGGTGAGTCCAATTTAGCCTATTAAGATTTAAATTGAGGTGGAACAAATTTTGTTAGGTCATGGACACCAAGGTAGGCACCACTATTGGCATGAATGGAGGAACGGACCAAATTGCTCTCTTAATCTAGCCAATAATTGAAGTTGCAGGAAGCAATCCAAGCCATTGATCTTGGATAAGGCACATGGGCAATTGGAGTGCCAAGATTTGTTCGTGAAGCCCAAATTGGAGCAATGATGAAAATAGGATAATAATGCGACATTTAATGCTTGATGGACAAGCTTTCATCTCAAGTTTCCTATTATAGTTAACGCAAAGTTTAGGCTTTGCTATTAATCTGCCATCGACATATTTATGTCGAGGAATTGCAAGGCTCCAATGCAAGGCATTCGCCTATACGAGGTTTAGGACCTTTAACTATTGAGTTTTCAACTCACTGTTGTTGTTTAATCTTTTTCAGGACCCGAGCTATGAGTTTTCCATCCCTGCGTTTTGGACTTCCTGTTCATATGGAGGTCATAGTGTTAGACATTGAGGATATTACCACCGACATCCTCTTCCAACGCCACACCACGACGATGTAGGTGGATGAAGATGTGGGATATCTAGTCCCCTATATGTTCGTGGCTTGGTTCACATGGGTCAATGAGAACTTATATGATCCTTTGCATGGGTTTGACGACCCACCTAGGGACGTTGATGGGTCGGTGCTTGTGACGACCTAGACCCGGGGCAGCATGGAGGGACGAACTAAGATCGCCTCGGCAGTACGCGGGCGAGGAGAGTGTGATGGCTCGAGCGGCGGTGTACGAGGAGGAGGGATGGTAGTATGTCCACACCTCGGTCCCCGGACATGCGCAAGGAAGGGGTCTCTCTCTTGTCCCACATCACCTAGGGAGGGAGTCATGGGCTACCTTATAAGGCCATGGGCCCTCTAACTGTACATACGTGTTTTCTTAGGGTAGTATGGGCTGCCCGAGAGGAACAAAACCGTGAGGACTTAGTGTCCAAAGCGAACAATATGTGTACAGTGGAGACTGGGATGTTACAAGTGGTATCAGAGCCGACTCCTAACCGCGTGTGGGGCCACAGTGAGGACCCTGTGCTTTTAAGGGGTGGAGAGTGTGACGACCCAGACCCGGGGCAGTACAGAGGGACAAACTAAGATCGCCTCGGCAGTACACGAGCAAGGAAAGTGTGACGGCCCTAGCGGCGGTCTGCGAGGAGGAGGGATGGTGGTGCATCCGCGCCTCGGTCTTCGGACGTACGCAAGGAAGGGGTCTCTCTCTTGTCCCACATCGCCTAGAGAGGGAGTTCTGGGCTACCTTATAAGGTAATGGGCCCTCTAACTATACATACGCGTTTTTTTTTTTTTTTTTTTTTTTGTAGTATGGGCTGCCCCGAGAGGAACAAAACCGTGAAGACCTAGTGTCCAAAGCGGATAATATGTGTATAGTGGAGACCCGGGATGTTACAATGCTGCCCCCCTAATGGCACTATGGATGACCCTGAGTCAGACCGTCACTACGACCTAGAGCCCAAGCTGTCGCCGTGAGGACAGCAGCGAAAGATGGGAACCATTTTTGATAGTTTCCTTGGTAGAAAGACGTAGGACAACCCCCCCCAACTCTTCTTTTAATATCTCTTTGTGAAGAGGGGATGACTAGTTTTTGAAACGGCCCTAAGGTTGGGCTTGTAAGTAGGTAATCGTTCCGCATAGATACATAAAGTTGGGAAGTTATGTGGTATGGACATGAATGCGTTTCTCTTTAACTATCCATTATTTATTTTTGGTGGATTGGGTGATTAGAGATTGCACGCTTCCACATATGCTTAATGAAAGATAATAATGAATGGGACGATGACACCTCCTCAGACGTCATGAATTAATCCCGAGCTGAGGACATCGTGTTCCTGAGCCAAGGTTAGGGCCCAGGGCGTGACAATTCTAGTCAAGAAAACTGAGCAAGTTTCTATGTAGGGAACCTTTAATTTGCTGTGCAGGGGTAAAAAAATTGTGACAAAAACAAAAACTTAAAGCTCAAGAAGATAAATGTGCACTTTCTCAAAATGTGGTGCTATCGTGCGACGTTGTCAAAGTTTGAGAAAGTAATTTACGACTAACATGTACAATAGGGCTAATTTCCAACGACACAAAGCATTCCTCTACAGTGAATTTTCAATGACACGAGCATTTTCCCTTATTCAGTGCATGTGTACTGTTAGATTATCGAAGTTGCAATGAAAACATTATCGATGGTCATTGAAATTCATGACTATGCTAAATCAATACATATACGCCACATTGAGAAGAAAACTAAAAATATAAGAAAGAGGAAACATATTCGATTGAGAAAAGTAGGTCGACACAACTCTAAAATTGCTGGGGGCATAATGTAATCAACCCTGTTGACCATGACAAATGACAACACCCAATCATCTGATCCCAACCATCTGATCCAAACTAACACTGTATTATTTATCGCGATAAATGCCTCCAACAGAAAATTTTTTAAGATTCTCACATTTATTGCTTCAAGTTTGGATTGACATGGAGGTCAATTAGGGAAGGGGAGGCAACTTTTCTTGAAGATTTTCACATTTATTTCTTCAAGTTTGGATTCACATGGAGGTCAGTTAGGCCAGAGGGAAGGGGAGGCAACTTTTCGAGAAGCTCGCAGTATAGCAAATCAAGAGTCTGAAGACTTGACATGGACTGGATTTCTAATGGAAGGCTAGATATACGAGTACCTCGAAGCCTCAGTTCTCTGAGACGATGTAATTTTGAAATGTCACTCGGAATGTCTCCCTCCAAGCTCCTACACCAGGAGGCATGTACTTCTTCCAGGTTTGTTAACGCTCCAATGCCGCGAGGAAATTCTCTTAGGAAACAAGAATCCATCTTCAGTACTTTCAAACCCTGCATATTTTTAGTTGAATCGGGCAACTTTGAAATACCAGTACCTGAAATATCCAACTCTACTAATAAGTCTTCCAGTTCTCCAATGGATTCCGGAAGCTTTCCAAGCCCACGGCAACCACTCAAAGACAAGCGTGTAAGTCCCCACAAGTTTCCAATTGATGCCGGGAGTTCAAGAATTTTCGCCTCATTCAAGGCTAACACTGAAAGTAATTCAAGTTCACAAACCGAACCAGGAACATGAACCAATGAGAAGCAATTATTGGCGCTAAGAATTTGCAGTAGAGCCAATTTGCCTATTGATTCAGGAAGTTCTCGTATGGACGTGCCATCAATCAGGAACTCTCTCAAAGCATTCATCCCACCCATTTTCACCGGCAACATGTTAAGTTCGGAGCAAAATTTCAAATTCAAGGTAACCAAGAGCTTCAGATCATTAATTGAAGGATCCAAATGAACCAATCGAGAGCATCGCTCAAGGATCAGTATCTCCAATTTTGGGTAACAAGAGAAGTTGGGGGTAATAAGTAAGTCTGCACAACCTGTGAGATTCAAGACTTTCAAACGCTCCATCTGCGAAACAAGGGAAAAAATTCAGATGGCATAGGACTCTCAATTTACTTGAGGGTCAACACAAACACAACAACAAATGAGCTATAAATCCACCTTAATTCCTTTCCAACCCCCGAGGATCCTGTAACCTTACTCCATGAAAGATCAAGAATAACTAGGTTCTCTAAATAAATGCCGTTTGCTTCAAAATCTGGAGGGCAACCTTGCCAGTGAAGCCACCGAACGTTCAATAAGGCATCCGCAAATCTTCCACCAATATTGGTGTGACCCAAGCTGAGAAATGTCGTGCTCGGTAGGATCTCAAAGCCTGCCATAATAGTGTTAAGGTGGTCTGCTCCCTGCACGATGGACCACAAATGTCAAGTCGAAAAACATGCGGAAGTCTTCAGGCGATGAAATTTTTAATAAGGATCATGAGGTAAAGAATATGCTTCATGCATGAAACCTTTTCGAGGAAAACTGAAGAACAAATTAGGGCCTGCATGCTACTTTTTTCCCCGACGTACCCTTTTCCTCTTCTTCGTGTCGTGAGCTATGGCAGGAATGTAGAATCTAACACGTGTTCCTGGATCATGGAAACCTTCGTAAATAACCTTCCTGGCAAGGCACCTTAGCATGCTGTGCATGCCTATTTTATTTTCTTCCTTTTTTATTAGGGACATACGACGAAGGACCTCGATTCCATCATCAGGACGATCATAATCGTGCCACATATATGAGGCAATTTTACAATCCACATCTGGGAGAAAACGTGCGATATCAAGATACATCTGCTTTTGCTTTGGATCTAATGCTTCATAAATTATGCTCAGAATCTTCTGGTAATCTTCCTGAAATTGTCGCATGAGATCTCCGAATTTAATCCATTCTTCTTGTCCTTTACCATGCAAAAAAGAACCAAAAATTTTGACAAGTAATGGAAGTCCCTCCGCAGCCCTGACTATTTTGTTTGCAATTTCAACATAAGGTTGATGTTTATAGCTCTTTCCCATTGCATACTGCCAGAAAAGGTCAGAAGCTCGATTATCATCCATCGGACTAA
The DNA here is from genome assembly GCA_014182375.1 of Eucalyptus virginea. NCBI lineage: Eukaryota > Viridiplantae > Streptophyta > Magnoliopsida > Myrtales > Myrtaceae > Eucalyptus > Eucalyptus virginea. The sequence goes on along the minus strand of CM024520.1, from coordinate 6,396,162 downwards.
CATCGTAAGTATGAGCCACCCCTCGATCAATAAACCCTTGAAGAACACGTCTCTGTTTTGAGGTTACAATTATTCTGCTGCCAGAACCAAACCAATCAAGCTTTGCTCCTACAAACTCCTTGAGGAGGGACACATTTTCCACATCATCGAGAACAAGGAGAACTTTCATATTCCTCAATATTTCTTTCAAACGTCGTACTCCTTTGAAAGTAGAAGCAACCTCATACTCTCTTTTCAACATATCAAAGATCAACTTGGTTTGAAGATACTGAACACCACCAGGTTGCTGCACTGTTTCTTCAATCTCCGCAAGAAAACTGCAAGCATCAAAGCGAAGGGATATTTGATCATATACGATCTTGACAAGTGCAGTCTTCCCAATGCCATCTCTCCCATGGATTCCAACAATTCGTACGTCATTTACTTCCAGTTCCAATAATTTCATTATTTTTGTTTCTTGACTGTCTTCAAGCTCCTACGAAGGTAATTAAGTTTAGGAGAATGTTAGTTACAAGAGAAAGTGAAGAAATATACAGAGGTACGGTAAAGTTCCAGATGATAACGCCATCCTCTGAAACATGTGTTTGAATATGCCTGCCAATGAATCACATGGCTTGCCAGTTAAGATGTTGTAACTAATGCTTAGCTAACAGAGAAGACAGGTTGTTGAAGATAACATCCTCTGAAGTTTCTCCAACACAATCTCCATGCATCCAATTTAAGCTAAAGATTGGATGGTAAACCTGCCATATGTATTATGGAAAATCTAATAAGGAAAACTGCCTTACTAAGCATCAAAAAACCTAATCTGACTAACATACACTGTTTCTGTCCTTTGTGGTCTGAAAAGGAAGCACAGAAAGGTGACTACCAGCCTTATCAGGGACCATCTCCGAGTCGTCGCAGTGATAAATTCAGTGGGAGTTTACCTTGAGATCTCATTTAGATGTTTAAGATCAATAATGACTAAAATTTAGTGCATAAACATAATTTGAACATTCTCATCTCACGTTGCTTCTGCTGTTAAAATGCTGATCCAATTTCTATTGTCTTCTAGGATAGACGTGCTAAAGGTCCAAAAATCCTACATAAAGAAAAAAATTGTAATCCTTGGGCGGCAGTGGAAGTGTCTGGAGTCCACTAAAGCTTTGTGTAGGAGAGTCCATAAAGAATATCTCTGCAACATGGCAGAGATGTTTTCCTTATAAGTCAGTTTACAAAGAAATAGGTTTAAGACTTTTTGGTACTTTTTCCACAAATAAAAGGTAGGAAGTATTCTTGAATCCCTAATACCGTGAACTTAACACCTACTTTGCCCTCAGTTTTGCGTAATAAAAAGAAATCTGCAGTAACATTTTTATGTGGTGGACTAAAATGACAATAACTATACATCCAGCTATTCTACTCAAATGTAACGTCAAACCGATAATCCAAGATATGATCTTGGATGAAATAAACAAATGATAATTGTAAAATGCAGAATTGTCCCTCGATTCTTGGTGGATTCTATTCCCGCAAGGTTAATTAGCTACTGAAGAATTGAAGCATATGCAAGCTACTTCAGAGTTCAGACAGTGACTTGCATTCTCTTGTAGTTTTAGTTCATGTGTTTGCTTTCTTTTTCTGTTATATTCCAACTTCACAACAGCTTTATAATCATGCAAAAATGTTTTGTAGTGATTCGACTTTTTATGTATATGATGCAAACACACTTTAGGTGAAACTAACTTCATCGACAGGTACAATCTTTAGGAGAGAGTACTTGAGAACAGAGGAAAATCGGAGCAAAGAAATATACCGAGGCCCCGTCAGAGAACACAGGTCCCTGAAAGCTGGCCTCTACCTGCTAAAGCCAATCAAATCCCTTGTCAGTATAAACTTATTATTAGGGTTAAAGTAGATAGGTACTCGAATATAACCATTTTCGAATGACTTGTATGAACCTTGATTGTCTTCCCTTTGGCTTCGAGTGAACCAGCACCAGTGAATCGATCTAGAAGAGCTACATTGGTTTTGAGTAGCTCAGCACCAGTGGATGGATCTCCAGGTGCATAATTGTGCTCTATCTTCAGCTTAGGTGAAATTTCTTCAACAATTGTAGTGATAAGTTCTCCTTCACTGCCACGGCAGAAAAAATAACAGTTTCAAACCATTAATAAATGTGATCTAAAGACCTACCGCCCAACGCACTCCATAACTAAATGACGATGTGGATGTGCTAAAAGATCACTGATCCTTGACTGCAGACCATGATTTACCTGATGCAAAGATATATTAAACATACTACACTGATGTTTGGTAATTGTATGATTGTGTGATAATGCCATTGTGGCAAGTATTTAGTCCGACGGATGGATTATATTGTCACAGTTTGCCATTGGGAAACACACGTTGAATTACAGAATGACGCAATCATGCGGATGAATAGAATGAACTTTTAAAGATAGTTCACCACGGAGTCAAACCAACACGTGTCGTCAATTTGAGAGAAGGATTAGACCAAAGATAAAAGAAGAGGGAATTGAAAATTTTAACCCCGTCAATTCCCATCAATAATTTCTTCTTCTTTTTTCTCTAGTTTTGTCCCCATAAAGCTTTGAAACAGGCTCAGTAACGATCACAAACCTAAGCAAGTGAACAAAATAATTTAGAGTACAGCAGAGTCGACCAATGTTTGCATTTTCTGCTGGAAGAAAATGTTGATGTCGTTGAGTTTCCTTTTACCGGTCGATTGAGCAACCAAATTATAAGGAAACCTACAAGAGAAGAAGACAGATTAAATGTACCTTTTATACGACCTTAGTTCCCATCCCTTGATGTTACCAGCCTCCACAAGAGCCTTCTTCCACCGCTCGACTCTCTCAGCGGTCCACGTCCGCCTGAGCATGTCCAGGGTGCTTTTGTAGAGTGATGTTTCCAGTTTCACATCAGACGGTTCCCTATTGTAGAAAACGGGCAGGACCTCTTCTTTCCCACCTGATCTAGAAGCGCGTTCCACCATGAGTGCGAGCGACTCAAGGCACCAAGGGCTATAGCCGTAGGTTCCAGTAAAGATGGGTATGTAGACCTTGGAGCTGTGGACCCATGTCGGGAGCTCTGTGGGGGTCCGTATGGGTACGTCATCTCTGTAAACGAGACACCCGCCAGCTTTCAAGCGGCAATAGAGGGAATCGGCGAATCGAAAGGGATTTTCGGATCCACTGAAACTCAGGAACACATCATAATTTGATTCAGCCGCCTCTGACTTTATCATATCTTGATTCCACCTCGCTTGTTCAGCTCCGGCTCTCCTCCGTTCTGTGCGAGCGTATTCAGCCACACTTGACCCAACCAATGACTCTATCATTTCTTCATTCAGAGGTTCATCTTCGCTACTACTCTTTTTACTTTGATCCAGCCTCTCTGGTTCATCCTCGCCTCTTTCCCAATTATAGACAGCGTATTCCATACTTAATCAAACTCTAACCTTAGCGTATCTCGTTTCAGCCTTGCTGGTTCATCTTCCGCCTCTTCTCCGTTTTCTGCTTGCGGATTCAGCCATACTTGATTCCGCCTTCACCTCTTAATCTCTCTGCCTCCAGTTTCCACTCTCACCTGGGTTGGTACAAAATTTTCAAGTCAACCAGTAGCGCCGAGTGTGCCTCGCCAGTCGTTCAGTCTCAGCCGTCAATTTAAAAGAAAAACAATACAAATGCCCATAATAAAAAATCTAATTATTTGTAACAAATGAGATATTACTTGATTTAGTATTAGTTTATTAAATACAAGAATTTTTATAAAGAATAGTGGATTGGACTTGAGTGTGTACTTTGTTTGAACTCTAAGACGTAAAACTCGGGTATTCCCTTTTGTTTGAACTCTAAGACGTAAAACTCGGGTATTCCCTTTTGGATAGAGAAGATAAAAAAAAATATGGAAGAATTAAAGGACTCTCTCAAGTGCGGAGGATAGACTCCATCGCAACTTCTTTGGAAGTTATTTAAGAAACTAGTAGGCTAATATAGTAGCGACCAGGTGAAAGTTCTCTTACTAGGTTGACTTATGCTTCACGTGGTATCTTTCAATTGACTTGTCAGTCTAGTACCTCGGTTGACGACCTTATCAACCGGATCAGAATTGAATGGTCAAAAGTGACTACAAGACTTTGTAAAAGTGACTACAAGACTTTGTGGTGCTCCATGTCAAGATTTCATAGCTTTTGGTCCATAAGGGCACTCCAATTTCTATATTCTTTTATCCTTCTATTATCCAAAATTAAAAAAAAAAAATTCATTTAGAACGCAATTAATTTTTTTTTTTTGTTCTCTAGAATAGAAAAATAATTAGGGAATAGATTTGAAATAAAAATAAAAAGTAGAAAAAATAGCTTATTATTCCCGTGAATAATTTCTAAAAATAAGTTATTTTCTTTCTTTTATTTTCTTCTTCTTCCTCGCTGCTCACTACTCCCCACCATCCACCGCTAGTCACCGCCTACCGTTGACTATTTGCTGCTAGTCGTCAAACGCCGGCTAGAGGACGAGCAAGAAGAAGAAGAGATGGAAAAGAGAAAAATATAAAAAAAAAATATATATATATATAAATAAAAATAAAAGAAATTCTACATTACAAAAAAATTTATGGGTTATACAAAACGCATTTCTATTTTTTTATATCAAAAGTAGAAATTTTGTATAGTTATCAAATACATTTTTTTACTCGAAAATTATTTCAGAGAATAGAAATAAAAAATTATTTCTAAAAAAAAAAATTATTCATTGTCATCAATTGAACTAGCTTCCTAGATCGGAGTGGATCTGTAGCTTAGGCTGCTTTTTGTTTGCGTTCATTTTTTTGTTCATGAACACAATTGCTTTTTTTTTGTTCCCGAAACAAAAAAAAAAAAAAAGAGAAAATGCGTTTGTTTACGTTTTGTTCCAAATCTATTTTTTTGTTAAAGGGAACAAATTTGAAACAAAAAAAAAAAACAAGAAAAACCCGTTTCTTGTTCTTAGAACACTTCCGAGACACAATTTTTCTCTCTCCTATTTTTTTTTCTTCTCTTTCTTTTCTTCTTCTTTTTTCTTTGGCCATCGCCGGCCTCGGCCATGGTCGGCAATCGTCCGTCGAGGGCCGGCGAGCCTTGTCGTGGCTGGGCAAGGCCACCGGCCCTCATCGATAGTCACCAACCATGGCCGAGGCCGGCGACCGGCCAAAAGGAAAAAGAAAGAAAAAAGAAAAGATGAAAACTAAAAAAGAAAAATTAAATTAAAATATTAAAAAATTAAAATAAACAAAAAAAGTATACAAGTTTACCAAACGTGTTTCTGTTCTTTTTCTATTCCAGGAACAAATTTACAAAACGCGTTCTTTTGTTAAAAATTGTTCCTCGGAACAGAAATGGTTTTTTTTTCTATTTATATTTAGGGAATAATTTTTTAACGTAAACGTTACTAAACACACCCTTATTCTCTTCCTCAAACGATCGGCTTTTTCTTGAGCTTCTCCCTCATGGATATCTGCACTAATCTCTCGTGATTTCCATCTACTAGATGGCCCAACGTTAGCGGCTACGAAGTCTTTCTCAATTTCAAAGGAGAAGATGTTCGGAGGAACTTCATTCAATGTCTCTACCAAACCCTTGCTAATTCAGGGATCTATGCGTATATCGATCATGATGGGATTGAGATCAGAGAAGAGATCATGCCCAAGATTTTTGAAGTTATCAAACACTCAGAGATATGCATTCCCATCTTTTCCAAAGATTTCGCTTCCAGTAAGAGTTGTCTGAAGGAGGCGGAGAAAATGGAATGTGACAGGACAATCATGCCCGTTTTCTACGACGCCAGCCCTGAAGTGTTCGGCAAACAGCAGGAAAGTTAGCAGCAGTCCTTCTGCAACCATGCGGCCAAGGGGGTATCTCCAGTTTACTTGCTTTAGATCTGTCAAACTTGGGCATTCTTCATCTGTCTTGGAGTACCTCCAGAATTTGGTGGAGCTGGAGACAAATTGTGGAGGTATGATGGCATTACACGTGCATTTTTTTCTGCTTCATGTTTGACGATACCTTATAGTAACCAGGGCTTTTATATTCTCTTGCCATGCAAAAGGCCAAAAAGTTTTGATTCTAAAAGATTGTTGTTGGCTAGCTGAATCTCCAGTCTCCCATGCACCCATAAACTCAGAGACTAAAAATGGAACATTGTTCTACATTGCTAGGTGTTGGCTGATCCATTAGCAAGCTAACTTAGTTTCTTTGAATATCAAGTTCTGCAGCTTTGTGCAAGAGTTGCCAGAAGATATTGGGTTCCTTGGAAGTTTGAAAGAACTTTACATCGATGGAACTTCCATTAAAGCCATTGATTTCCTTGAGGGTTCATATGGGAAGCTTGAAATTCTAAGTGCTTGCAACTGCAAATCCTTGTCTCTATCTAATTAAATTGGTAACTTGAAATATATTTCGTACCTAGCATTGGACGACACTGAACTGAATGAGCTCCCTTGTTCTGTTTGATTGCTGAAGAATTTACAGAAGCTATGACTGAAGCTGCAGGAGCTTCTGGAAATTCCTAGGTTCCATTGGAAACCTTGAGGAGCTGCAAGTCATAGATCTTTCGGATGCGGTAGTCGACGAACTAGCTTCATCTGTCAAGTGTTTGAGAAACTTGAAAGTACTAAAGATGCCTCGCACTTTTATAAAAGAATTTCCTAAAGGCATTATGAATCTAGAGAGGTTAAAAGAGAGATTTCACAGGCTGCAAAAGTTTGACAGGGGAATACGACATTACGGGATTAGCCTCTCTCCTCAGAGAGGGTCTTACTTCTGGTATATGCTAATATTTCTCAGTTGATTGTGACTACTCGTGGATACTCTAATCTCCAAAACCTCAGATTGAATGACGGTGTTCTGATCTTGAAAATTGAAACTTCTGAAGGGGCACGGTGTCGGTTCAATGGATGTGAGACTGCAACACAGTTCCAAGCGGACAGACATCACATCAGCATGCTGACGATGAGTCAGACACTGAAGCAAGGTGGTGGTCAGACAGAAGCAAGGGAGTTATTGGTGGATGAGGTTTGGCTGCAAAGTACGTTAGCGCTCCTATCCCTTTAACTCATATATGTAACTGATCATGCATGTCAACTGATCTTCCTGAAAAAAGGCTATTAGGGAATGACCGGATTTCAAATTTTCACTTCTATTCTGAGTTTTCAATTTACATTTTTTTTTCTTTGTTTTGGCCATCACACTCACATTTTTTATTGTCTCGTGTGTACGTCAATTTACTGCAATTTTGCACGAACGGGTTAGTTTCTGTTTGACTTGGTGAAAGATTTTCTAGTTTGTTTGATTGGTCTCAAAGACAACTCCAAGGTTGTTAGAATGAGTTTTAGTTCCTTCTTAACAAATGGGCCAATTTTTTTTTACAAAAAAGTAGAGTTAGGCCCAAGAGACTTGAGCCCATCTCTCAGTTATGTGAGTTCTAAACTTTATGTACAAAATGCAAATGGCTCCTATTGATACATTCTAAGTCCGAAATCTCCTTTCAAAAAAAAAAAAATGCAATCAAGTCTTTTCTATGAACAATACCTAAAATGGGCTCCGTATCACTCAAAAAGTGTTTAGGTGACATCTTTAAATTGCACTTTCCAACACAATTTAAGTACTCAGTTACATTTGAACCAATCAAAGGGTTTAGAACTTCATTACATTTCTTGGTAAAGATTTAGGATTTGATTGAATCAAAGGAAAATTTAAGGCAATTACCTTGACTCACCTGTAGAGGGAGGGAGGGAGGGAGAGAGTGGGCAAAATGAAAATACAAAAGGGGTAATTGCGAGAGAAAAACGACCTTTTCCTCGACATGGCAAATTAATGTTTTTTTGAACTACTCTTTTAAAAATTCCAAGCATCGAATCCTTTAATCGAGAGAATTCATTAGTAAAGCCGTACTCGATTGTGTTGAATTATGAGTTGTTGCATTGGTTTTAGAAGTTGTTGAGCTGTGAAATCATGTTCTAAAGAAACTATAGGTGTCATGAAACTTTAGGGTGTCATGAAATCAATTTACAGTTATGGTTTGGTCGAGATGAAATTTTGAAATTTGTTGCTCATTTTTGAAACTAGATTCGCATTATTGTGTATAGAACTGGTTTTCACCCGTCTCCAGCCATCTTCTGGTCAGAGGTGAGTTTTCTTCTTAAGTATGCTAAGTTAGCTTTTAAATGACTTAGGATCACTTGAAATATGTGTTGATAAATTTTAAACAAATCGTCTTCAATTTGGCAAACAAGCTGCCCTAGCATGGTGAACAACAGTGCTTGTTCGCTTTGGGAGAATTTTTCTTTGGTCCTTCGTTTTGTTATGGAATAAGCTTAGTTTAGTCAAGTCTTAGTCAAGGTAGTTATCTTGATTTTGATATGCCTTTCTCACTTAATTGATATGGATTTTGGGTTTTCCCACTCAAAGTAACTTTCATTGTTTAGTTTTGCATTTTCAGGTTAGTGATGCTTATATCGTTTATGATTTATAAATTTATGTCTTGCAAATGATAGGAATTAGATATGTAATAAATAATAATAAAAAAGGCATAGCACGGCATGATATTTATTAAGAAAAAGAGTTTAGAGCATATTTGTTTCATAAAGTTGGAAACGAACTTTTACTATGCTTTTGGTTATTTGAATTGACTTAGTAAAGCATTTCTTAGAAATTTGTGAAAGTGCTAGTATGAACACCTAGAGGGGGGTGAATAGGTATGAAGAAATTTTCGCGAAACGTAGTAATTGCCTTTGAATCTGAGTCTAATGAACATTAGACTTTTGAAACTGAGTCTGAAAAACAACAAACTTTAAATGAGTTCAGACTTTAACAGTTAAATAGAATTACAAACAAAATAAATGAGTTTAGGAAAGAGAATAAGAACACAGAATTTATAATAGTTTGATTTAGATCAAGTCTACGTCCACTTTCCCACGCTAACAGCCTTCCGCTAGATTCCACTATGAAATCAACAAGAGATTATAACTTTAAGTGCAAACACTTAGTGATAGATCACACTATTTCACTAAGTTACTCTTTTGATATTTCTCTCACGATCACAAACGTTTAAGCTCACGAGAAACAAGTGTATGATCGAATGTCGCTCAGACTCTGGAATTATAAATTCTATGCTTTGTCTCTTACTTGCTCATCGGTCCTTGATCTCCTTAAATACTCATCCATCTCCAAACTAGCCGTTGAACAATATCTTGAGGATCATCTTCCAATCTACCCATTGGATAGATCTGTATCTAGAAGATTTGGTAGTCATTGAGTGAGAGAAGTAGAATCCCAAATTGATTCTAATCACCCATACAAACAGAATTTTGATTTCCATAAGTAAAGCTTCTTCATATAGAAAGTTCTTGTCTTCAAAATCTAATTGTCAATCAATTAGATTGAGTCAATCAAATCTATCTTGATGTAGAATCCAAACCAGATCAATAGCCATTATATGTTTGGGGCTTGTATTACTTTATGTCGAGTTGTCTCATTTTGGATGTAAAGTCCGAGAGTGTCTTCCGTCTGAAGTAGAGTCTGAGTACAATAGACTTTACAATCTGAATCTGAATATTTTCTACTTCTGAACAGATTTAGCTTTAAGGTCTGAACACAGTCTGAATAAATTCAGCTTTAGTATAGAATCTGTCTTCTGGTTCTTTTAAGCATAGACTTCGATAATATCTTTTATATGTTCTATCATCTGCATAATCTGTTATTCAACCATTAAACACGTTAGTAGCCTTTGATTTATTGATTTATTTATTTTTGATGACCCGGGAATGCCCGTACAGCCGACAGCCAGTGGGGTAAACTCGAGGCGAACTGAGCCGCCACCACAGACCCAGCCGCGGGTGAGTCGCGCAATGGGGACGCGGGGTTTCGAACCCCTTCCCTCTCGATGAGGTGAGAAAGCTTTAACCATTGCGGCCACCGCCGGCGGTGGTACCTTTGATTTATTTTATCATCTTCAAAACATCATAAGGAATTTCCCTAACAGTTTGTTGGTTGGTTATTGGTAAAAAGGCTTGAGAAATGCTATATAAAATACATTCCGCTTTATAATTGAATTTTGGAAGGTTATATATTTTGGTTTGTGAACTTGATTTATCAAATGTTTATGGATTGGTTCTATGCATACTGACCTATACCAAGGAAGGAGTAGGCCTTAACACGAGATGGTAAGCGTAGTCATAATTTGATATTGAGCAATAGATTAATTAACAGACTAGACTATTAATGTTTGTTATGATATTGTTGATTGAATGTGTATCTATGAGATGTATAAAAATTTTGTTGAAGTGATAAAACCGATTTTGTATCTTGTACATTCACTGACTTGGATAAATGTGCTTCTAGTACCGTTTATAAGCATGTATAGTGGATGCTCACTAACTAGAGGCAGTTTGTTCATACCATTAATTTCTTTTCTTCTTTTTTTTTTTTAGATTCTTCTACAGTTACTGAAGAATAGGAGAGAGCGGTATCAGGAATTTTTAGGAGTTGGATTTTGGTATAAATAGAGATACTTGTATTGTTGGGTTTAGTTTGTCTTCTTCTTTTTTTTTTTTTGGGTAACCTCCACCACGGACCTCCTCGTGCCTGAATGGTTCCTGAGGGCCAGGCCCCTATACTTCAGAGGAGACTAACCCAGCGTTGGGTTTAGTTTGTCAATCACTCGAGATGCATATATTCTTTCAGGTGAACTTTAAAATTCCAATATTATACCTAGCTTGCTTTTTTATCGGATATATAATAAATATATATTTTGATAAGAGATTAATGATAGTGTATGAAGCTGCGTCATTTGGGTAAGAGGGCGGCCTTATCATTTCCCCTATATTCGGGTGCGACACCTTTCTCAATCCTCCACCGTCGTTTCATTGCGGAAGCAGTGCCATTGGATTCTATTTTCCAATTTGCCGAAGTCGGCTATTAGAAATTTGACCACAAAAAGTTTGCTCGCCGGGTTGGAATTGTCCACGTTAAGAATCGGAGTAGTAGAAGGATGATGTGACTTAACCCACAATATTTTCATTTTGGGGGAGAGTTGACGGGTAAGTCCTTTTTCTTAATTTTTTTTTTAATGTTTTGTTTTCTTTTTGGTATTAGAGTTAGTGGATGATTTTAAGACTAGTTTTGTCGTAAAATAATCCTTGACCAACCGTAGAGAACAGTCTCTGTGTTGTTATTTTTTTAGTCAAAATAAATACTATAAACAAAAGTTTTGAATTCGACCATTCAACAAAAAATCTTCAAAGGTATACTACATCGATGAATGTTGTCACACTTAAAATACTGAAAAGTGACAGTTTGCTTTTTTCGAATAAACTTGAAAGTAATTATTACCTGGTTTGTATATGTACGCGTTTAGGTTGTCTTCGAAATGAATTCGCGTTTTAATTGAGGTTTAAGCGAGTTACTCACTCCATTGTTATCAAATAATTTTAGGCCCGTAGTATAAAGAACTGCCGTGTACGGTTGGGATCTCGATGGACTAAGACTGGGGCGTACCTAGTGTCACTTTTAATTGGCCTTGTCGTTAGTGAAGTTTAGGTTAACCTTAACCATGTTTTGAGATGGTTGATAAAAAGTGGCCATAGAAAGGCATATAATTATTAAATTTCCTAAGGCTAATAAATGGATAAATAAATGTGCTACTTTTAAAATTTGTCTTTTGTGCTTTGCTATCCCTAATCTTTGCTGATTGACTAGGTGGTCATATGAATTGCTTCCACATGCGTTTAATCGAAAGAGAAAAAAAAATGAATCAACAATGTGTCTTGGGATGTCGCAATTTAATAGACCATTAAAATATGTTCGTGCGCTCGGGGTTCAAAGCATGACAAAAAAAACTTCATCTCCTCAATCAAGGTAAATCCTTTGGCATTTGCTTTTATGGAAATTGTTACTAATTTGTCTTAAATTCTTTTGGCCCCCCAAAATGAAAAAATTCGTATCCTAATTGCTACGCTAAACTATCAAGCGGTGGCTTATACCATAACGTAATCCTGGGATTTCAACTCATTATAATCGGAGTCATATACATGACGTGTACCTAATAAACAAAATTTTCATAAATATTGTTTCCTTTAGAAAATAATGGTCATCATGGAGTTAATCTCTTTTCTCCAGCAACTAATATGAACCGTACGACTAATTTTCAACGACATAAAGCATTCTACGGTTCATTTTAAATGACATGAGCATTTTCTCTAATATAGTGTGTGTACATTGTTGGATTATCGTAGTTGCTATGATAATATTACTGACAACCATTGAAAAGAGGTCGACAGGATTGTCAATTTGCAGTGGTTGTAATGTAATTACCCTACATATTGCGATAAATAACAATACCCAACCATCTAACCCAATCTTACCCGCTAATGTTCTGTCAACAGTTCAATTCGAGTCAGATTTTTATGAAACCCAAACCGAAGTATGAAGTCTGTGCGTCCAGTCAACAGTTCAATTCGAGTCAGATTTCTATGAAACCCAAACCGAAGTATGAAGTCTGTGTGTCCAGTCAACCTGTGTGTCCATAATGACCCAACCCGAACCAGCCCGACTAGAACCCAAACCAAAATCTCGGGCTGGGTCGGGCAGGACAGGTTTTCGTGTTTTTTCCCTTTGGGGTGTGTGGGTTCTCACGGGGTACGCTTAGATGCAAGTCCAGCAAGAACATTTTTGGTTGATTGGGTATTTATTAAACTGCACGTCACTTTGACTACGACTAGATTGCTTGTGCCGAAATTTACTTATGTCCAAGGCCTTTTAAACTCGGACACTACACTCAAACTGCAAGCTTCACCATCTTTAACACCTGATCAGCAGTACGAGCAGATTGAGGGTGCTGCTGACCATTTTATGCTCTCCACACATGAAAGATGCAACCGTTCGATACTCTAATTTGATGAAGTAAGGATGAATACTACCACCTCTAGCAGTAGCATTCATTTTTATCTGAACATCCCAATTGACCGGAAAGCACACTCAAAGAAGAGACTCGAAATTTTCTTGGAAGCATAACAAATATGTAGAGGAAGAGCTCTATCTCATAATTCCGTCGAGATCTTTTAGCCTATTCAAGATGGCCAAGGTAAAGAGATTATGTCAATCCACCTTGAAACTCCTCTTCCTCATAACACCCCAAGCAGTAGATCAATGTACCAGCAGAAGTAGCAGAGCATTTAACCATATAATCCACTGAAGAATCTGGTATTATAGTACCACCAAGAGAAGCTTCAGTAGCTATTAGATCATCTGATCGGGCATGAGACCAATGCCATCAGGACTCACGATAACCTCAGACACCAATATGTAAATTAGAACCAAAGATCTTTCAAGAATTGCAAATGGCATAATCCACAAGTCTAATCCGAACTATGAACTAAATTTGCAAGTTTAACAAATACCCATCTCATCATCAAGAGAAACCAATATCGAGTGCGGCTCCACAGTCAAAGTTGACAACCCTACATTAAATTTTCAATGAAAGTGAGAGCTATTTATGCCACATTAAATTCAAAATGTATACAGCTCTTCATACTTGAAGTGGACTTTCTAGAGTTTGTGATTTAAGTTCAAGGCTTTTGAAGAGCAGAGCCTCATCATTTTCTGCTGTCTCCACAATTCTCAGCACATTGCATTGAGCTTGATGACACTGCTTCATAAGTGGGGTTGTCAACCTGTTCTACAAACACAAGATAGAGAGTTCCAAGTATCCAGAGCCTGACAAACTCCAGAAATGCTTCCTCCGTCATGAATGTGATTGTACATTACAACACCACTGCAGTTAATTCACACATACATATTAAGTGCAAGAATAATGATTCACAAGTTCATATTAAGTGCAACCTGCATTTGAGATTACACTTCAAAGATTTCCAATTTGCTGCCCTACGTGATATAGTAGCATCCACATTACAAAGGTTTACTGCAGTTAATTCACATTACAAAGATTTCCAATTTGCGTGTGAGAAAACAGCAAATACAATTGACATTAGAAAGGGTTCCGTTCTCCGTTTTGCTGCCCTACATGATATAGTGGTATTCAGCTACTTAGAGGGCACAGAGGCTCCAAAGCGCTCTTCATGCACAAGCACACAAACACATAAACATGCTCGCATGAAGAATCCAACCTCGAAATAAACACATCGACTCATTCAAGCATCTACACGACGTGATTCCACCCTATGCATGTCTTAGAAAGAGAACAATGAACGCATGATTATCAATATTGAACTTGGGAATCAACAGCAGATTCATACTAATACGGGAATGTTAATCAACATATCCAGACATTTGATTGCTCAACAGATGAAATCGCAAAAACAGAGGAAGAGTGAATCAGAGACGAACCTTGAATACACTTTGAACTTTTGATAAAAGGAGAGATTTGGATTCGATGGAGAGATAGATCTGGGGATGAGGGAGACAGAAAGGTCGATTTGGGAGGCAAGAGAGTGTAGACGATGGATTTGGGAGAGAGAGAGAGGAGCAAGATTGATGGATTTGTAAGCAAAAGCTTCGCAGATCTGGGAAACGACGAATTTGGGAGCCAAAGTGTAGAGTTGACGTGTTTCAGTTCAGTTCGGGTCAACCGCCAAAAATGCCCCGATTTTTTCCTACAACGCGAAACATGAAGGAGACCCGAACTAAAAAGACCCAAAATTCGAATGCCTTACATATCTTGCGTCAAGCCAGGATTGACGTAGAGATATTTTAAGTTAGAGGGAAGCAAAGGCAACTCTTTAAGAAGGGTGCAATGCAGCAAATCCAGAGTCTGAAGACTTGAAACGAACTGGATTTCTGGTGAAAGGCTGGATATACGTGTACCACGAAGCCTCAGTTCTCTGAGATGATGTAGCTTCGAAATACCACTCGGAATGGCTCCCTCCAAGTTCCTACACCAGGAGGCGTGTACTTCTTCCAGGTTAATCAACTCTCCAACGTCATGAGGAAATTCTCTTATGAAACAAGAATCCATTTTCAGCACTTTCAGACTCCGCAGATTTTTAGTCGAATCGGGCAGTTTTGAAATACCCGAACTTGAAATATCCAACTCTACTAATGAGTCTTTTAATTTGCCAATCGTCTCTGGAAGCTTTTCTAGCCCACGACAATTCCTCAAAGACAAGCGTCTAAGTTCCCCCAAGTCTCCAATTGACTCTGGGAGCTCAAGAATTTTCGCGTCATCCAAAGCCAGCACTGACAGAGCTTTAAGTTGACAAACTGAAGCAGGAACACCAGCCAATGAGAAGCAATTAGCGGCACTAAGAATTTGCAGTTGAACCAATCTGCCTATCAACTCAGGAAGTTCTCGAATGGAAGTACCATCAATCAGGAGCTCTCTCAAAGCAATCATTCCATCCATTTTCACTGGCAGCATGCTAAGTTCAGAGCAGAATGTCAAATTGAGGGTAACCAAGAGCTTCAAATCATTAATTGAAAGATCTAAATGAACCAATCGAGAACATCGTTCAAGAATCAGTATCTCCAAATTTGGGCAACAAGAGAGTTGGGGGTAACTAATAAGTCTGCACAAGCTGTAAAATTCAAGACTTTCAAATGCTCCATCTGCAAAACAGAGGAAGAAAATTCAGACGCCGTATAATTCCCAACGTACATAATGGCCAACACACACACAACAACAAATGAGCTATAAACCACCTTAATTCCTTTCCAACATCCCCAGGATTCATTAACCTTACTCCACGAAAGATCAAGAACAACTAGGTTCTCTAAATGAGAGTCGATTGCTTTAATATCCCGAGGGCACCCTTGCCAGTGAAGCCACCGAACGCTCAATGAGGCACCTGCAAATTTTCCACCAATATTGGCATGACCCAAGCTGAGAAATGTTGTGTTCAACGGGATCTCAAAGCCTGCCACTTCAGTGTTATGTTGGTCAGTTCCCTGGACAATGAACCACAAAAGTCAAGTAGAGAAACATTTGAAACTCATCAGACGGTGAAATAATTACTATGGATGCCCAACCAGCCGTGAGGTAAAAAAAAGGCTTCATACATGAAACCTATTCAAAGAAAATCGAAGAACAAATTAGGGCCTGCATGCTACTCTTTTTTCCGACATACCATTATCCTCTTCTCCGGGTCCTGGGTTATGACAGGAACGTAGGATCCAACACATGTTCCTGGATCATGTAAACCTTCAAAAATAATCTTCCTGGCAAGGCATCTTAGAATACTGTGCATGCCTATTTTATTTTCTTCTATTTTTATTAAGGACATACGAAAAAGGACCTCAATTTCATCATGGGGACGATCATAATCATGCCACATATATGAGGCAATCCTAAAATCCACATCCGGGAGAAAACATGCAATATCAAGATACATCTGCTTTTTCTTTTGATCTAATGCTTCATAAATTATGGTTAAAAACTTCCAATAATCTTCCTGAAATTGTTGTATGAGACCTTCGAATTTAATCCATTCTTCTTGTCCTTTACCGTGCAGAAAAGAACCAATAACTTTGGCCAGTAGTGGAAGTCCCTCCACAGCCTTGACTATTTTCATTGCAATTTGAAAGTAAGGCTGTTGTACATAACGCCTTTCCCTTGCATAAGGCTGCTGTACATAACTCCTTTCCCTTGCATACTTCCAGAAAAGGTCGAAAGCTCGATTATCATCCATCGGACTAACAACATATTCATGAGCCAACTTTCGATCAACATACCCTTGAAGAATGCTTCTTTGTTTTGAGGTGATAATTATTCTACTTCCAGAACCAAACCAATCAAGCTTAGCTCCTACAAACTCCTTGAGGAGGGACCTACTTTCCACATCATCGAGAACAATGAGAACTTTCATATTCCTAAATATTTCTTTGAAAAATCGTACTCCCTTGAAAGCAGAAGCAACCTCATACTCTCTTTTCAAAATATCACAGATCAACTTGGTACGAAGATGCTGAAGACCACCAGGGTGCATGATCGTTTCTTCAATCTCTGCAAGAAAACTGCAAGCATCAAACTCAAGGGAAATTTCGTTGTATACGGTCTTGGCAAGACCAGTCTTTCCAATGCCATCTCTCCCATGGATTCCAACAATTTGTACACCTTTTTCTCCCATGTCCAATAAGCTAATTATTTTTTGTACTTGACTGTCTTCAAGCTCCTTCTCCTATAAAGGTACTTAAGTTTAGGAGAATGTAACTTTAATAGAGAGAAGAAGAGAAGTGAAGAAATATACGGAGGTACTGTAAGTTCCAGATGGTAATGCCATTCTCTGTAACATGTGCTTCGAATGTACCTGCCAATCAAATCATATCCCATGTTAGTCGGGATGTGGTAACTAATATTTAGCTGACAGAGTAGATAATGAAGTTCCTCCAATGCAATCATTTACTCCGTGCTTCCCGTCTAAGCTTAAGACGGGGCAGTAAACCTATTGTCTTCATTATGAAAGAATCTCGAAGTAAATCTGGCTTACTGACCATCAAAAGCTTAAACTGACTAACATACCTGGTTTCTTATTCTTTGGACTCTGAAAAGGAAGCACAGAAAGGTTACTACTGACCTTATCAGGGACCATCTCCAGGTTGCCTGCGTAATAAGTCAAGTAAGAGTTTCCCTTGAGAACTTGATTAAAGATGCATGATCTATTATGGATAAAAGTTAGTCCCACGGCATGAGGAAGAAAACACCAACATAACTTGACCGATTCCATTTCACACTGCTTCCGCAAAACGCCAGCACAGAAAATCATCAGCCATCTAGAAAGTCAACATTTTTTTGACACGTCAATGACAGGCCTATCGTAAACAGTAAAATTAACAAAATGCCAAAACCAATCAAAGATGGTATCCTGAAGTTAAAAGGGATGCTTTAGGTTTCTCTGTGAAAGTAGAAATGGACATGTCAAACTTCCTTCTCAAAGTGTAAACTATAGACCATAGCAGTAGAGAGGAAGCTCTCACTTTCCAGTAACCATGAGAGCTACGATATTCTTTACTGGTTATAATTTACAAATGCTATTTTGCAAGTTTCCTGTCCTGCAGAAAGAGTTTCTATTCTGGCATGTCATCTCTTTGTGGTTTTATTGCTTAGACAACATTTCTCTATTGATTCTCCAATCCCACTATTTCTATCTTCATTTATAGAAATTCGTTGAAGATTTTACTATCTGTTCAGCTTTTCCCTAATTCTAACAATCCTTCCTCAAACAAAGTGCACGGCATAATAGCTAGATCGTCTTACCCATTGTAATATGCTTCATGGCACGATAGCCTTTAAATGTCTCGAAGCAATGAATTGAGACTACTAGAAGAATTCACCACTTTATCAACAATTTAATATAGTCAGCTTAACACCAGTCCACCAAGAAAAAGAAAGTGAAGAACCATAATAAGTTTGCCAGTCCTCTAATATGCTGAACCATCAGAAGTGGCAAGGAAGCTGGTTGGCCATAAGCTAAAGGTGGCAGCTGCATAAGGCTGTGGTGATGGGGGATGCGAAATGTGACTTAGTTGTTTCAGAAGAAAATGATGGGATTCAGACAATTCAAGTAGAATAGCATTTCAAGAGATGTTTTTGCAATCATTTGGCAGGTAAATACAAAAGAGTCAATGATAATAGACAGATATATCTAAAGGTATTGCTGTATTAAATATTCAAATCTGATGAATTGCTGCCCCAATTAACATACAACTACAGACACTTTCGATCACTGATATCATGAAATTAACAAGTACCGGCCATTACTTTGTACAATCAAACGAACACATCAGTATTGTGGTGTCTGAAATCACATTCACCAAAAAGCAAGCTATTTATATTCCAATAGGCTATGCTGGATGATTTTGATGGCATAAAGAACAACCAATTCTATTATAAACATAGAAATTGGATCAATGGAGTTTTATAAAGAAACAACCAAATCTATTGGAAACATAGAAATTGGATGGAATGGAGCTTTGTTGTTGATCCATATCATGACATAGCTCCTTTCGCTCCTGCTACTCTTGATATTAATCAGAAACAGAATATAATTAATAGTCCCACTTACCCTACCATTAATGTACTTTGGACAATACTCATACCAATTTATCTAGGATGTTAATTTCAACACAATTAATAATATCAGTCAATAAGCTAAATCTGCCCATCTAAATTTTATTAGGTTTTTTTCATTTATTTTTTTTTGGTAAAGAGTTTTTTTTAAATTTATTATTCATTATGTAGTTGCAAAATGTTCATTGTACAAATTTTGCAGTTGTATCTAATTTTTTAGAATTATTTATTGTGTGTTCGCACATATAAAGCTTAACAAATAAATCAATTACACATTCTTTACATTATTTAAAAAAAAAAAAAACTGATATCTGATGTGGTACTTTAGCAATGTTGATAACAATCACCAAAGTAATGCAAATCCCAGTTAAGCTTTTAATTTAATTTTATTTTTTGGTTAATTTATTGACTAGTTACATATTTCATTTTCACATAGTCTTCCTAGTTTGAAAAACTAAGCAATTATCAACATTAGTAATCATTGAAAACAAAATCATTAAAAGACCTTCTCTATTTAATTATCATAAAAAATTATTAATTACTAAGTAATTATTAATCTAGTTATATATTCATTTTCACATAGTCCTCGTAGTTTGCCAAACTAAGCAATTATCAACGTTAGTAATCATTCAAAACAAAATTATAATAGACCTTCTCTATCCAATGATACTTGCATTGTCATACCCCGTAGTATGAAATGAATACATAACTCCTAATTACTTCAAGATTATCATATTAGTAGCCAGAAGTAAGCTTCAGTTAACAAAAACTAATTAAATTTGTACTATAATCTACAAAATTTCATGAATGACACCCCGGGCTGGATTTACAGGTTGTACCTTATAGCCCTTTTAACCTAGGTTTTAGCAAAACTTGTTATCTCGTCTTTAAGGCTGCGTTTGTTTTTACTTCTTTTTTCTGTTTTTGAACACTTTTTTTTGTTTTTTTGTTCCCGGGAACAAAAAAGGAACAGAAACGCGTTTGGGTGCGTTTTGTTCCAAAATTTTTTTTGTTCCTTAAACACATCTAGAATGAAACAAGAAACAAAAAAGTTGTTTCTTTGTTTTTGAAACAAAATTTAGAAACACTTTCTTTTCTTCTTCTTTTCTTCTTCTTTTTCTTTCTTTTTCTTTGGCCGGTCGCCGGCCTCGGCCATGGCCGGCGACCGGCCGACGAGGGCCGGCGGCCTCGCCTAGCCAAGGGAGGCCGACCTCGCGCCGGCCGGGCGAGCTCGATCTCGCCCGGATCCGGCGAGGCCAAGCTCGCCCGGCCCGGCGAGCCTCGCCGTGGCCGGGCGAGGCCGCGGCCTCGTCGGCGGTCACCGGCCATGGCGAGGCCGGCGACCAGCCAAAAGAAGAAAAAAAGAAAAAGGAAAAAAGAAAAAAGGAAAAATAAATAAGAAAATAAGAAAAATAAGAAAGAAAATAGAAAAATAAAAGAAAAATATTAAAAAATAAAAGAAATAAAAAAATTATACAAATTTGCCAAACGTGTTTCGCTTATTTTTATTCCCGGAACAAGTTTACCAAATGCGTTTTTTGTTCAAAAATTGTTTTAAAACGTAAACATTTTTTTCTATTTCTGTTTCCTGGAACAATTTTTAAACAGAAATGTTACCAAACGCACCCTAAGTTTCTCCGCCTGCCATTCTTTGAAAATATTAACTAATAATTCTTAAAGTTTTGTTTCCTATGATCAAACTAAATCCCTTATCCAATCCCTTAGAATGGTCTTAATGACTCAAAGACTAGATCTTTACTCAATGAATTAATAATAAAATAAAAAAGGATTATGTTCAAAAGTGCTGCTGATTATCTAACAAATTCGAAAATGACACGACTTGATACAAACATAATATACGTAAATTTGTAACAAAATAAACAAAAATATGGTGTTGTCCAATGAACATGAATTGCTAGCTAGATGATTTTTTATTTTTATTTTTATTTTGATAGAAGGTACTTATATTTAGTTACGTTTGGAAGAAAGATGCTAAGTGGAAGCTTTAGAATGCTTAAAGTACTTCTCTCAATAACCTATACACCTACGCAACAAGCAGAAGCTGACAGACTCCTTTGCATGATTCCTCTTTCTTTAATTACTAGGTAATTAGCAACATTCTCGTGCGTTTGCACGGGCATAGAATTTTTCATTTTTGTAAAATCAGAATATGTTTTAATACAAATAACTGATTAAATTGTATCTCATTTCTTATGAATCTCCCTTTTTTGAAGAAAAAAATCTAAATTCTTAACTTGTATTATGTAAAACATAGGGATTTGATAACATTTAAAAGTTCTTAATTGTCATTGTTATATGATGTAGTGTGATTTTTTATGTAAAATATAACATTATTGTAATAATGAGAGAAAATTACAAAACTCATCAAAAGAAACATATAATAGGAAGAGTTACATTGTTAATTTGCAATGCTAAAACTCATTAAAATCAATGGTCTCAAACGAGGCAACCACCTATGAGAATGAGGACTTCGCGTTGGAAGCAAGATGAGTGGAAAGTACAAGGAGAGTTTCAATTGCAAGGAGAACAATCTTCTTGCAAACTAAAAGTTTAAGTGATGGTCATTATGAATATAAATGAAGAATACTCTGTATTAAATATTTACATAAATTTTCAAGTGAGGTGCTGATTTGGTGATGAGGTGGAAACAACAGCACATTTAAAAAATTAGCCACATGTCTTGCACATCAATAATTTGCTGGAAATTTCGGATTTTATTTGTCAAAGTGCATAAATTATAAAGAAATGAAAATTATTGCCTTAGGTGATTAAGCAAAAGTTCAATGACTATTACAAAATCTTTTACTATATAGTTACCCCATAATTTTGAGAGTTAACAATTGAGTTCATTGAAGATTAATTATCCAACTTTTGTATATATAGTGACTCTACTTCAAATTCTCCATTTCAATTTAAAATCACGATATAGTAATTCTACTTTGACTTATCTAGATTTTATGGTGCCGTGATTATGTTGAACGTAATCAATTTTAACCAAAAGGGGGACTTTGGCGACAATGCTTTGTCTCCAGTATAACTATTTATTTGTTAATTTTAATTTTTTAGCTGGTTGGACTAATAATCAATCATCACTTCCAATATTCACCATCGAAGCAAAACATATAATCTTTGACCGTACCTTTTCTATCAAGAAGAGAGGCTGTTTATCAAGTGGCATATCATTCTCAAGGTGCGATGCAAGTATCTCCAATTTGTCACAGCCACGCACCGCCAAGGTCTTCAACGTCGGCCAATGTAAAGCATGTTTTCCGGTGTAGATGCACTTCAACTCTATTAGATGCTCAAGCTTGAGGGAGGTTAAGTTTGGGAACACAAACCTAGGAAGTAGTCCTTCCTCCTTCTCAATTAGTTCCACAATGCCACATTCACTAATGTCCAACTCCTCAAGTTGGGTTAGATGCATTGCTACTGAGGCAGGAAATAGAGAGGTGAGGCTCTCACATCCAGAAACGATAATAAAACGGAGACACTGGAATTTGACTTGACTATGAAGTTCCTTATCCCATACACACTTTAGCTTTGGTAATCCATCTAACTGTAGCCTTTCTAACGGCAAATGAGCAACATGATGTCTATCTAGAGGATTCAATGGCTGAAGTTTGAAAAGAACTTCAAGCAAAGCACATGATCCTACCCTCAAACTTTCCAAGCTCATGAGCTGTCCAAGAATGCGAGAAGGAAAAATGTTCAATAGCTTATTGCATCTCCACACCTCAAGCGATTTTAGGTTGTGCAAAGAATCCGCAGCAACTTGATCGTCCCATAATATCTCAATATTATCCATGCCATCGATGTATAATGTCTTCAAGCTAGGAAATGCAACCTGCGGGTATTCGCTCACGAAATTAATGATTATGATAGATTAAAGTTCATGAAGTTCCATTACATATAGAAGAGCTTGCTTGAGGAAGAGTGTCAACATTAGAAAGAAAACGATGGAGAGATTGAGATTAAAAAGGCGACTAATCATTCATCAAAAGGTGCACTACAGAAGTAGCTGCTTGCACTATCCTTGAAATCAAATCATGAGTTTCTTAATTGTCGTAAAGAAAAATTACGAGATGCAAGGAAACACATGGAAGAAGCGGTGGTCCCAACAATCTTGGTCTATTGATTGTGGTCGTCTTATTAGATGAATGCATCCTCATCTTGTAAAGGTCATACGAAAGATTTGATAGACCGCACAAGTCTCCCCATTTTTTAAGGACGGTTCAAAAGGCAATATGAAATTTTTTGAAACAAAAAAGACAATATTCCTTATTCGTGGTGGGCCTTAATTTTGGCATGGTTGGTTGTGTTGTTTCTCCACGATAACTATTCTACTTCAATAAAGTAATCGCGGTCGATTTGTCCATATTAGCAATTTTCCTTTTTTCATTTTACTAAAAGTAGTTTCATGTTTCATTTTGGACAAGTCTAGTTTCAAAATTAGTGCATTAATCCCCATACTGTCTTTGTTAGCCCGTTAGGTTTCTATTGATTTTACTAATTTGCTAAAATTAAACATGTGCGATACAAATAATATTACTATTTATAATCTTTAATATCTCTAAAATATAAGTGAAATATATCAAGGAAATCATCACTTCTGGCTAAAGTCAATATCAAATACTTTTATTCAATATTATATCACTCTAAAGCAAGAAAAAAGTCAAGCTAAAACAAAACAATGAAAAACGGAATTGCTTGGGTCAAAATGAACAAATTCTTCCTTATATCATGTTACTCTCGAAAGAACTCTAAATAGGTCATATAAGTAATTAAGTCCAATTGAAGGGCCCATTTAGTTAAGTCAAAGTGGATCCGTCTGTAAACTTCTCTATTTCATTTTCTATTGAAACGTCCTTTCACCATCCACTCAAGAAGCTAGATGAGTCGACTAAAATAGTTACACCGCAAAAACTTAATGAACATTTGACGAAATTGAAAATCGTTATTATGGTTTTTGGGTTATCAACAGATCACTCGGTTTCATTATTGACAGCTCGATTGGTTCGATGATATGAGCAAAAGTGTTACCTCGAACCAGGGGCGCTTTGCACGAATTAAAGTTCATAGATCGATCGAATTTGATGAGTCATCATCTAGAACTCATGCAAAGCTCTACCCCCACCATAAATTCTATGTGGTGGCAAAGTTTCAAATCAATGTTTCGAGCCATCAACCATCTCTCTTTCCCTTGTGGACCACCACATCAAGAAGAAAGACCTAACCCTGACACGGCATGAAAAACATCCTTACATTGCCACACAGCAAAAGCTTTCTATAAGAAAAAACCAAATGCAACGCAAAGCCTTACCGGGGCCCACCGCCCATTCTAACATTCTGCCAATGGCCTCCTGCCACGTCACAGAACCCCCCAATTTTCAAAACAGTACCTCAAGGAGTCCCCCCTACGTGAGCGACAATCCCGTAAAGTGGAGCCATCGACACCAGTCGATTAGCGCCGTTAAAGCGCGCTAGGGCCTACACGACGCAGAGGCTGAGATTGCGTCTGTGGCTCGCAAGCTACTTGGGATCACGTAGTCTCGCGGAACAACGGAACAGTAGCCCAGGGGTTGCCTTAAATTCACTAACGTTGACGTGTCGACCACCCCCCACCAACTGGGTCGACAAATCGAAGCCCAACACAGTGCCCACAGTCAACCCCCGCCCGCATCCATAAAAATGGTCGGGCAACGAGCAAAAACTAATTGCGCAATTTGGCGTTTAAGACATAATCGAGGCTTTGGGGGTATGATTAATCTGAAAGCAAGAGCTCCCTTCCATCGGGAAAAAAAATTGTACAAAAAAAAAAAAGTAAGTGTAAATGAAGCCAAGTGAGTGTAATTGTACATGCCCATGAGAACTATTAAAATTTTTTATATAAAAAATATAAGAATTGAAAGGGCTGACAATTTGTAATACGAATTAACATATTCGTAAATGATTATCTGACAAATTCGAAAATGACACGAATTGATATTAACATAATATATGTAAAGTTGTAGCAAAATTAACAAAAATACAATGTTGTCCAATGAACATAAATTGCCAGCTAGTCGATTATTTGATTTTTATTTTGATAGAAAGTACTTATATTTAGTTATGTTTGGAAGAAAGATGCTAATTGTCAATGTCACATGGCATAGTGTGATTTTATATATAATATAACATTGTTGTAATTTTGAGAGAATACAAAACTCATCAAAAGAAATATATAATAGGAAGTGTTACATTGCTAAATCGCAATGCTAAAACTCATTAAGACCCATGGCCTTGAACAAGGCAATCACCAATGAAAAAGAGGAATTCTCGTTGGAAGCAAGATGAGTGGAAAGTACAAGAAAAGTAGAACGATCATCTTGCAAATTAAAAGTCTTTAGTGACTATTAAATATTTATAGTAGATTTTCCAGTGAGGTGATGATTCGGTAGTGAAGTGGAAACAATAGCCCATTTAGAAAATTAGCCACGTGTCTTGTGCATCAATAGGTCGCCGGAAAGTTTCAGACTTTTTTGTCAAAGTGCGTAAATTATAAAGAAATGAAAATTTATTGTCTTAGGTGATCAAGTAAAAGTTCATTGACTATATTACAAAAAAATTTTATTATATAGTTACCCCATAATTTTGAGAGTTAACGATTGAGCTCATTGAAGATTAATTATCCAACTTTTGTATATATGGTGACTCTACTTTAAATTCTTCATTTCAATTTAAAATCACAATTTGAATAGTAACTCTACTTTGACTTCTCCAGATTTCATGGTGCAGTGATTATGTGAAACATAATCAATTTTAACCAAAGGGGGAGTTTGGCAATTATGCTTTGTCTCGGTACAACTATTTAATTGTTAATTTTAATTAATTAGCTGGCTGGCATAATATTTATTTATATGCATATATCCTTTTTCTAATTTCTTAATAATTTGATGTGATTGATCCAACTCTTTTTGGTGTGAATTGAAACTTGCCAATTATTTGTTGTGGCATGTAGCAACTTGAAATGCACAACAGGCAAACTTCTAAAGTGCTTTATAACACATAAAATTGATGTCTAGCATTTTACTCCATCAGATTTTGTAATATTTAAGCTTTTGACATAGTATTAATCACATACCTCTTGATTGAAGAGGATAGTAGAGCGGGATTTGATGCGGTCCTCACCTCGAGCTTTTGCTGTACCTGTCATCAAGTTTTCATTAGATGAAAAGAATGGCATCTTTTGCATGGTAGGGATAAATTAATCTAAGAAGGTCTTGAATGATGAAACCAAAAAAAATTGATCTTACACTTTCTATAAGAGAAGCACGTCAAACTTTCCAAACATGTAAGTCGTAAAATGGTCAACATTGGGAATACTAGAATTTCCGATGTTTCTATGCTCAACCCTTCTTCCTCCATTATGATCACCTCCATCTTCTTGCAATTCCGTACCTCTAGTTCTCTCAATTGTGCAAGATATTGAACCATGGATGGGAAAAACATAAACTTGAGATTGTTACAATCATGCACTTGTACTTTCTTCAAATTGTGGAGTCTCATGATTCCATAAGGATTCTTGTTCCATATGCGCCTCAAGCCTTGTAATCCGCTTATACAAATGGTGTTTAGCTCATAGAGAGTCTTGATATTTGCATTGGCACTTAGTCCGTCAAGGTCAAAAATTTCTTGCACCGAAATACAAGCTTCTATGCTTAAAGTGTGTAACTTGTGTAGTTTTACTATTGACTTGGAATTGATAAGTTTTGAGAGAGAATTGCACAATGAGACCTCAAGAAATTGGAGATTGCTCAGCTCTAATGGAGATTCATCGCTCCATATATTTTCCAGATTGGGAAGTCCAACCATCATCAAGGACTTCAAGAATGGGATTGAAACCTAATGGATAGACCCATCAACATTAGTATTTTCAATTACAAAACACGGGTAAAAAACTTACGTGCTATAGCAGGTTATTCCAATGGTCGCGGAAGAAAATTCAAGAATTTTGGGATAAATTTTTCATTTACAAAAATCTGTGATAAATGAAAGCTGATTTACAATCTGGAAAGGTATTTTACGACCGCAAAAGACAGCTAACAAATTCATTTTTTATTTACAATATACTCGTGGATGTTATATAATTAATTTTCTTCACAATTTACTAACAATAAGGGAAATTATGGTCATAAAGAAATAGCAGTCATTCATTTTGCTAATGACTACGAAAATTAGTGATCCATATGGCGAAAGAAAGTACATTCAAGGTAAATTACTTCCTATAAGATAAACTAATTTCTCTTAGGTTATGTTACTATTTTGACAATATATTATTCATTTTATCGGACGATTGCTACTATCTCACAACGGAGATTACTACAATGGAAAAAAAATAAAGAAACTATAGAATGACCATGATTATGAAAGACATAGGCAATTTACTAACAAAGGAAAATATATCATTGCAATAAGTGATCAAACAAGCGAGATTGCAATCACGAGAAGTAAATTACTATGCTATAAGACTTAATTATAGAAGGTTTAATTACTACCTACCTAAAGAAACTTAGCAATTTTGAAAAGTAATTTATTACTTCACGGGGAAAAACTAATAAAAAATTAAACTTAGCAATTTCAAAAAGCCTACTTGGGCTAATTTGACATAACAATTTAATAATTTATGGATGAAATATTATAAGTTTTGTTACTAATAACTTCCTATGCCTATGCCACGCACTCTAAGGAAGCCCACTGGAAGGGGCTTACAAAAGCCAAAGGCAACCAATCAATTAATGCAGTTGAAGTATTATAATTTATATAATAAGATTCAATAAAGTATTGTAATTTTTATAAGATTAATGAAATGACGAGTTTGTCTTTAATCGTTGTCCTATAATATCTTCTCACAAATGGTAGTACCTTCTATCCTTAATATTAACTATTTGGGTGTGGATAGTCTACTGCAATCCTTACACCTACTGTCTGCAGCACGATTAGTTATACACACGGCACATTGTTTTCTCTTCTTTTTTTTTTTTTCATTTTACCAAATTCTTATTCACTCTCTTTACATCACCGAAGAATCAACATCAGGAAAGCATGACCAAGGCTCATGCTAGCATCGAGCTTGTTGGTTCCGCTGAGTTCGTGAGAGAAATAGATAGAGATAGAATTTGTGCTTGGTCCCACAAGGAGATGACCGAGCGCGATGAGCTGTCGGTGGCGACGTTGACGGAGGCGAGTTGTGGCTGGTCATGGTGGTGGCAGATGAGCGTGGCGACGGTGGGGGCAAGCACATCTGGCTCAGCCCTTCAGATGCGTGGTGAACAGACCCTCTTGCAGAATTTTTGGGGGGAGAGAGAGGAGCCCAAAATAAAGAAAAGCCAGATGACACGTATCGGGCATCGATACGTGTCGTAGACAATGGCTGCAAACGCCCATACTCAAACTTCCAGTACTGACAACTTGACACTTGTGGAGGCAATTTTGGGCCGGGCTGCAGATCCACTTCTTTTTATACTTCGTAAATCTACCATGGCAACTTAAATATTCAGGAATCTTTATTACGTAATTATAATAGGGCAATCATGTCTAATCAACTAAAAGGCTTTAAGAAATTTTTGTTGTACAAAACGGCCATGCGTTTTCTTTAATTGGACCACTGCTTATCATAGTTTACTTCTCTTACTAACAATAACCAATTTAATCAACTATACATAAACGGCCTCAATTTCAATTAAATGCCATTAGCTATTGTTGTGATGATCTAAACTATTAACTTCATATTCATAAACTCTCAATTACATTGTGCTTGAGACCATTTTCTGAGTCGGATACAAAACCATTTAATTATTTCTATTATGAATGTTGCGGTCTACCATATCTCAATCACCATTTCATATGCTCGAGCCTCGACTACACCTTGGAATTATGCTTCAAACCAAGTATTTGCTTGAAAATCATTTCATTTTAATCTTTCACCAATGAAGACCATGATTTTGACCATAATGAAGGAACAAAGCACATCAAGTAGTTTAAAAATGAGGAAAAAAACTTAATTATGAGAATTAATTAATAAAATTAAGCCCAAATTTTCAGTAAACAAAGCGGGAAAATGACAATGATTGACTTCATACGGGAAAATGACAAATGTTTTTCACCACCTAACATGAAAAAGCAAAACACCTAGTAGGCTTTCAAGTATATCCCAAGCATATAAAACAATCATAGGAAAGGCTAAATTTTTTTTTTCATTATGCATATAGCATTCCCATCAGCTATTTAAAAGGACCATTGGATGATAACATCACATAACTATGCTCAATATGCCATAATTTATATAACCAAATTTTGAAGTAAATGTGTACCGCTTAAAATCTTCACGGGGAATTTCAAGTAGTTTTTGCTAAACTAAAGCCTACGACTACAAGATATTAGCACAAGTTGAATATTTATGTTTGTTATGCCCAAAGTGCTTACAAATATATGAACACACATGAAATTGTGTACTTTTATACTATAGGACCTATGCAATGACTAAGTGCTTATTGAAATACACAATATGGAAATGACGTGCATCAATTAGGTTAGCATCATTGCTACTATTTGAAAACCCAATCCCTTGCTCATTCTTAGTATTGAATTTTACCTAAGTCGCCTAGATATTATATTTTATAGATAATAACAAAGTTAGATAACTAAATTCAGGGAATCCATTTTACAAGATTATGAAATGACGTTATTGTGGAATATTCTAATGCCAAAATTCCCTTCAATGTTGCTCTGTAAAACCCTATTAATATAGGTATACTTGCAGCATGTAAGTTGAAAATAACTCAGATCCTATCCCAAACCAAATTTACATGGATTCCATTCTATTAGTTGGACTTCTACACAGTGAAGAGAAATAGAAGATTGCTTTAACTAATTATAAGAGAAGGCATGATTGGACAAGGTAATTAGGAAGAAAATGAACTAAAAAAAAAAAAAAATGAACAAGGATTAAAATCTATGGTACTTCTAATTAGCAAATCAACAAAAGATTAATAAATAGTATATTCTTTTGATAGAAAGTTACCTGTTGCCCGTTGAAGAAAGCAACTTGAGTGCCAACTTGGTCTTTTGATGCACTACTTGAAGGAGCTGTCTTGGGGTGAAAAAATTCTTGATATTTGGCAAATCACGCAATTCCAATACATGCAAATTACACAATTCAACTTTGCCACAATCATCAACTTCTACAATCTCCCGCATTAAGGGGCACTTGATAGCTTGGATCTCTTCAAGCTGTGGAAGTTCTCTCAATAATGAAAGAGGAAACAAAACTTCCATCTTGTTGCAACTTTTGACCCGTACTACTTTTAATGCACTAAAGGACTTGGAGGAGATATGGTTGTTGCATATCTTCTCCAAGTTGATGAGATTATTGAGAATTAATGACTCCAACATCTTAAAATCTGTATGGGATGGTGATTGCAAGATGTAATGGATGGAGGAACTATTCTCACATGTAGATGCTTTATTTTTCAAAGCCTTCTTGGGATAACAGCAAATACTTTGCTCAATTCCATTTAATCCATCTAAAAATAGATCATCAGTTTTGCCTAATAAAGTTTGTATGCATCCTTTTTGAAGAATATCACTTGTTGCATCCAACTTAAGCTTCAATGTGCTCAATCCTTTGTCACTTTGCCAGCGCCCGCATTACCTATTTTGATTTTGTACTTGGTTAATTTCTCAATGTTTAGATCCTCTGGGAGCATCCTTGGATCGGGAATGGACACATGCAAAGTGCAGAGATTCTTCTGGTTATTCAACTCAATAAGCTTGGCATTAGTTGGTGGAGTTTGCTCCACGACATTCCATTGATCAAAGCTATTCTCCATATACAACTCCTCTAATTTTATCAAGCTTCCAAGCACACCCGGTTCAATTATCTGAAGTCGTGAGCAATGGTTTAAGTCTAACAACCTTAGCTCTACCAATTGTCCAATTTCTTTTGGCAATCGTTGAATTTTGGAGTTCACAAAGCTAAGAATATGTAGCCCTTTTAGCTTGCCAATCATGGTTACATCCTCTAACAAACAACCATCAAGACACAGAGTGTGTAAGTTATCCAGGAACTGAAACAACGAGGGTGAATGAGTGAGACGTATCTGAGAAAGATGTAAGACCATGAGTTTTCTCATAGAGTTGAAATATGCATCTGAGACCTCAAGAGATTCGTTGTTTGTGAACAACAAGAAGATTTGCATTTTAGGGCAATCTAACTCTTTAGGAAGCTCCTTTATGTCAACATAGGGAAAGCATACCGATGTACAACTTTTGAGCTTGTCCTTTGGCAACTCTGTCACCGACTCATCATTATCTTTCATCACGAGAAGAGGGTCATCTCTTGAAGCTACCGATGCAACAAATCCACGAACCAAGTCATGTATCTTGAAACCATTAGCATCTTCATCATCTAACAAAAAGGAGGATGCTTGCAAAGTGTGGATCAATGAGCTCAACCTATTTCTAGCTTCTTCCATGCTGCTATTTTCTCCAAATAACCTCAAACCTATGCCGTACCTCACCAAGTTCTCAAGAGAAGGCTTAGAGACACCATTAACAACACAAAGTCGTAGAAATGACTTCACCTCCTTACCTTCCTCGCCTTCAAAATTGTTATAACTCAATTGCAGCATCCTATTTATCTTCTCACTGATTCCTTTATTTGTAGACATCTCAATTTGTTTCAAAGCATCCTCCCATTGAGAAAAATTCGCATATTTGAAAAGTTTGCCCATTG
This sequence comes from Eucalyptus virginea, assembly GCA_014182375.1. NCBI lineage: Eukaryota > Viridiplantae > Streptophyta > Magnoliopsida > Myrtales > Myrtaceae > Eucalyptus > Eucalyptus virginea. The sequence continues at coordinate 6,364,311 of CM024520.1, read as the reverse complement.
TAATAATTAGAAAAGGCAAACCTGCACACTTGCGGAGCGCTTCATCCACCAAGGATTTGAACGGGTCATCATGAACTTTGTCTCCCACCGTCCTCTCGAACAAACTTTTTGCCTCTTCCTCCTTCAGCTCATCAAGGCGGAAATCCCTGTCGCAGCCCATTTCCCTTCGCAAAACATCTTGAAATCTTGACGTCAGCAACAACTTGCATCCTATGACCTTGTTGTCATGTCCGCAAGGAATGCCCACTGATTTCAAGTTAAGCCCCTTCCACAGGTTGTCCAGTATTATGAGGACCTTCTTTTGTTCCCTCTCCTCATTTTCCAATCTCTTGTGCAAAAGCCCGGCTCGCATGCTGACAAACTCTTCGTTCTTTATGTCCAGGCCCAAGGCGTTCGCAATCTCTCCTTGAATCTTCTTGATGTCTGGATTTTCCGACACGTCGGCCTTGGTGACCCAATCGAACGACTGCTTTTCGATTATTCTCCTTTTAACATCCGCCAAAAGCTTGGACTTGCCGACCCCGCCCATCCCATAAATCCCGACCACGCTATGGTTGTTATCAGCAAGAGCGTCCATGATGTCCCGAATGATAGAAGCTCTGGATTCGAAGACACCATTGTCCCTAACCTTATTCGATGTGGAGGCAAAAGAAGCGGAGGCCGTCACAGTGGCCAACTGGACGACATCTTTGCCCTCTCTCTTGGCCGGAGTCAGAGCAGCAACGTTCCCTGGAGCAGGATTGCTGAAGGAGATGTCGTTCGATTCCTTGAATTCCCTGCATTTTTGAGTGAGTCGCTGAATGACCTCGATCTTGTCCTTGGCCTTCCTGCTGAATTGATAGCGACACTTGGGATCAGGAAGAGTTTCATAGCAGCAAGTCTTGCTCGCCTCTTGGAAGTCGCGCAACAGGTCTCGCGCCTCCTTCAAGGCCTTCTCAGCACTTGCATGCCACTCCGTGACGCTTCTGTTCTTAGTCCGAAGATTGTTTCTGGCCTCTTCAGCGAGATTGTGGACCCTATCAACCTCATCCGCAAGCTCATCGATTTCCGTCTTAAGATTTTGGGCGTGCCTCTTGGAGTAGATCACGTATCCGAATTGACGCTTGATGGGATCAACTACGGACTTGAAGACATCCCACGCAATAGAAATAGCAGAATCGATCGACATTTCTCTTCTTCTTTTTTTTTTTTCTTTTTTTGAGAAAGAAAGGGCGAGGAAACAGGGAGACAGAGAGAGAGGACGATGGAAAAGAGAAGCAGATACCGAAGAAGAAAAGGAGGAAGAAGAACGGTTGTGCCGAGGTGAAGAAAGAGGGAAACAGAGCAAGAACGATGAGAGATGAAGAAGGCTGAGAGATTTGAGCGCAAACAAGGATGGAGGAAGGAGAGGGAAGAGCAATCGATTTAAGTATAAAAGGGCTCGGTAACTTAACCTTGGTCAAGGCCTTAACTAAACATTAGTTAATTCCTTGGGTAGCTGAAAACTTTATAGCATATTGCTCCAGTGGAAACTGGCAAAAGATCAAAATTAAATAAGACCCTTCCCAGTCGCCTCAATCAAGACAAGAAAAAGATGGTGGACTTATGAACAGTCGAGGTAACAGAATTAGATGATTTTCTGCATTTTATTATTTCTTTAGTTGATCGGTCACTATCACATCTGAGCCTCCAATAATGATAATTATGAGAAAATCGTAAAAGTAATGACCAATTGTCAAAATAACAAAAACGATTCGACTTAAATCCTCACGCATGTGGTAAGTACAAATGTTCACACTCACGTGATAGGTAATTTTGCCTAGTGATAACAATACGGATCAGGAATCTATTTCTTAACTCAATTGGAGAAATTATCTAATTTTCCTATTTTTACTGTATAAATTCAAATTTAACTGTAAACTTTTTAATTTTGTAAATTTAATTAGAAATCTTGATGTAGTCTTGTTGTATGACCAATGATATGATATACGTTTCTATTCAAAATCACTTTGTTTTGCTTATTTTTCTTATTTTTCTTGCTAAATTTCTCCTTTTCTATTATCTTATATACATTTTTAAAAAATTCCTCCCCCTTGGAAGCCCTAGATTTTCAGAAGATGTTCATCCTCCGCAAGCCACCGCCGCCATCGCCAACGACCTTGTTAAGAAGCCCTAAGTCATCAAGAACAGGAGGAGGAAAGCATATGAGGAAGAAGCAGAATTTTGTGCCGAGAAGGGTTTTAAAAACAGAGAAAGGAAAGAAGAAGATGTTGCGAATTGTACTGTTGCACATGGATAATCATCGCTCTTTGATTAGTACTCTGTTCTTGTACTCTGTTTCTTCTACTCTGTTTCTTCCTTTTCTGGTTATCAGTTAGTTTCTCTTCTGTTAGGTAGTTGTATCTTCTTCAACAGCTCAATAACGCCTAGTGTAGATATAAAAAGGAAACATGATGTAAACTCTCGTGAAGTTGAATAACAGAAGAAGTACTTTCATCTCATTTTCTCTCGCTTTCTCTCCATCACTCTCTGTTCATAAACTCGACCACCACCGCCACTCGGCCACCACCATCATACAGAAGCACCATCGCGTTCCTCTGTCTCTCTCGCCCTCACTGTGTGGCTGACCTCCATTAATGGAGCTCGCTTCCCGGGATTGAGGTGCGACACCTCACTTGAGGTTGTGCGCATCACATATGAGGTCGCGCAATGCAGGTCTGAGGCCGCTGGAGTGCTTCCATTAATGGAAGTTGACAGTGATCGACGAATGATGATGATGAAGCACCAAATTAGCGCATTTAGGAAGGTAATGGTTTAGCTGCGTAGCTCGTCCATGCGTGCCAAATGATGCCGTGTCTCTCATTCAAACCCTCTTTATCTTCACTACCCAAATCGCCTGTGGAGAAGGACCTAGATTCCCATCCACCGCCCTCGCTGGGAAAGTCTCTTCTACTCCTTGTATGAAGGATGAGTTCGCCTTGCGCTCAATGTGTTTGTGACAATGCATCAACGACCTTGGAGGTGCAAAGACTTTGCCAGGCGGCACGCCAGGATCGAGCCAGGTGGTCTCACCTACCGTCAATCTCAGTCGAGAGTACTTTCTTGCTCTTCAAACAAATTCTTATAACGAGATTCACTCCACGGTTCACGTTCTTGAATGCGGTCAGGGGAAGCAGGAAGTGCATTCTCAAGAGCAAGATTGTAGCGAGCATGAACTGATTTTGATGGCGGTGGCTGCTTGCGGCAGATAATTAATATGGCTAGAAAGAGATTTGGATAGTAAAGAAATCTCAAGCTGAGTGCCACTGTGCCACGTGAATCGCTGGCTTGATAATTAATTTGTAGCTTGCTGAACCATTCAGATAACTACTACGTGCAAGTTTCTCTCAAAACCATGTCTTAATCCAGCCTAGCATAATATAATTTGATAAAATGATGAGGTCAAATTAGCTTCCGAACCCTTTTTTCCTCGTATTGCAAAAATTACATCTTTGGCCTGACGTTGTTAAAACCCGTGATGCTCCTCTTACTCCTATAAGAGAATGACAAAAGTGGCTGACGTTGAGATCTAATCCTCTTACTCCAGATTTATTGGAATAAAGGGGCGCCAATAATGTGTGTTCTTTTAATAAAGGGTGATGGAAAAAATATATGATTGAGTCTTTATACCTAAGCGATATGCTTTTTCCCAGTAAGTCAAAGTTTGGTGATAGAAACACGACAACTTTTTGCCGGAATAATTGATAATCATATTTAATACCAGAGATTCCATAATTTAGAACCTTAGCAAAGAACCGAATCACGAGGAAGAAAGAGGAGGTGGTTATAGATTATGGAGCTTAGTTAGCCATTAATAAAAAACAGTAGTCAATTTCTCAAGTATAGAAATTAGAAATGGATGATTTTCTGCATTATTGCTCTTTCACACGACTAGTCATCATCACCAATGTCCATGTCTCCGTCCTTTCCTCCACCGCTGATGGACAAACATTGATGAGGTATACATCCTTTCGTCTTTTCCCACTGCAAATGGTCCATTTCATTTTTTCCTAGTGCCAATATACTAGTCCTAATCCATCCTTTCATCCTTTCCTCTACAGTTAACAGACAAACATTGATTTGGTATCGATGCTGAACCCACTCCCGTGCAGGTCATTGAAACCATGTTAAACTATAGAAGTAACATTAGAATTAGGGTCTGCATGGTAACATTTCTATTTCTCCCATTTTCTATTCTTTTGTTCCTAGAACAAAAAAGCAAATAGTTTAGTAAAGCTTTTGTTAGGGAACAATTTCACTATTTTTTTGTTTCCGAGAATAGTTTTGGAATAGAAATAAAGCAAAAAAAAAATAGCTATTTGTTACAAGAACAATTTTTAGAAATAAGCCAATTTTCTTTTTTATTTTTCTTTTGTTCCTCTCTCTTGCCGTGGCCACCTCCAACCGCTTGGAGCCACCGCCGACCGCCGCTACACAGCCCATTGACCGCTACCTCCCGCGGCCGGCGGCCGGCAGTCGGCAGTGGCCGATGGGCTATGCGGCGGCGATCGGTGGTGACGGTCGGCCGGCGGCCGACGGTCGAGATCCGTAGCGGAATAAAAAATGAATAAATACAAAAAAAAGCTGTTTAAATCAAACGCATTTTATTCTTTTTTCTATTTCTAAAGTAGAATTTTGTTTAGTTACCAAATACCTTATTTTACTCAAGAATTTTTCCCCGGAATAGAAATGGAAAAGCACTATTTCTGGAAAAAAAAAAAAAAACTCTTCCGCAGCCAAGAAACGTTGTCATGCGCAGTCTTAAGCAATAAGAAAAAAACTTGCAAGTTTAAAGGTCAAAATGATATATGGATTGAAAGAGTTTTAGAAAGTAAAATAGCCATGTTGTTGCTTTATATATTGAATAGCAATTTTTTATAATGTTTTATTTATTGACATCATAGACTTGGGTTAACTTAGATCTGTTTATCCAATTAATGATTTGACCGTTAGTTGAAAACTTTCACAGATTTGTTGACAAAAAAAACCCCTCAAATCATCCCTTTAAGTGAAAAAAAGAACAACTCAATTCTGGAGGAAAATGAAGTTACTTAAATAATTTGCCAAACATAATTGTTAGATTAGAATGTCAAATTACTCTTGACTTTGTGTGTCTTAAATTTCTATCCAAAAATGTTATGACTAATTAAAGTCATTAGTTACTTTCTCTCTGTGATTAAGTTGATAAAGACTTTTAGCATTTATAAGTATTAAAGCATTTAAAGAATTACCACATAAAGTAAGCATTTTTTTCTATGATCCAAGGATACAGACATGGAGACTTGTCTACCTAGTAATTCATGGAATATCCTGCAAACCACATGAAATGGTTAAGATTAGGCTTTTGGCTAGCAAAAATAGCTCTATCCCCAACAGTTACGCATACTTTGTGGGATTCAAAGGGGTGACATCTTTGTTCCTGAAATAGAAATTCCTAACAACCCAATCAATTGCACTAATTTTTTTTGGTTAAGCATAATGTTTTTCTTTTAAATAATTTGTATTTTGCATTATGTATTATTTTTTTAAAATGACAATGCTAACATTAATTTATCATGTTGTTGATAGTCAATAATTGCAAGAAAGAGATGTTAGGCAAGTATAATCTTTTATTGTAAAAAATAATTGTGTTTTGCATCTTGAATAATTTCTCAAGAAAAGACAATATCCAGTTAAATGGTATGGTTTTGCTTCTATTTGGCGATTGATTTGCATAAATTTGACATGGATGGAAGATCTACTATGATGTCCGTAATTAGAGCCAATTACATAATTACAATATCTTAATGATTAGGAAGTAAGGGTGTGACATCCTGAATTTTCGACCATGTTTCGATAATATAAACTAGGCTTTTCATCGACGCGTCTATGGTCCTTTTTCTCGGAGCTGATCACTCACGAATAAACTGATCTATCATGTGAAGCCGTTAAGAGATTTAAATGCGACAGACTTGAGAATTTGATTAGAAATCGACTGCTCAACCGTGATAATTGGCAATGGTCAATACGGCACCGTTATAATTGATTAGTGATCAGATATAGGTCAATTCGATGGAATGACGTAATTAAATTGTGAGTGATTCCATATGATTGCAAAATTCGTATCGAACAGCACTAACTCGATTTTCTGTCATTTATGTACTCGGTACCCGTAATTGAAACCTTGAGATTTTTACGACAACCGAGAGTCGCCGACGAGTGGGAGACGCACAAACGTAGATCGGAATTATTAACCATGGGTCAAACGTGCTAAAATCCCTAAAAGCTACCCGGTAGGTTGGATAGCGCTAAAATCGCGTCCGGTCGATTTTAATCACGAAATTGAACTCAGTTTCAGGAATCGAACGTTTGAGCGTGTCACAATTTATTTTTAGAACCTCATCTCATCTTTTGAAAAATTTCCGTCGAGCCGGGAAATTTTACGAAAAATCAATTTGGGTAAATTGGGAAAAGAAAGGAAATTCGTATGGACTGATTTGGTGTGATTTTTGGTCACCAAAATGGATTATTTGGTGAGGAATTGAAGAGGAAACACCCATTGGTTGATGCCTCGACCTTTGGGGGCTGAATTAGAGGAATTTTAGGCTACCAAATTGAAGTAATTTGTGAAGAAATTGTGGAAATTCGTAGGGGCTGCTCCCTTAGGATTTTTAGCCTTCAAATTGAGTTGTTTTGTGAAGATTTAAGGGAAAATTAGCCATTAGAGGCTGCCAAGACTTCAAGGGCAGAAGACTTTAGGGCTAGTCTACTCAAGTGCTTGGATATTTTGCATGCAATGTGATTGGCCTTCACCTTGACCTTCATAGCCCTTGGCCCCCCCCTCCTTCTTCACCATGCGACCAGCCCCCTCCCTCCAACAGAACCCTTCTGCTTTCTTCTTCTTCCTTAGCTCCCATTTCTCTCCATTCCTCTATTTTTCCTCTGTGTTGCTGCTATTGCTCATCGCCACCCGCCCATCCAGCCAGCCACAACAGCACCCCTCCAGCCCACTCGTCCTCTCGCCGTCCAGTCCTGCGACCGCCTACAGTCGCTCGACCGCCAGCCCGCCACCACCGTCAACCTGCACCGCCATCGCGGCTTCTAGCCACCCCTGGCCGACCATCCGCCCCTCACTACTCCAGCAGTGCCGTCCCAGCTTCGCCTAAGCTGAACCGCCTCAGCCCCGACCGGTTCAACCCCTTCACGAAACCGATTCTACTAGCCAAGCCGTGAGACTCATAGGCTAATTTCAACCTCTTCCAGGCCTCCGTTTGAGTCGCTATAGACATGAGATCTCACCGCTGTCGTGCCGTCGTCGCCGTGAACCCGTTATCTCGCTAATCTAGTGAGTTAATGCCTTAATCTTGGATTAAGAAGTTAATTGCACTTAGTTAGGTGGATTAGTATTAATTAATGATTAGTGTTAATGCTTAGTTAGTTAAACTAATTAATTAGGTTATTTAGTTAGACCAACTAGTTAGTTAGGTGGTTAGTTAGGTTATTTAGTTAGCTTAATTAAATTAAATTAGTTAGCTTAGTTAGATTAATTTAGTTAGCTCAATTAGGTTAGTCCGGTTAACTTAATTAAATTAATTAAGTGCATTAGTTTAAATAATTTGCAATTTATTTAATTAATTTTAATTAGCATAAATTGTACCGGGTTAGCCGGTTAGCGGAATTTTACGTTGATCGTCGTGGTTGAATTAATTTGTGAAATTGATTGCTAATTTATGCAATTGAGTGCTTGATTGTCAGTTTGAATTATTATTGCAAAAATATGATTTTATGATATTTAATTAGAAAAATACCGGGTGTCGGGTTTTGACGCCAAAAATATTTTATGTACTATGTAAAATCGTGGAATTTTGAAATGGGAGAGTATCACGTTTTATGGTTCAATTTAAAGACGTGACCACGCACAATTATTTTACCTAGTATTTTTAATATGAAGAAAATTGGCCAAGTCCATTATTTGGAATAGAAGTATTTTGGTGCAAGGCACGATATTTCTTGGCCGAGCATGGATGTGCGTGTGGTCATTATCGAAACCCGTCTCGATGCGTTCACGCGGGACAATGCCTGATTAAGTTCAGATGCTCTTGACAACGGATGCCAGTCGCAATGGAGGTTGGGCCGATGCTCCTTCGGGAATGCCGTCTAGATGTAGACGTTGCCGTGCCCGACGAAGCGAGACGACTCCCGGTTATACCGGATGACCGCCGACTGATGAGTTGGTCGTGACTGTTGGGTTGTAAATAATTGGAACACGCTTGAGTGATTGAAATAGCCGCACCTAATTATGGGACAAAATTATGTGGCACGAAATGAGACGTGTCATAACAATTTGGCCTTATAATCGGGTCCCTTAGTTGATGAATGATATGAGGTGTTCCAGTTATTGAACATGTTTGCTGTATGCATATGATATATGAGATATAATAATGTGCAGGAAGGTGCTGAGGCGAGGTAAGTCCTATATGGTGCATGTTTAAGTTGTCTCTAAGTAAATTATTGTCCCAATCGGGGTTTAGGGTGTAGACTCGCTGAGATTTTCATCTCAACCCGTCATGGTTTAAAATTTTCAGATCCTTAGATGGAGGTAAGACACATCCGTTTTGGGTGACCATGGGAGGCAAAGACCAAGACTACCCTTCTCCTCATCCACAGGACCCCCTGGACCCGTGAGCTTGTGGTGACCACTCTTTGGGTCGATGAGGGCCTACCTCACTTGGTACCTCATCACTTCAAAGCGTGATTCCATAATAGGCCTAATGGGGTTCGGGAGGGCCCTTTGGACGGTTTTGACGGACTTGCCGTCAACACCAATTATGAGGAGGTACTTGACCCCATTGTGGATGCCGATATTATGGAAGAAATCGCAGCAAACCCAGGGCTCGAGGCTGAAGGGCTCAGTGTATAGATAGCTGATCCTTTAGATATCGACATCCCAGATGGTGTCGTGATAGACCCAAATCCCAAGTAAGTAGGGTCCGGGGTAGGATTGGCTTAGTAGCTTCTTTTGGATATAGACTTTTGTATATAGACCTGTAAGACTGACTTAGCGTGTATATAAAGTTTGTTTTATAAAAAAGGCGTAGCATATGTTTTACTATCCCTATGTTTGTTTGTGTCTGGAGTTTATGAGTTCGCTTCCGCATGTGCATAAAACGAATAGGTCGGTGACGCATCCTGGGAACGTCGCAATTTAATCGATCACTAAGGGATGTGCGCGTGCCCGGGGTTCGAGGCATGACAAAGAGTGAACAATTGGGCCAGTTCAATAGAGAACCGAGTTGAACCGATATTACTTGATCGATTTCAAGTCTATTCACACTGAGACCTTGAGTTCAATTCCCTATTCTGGCCTTGAACTAGTCGGTTCTACTTAGGAAGACGGATTCCCAGCTAGGATGGTTTTTAACCGGTTTCAAGGTTGGTTCTCAAGTAGAATCAATTTCAAGATTGATTATTGGTTAGAGCCAACTTTGAATTGGTCAAAACCAAACCATATAATTCTTTTAATGGAGAACTTTTGCAAAAAAAATAAGATTGAACATTACAACATAAACATGCATTATGGTGTCCTAATTGAGAACTTTTGCAAAAATATTGAATATGAAAGAACAATTTAATAAAAAAATGAAATAGAAAGAAAAGTAGGCCAATTGCTGAGTCGACCTTGGAACTCATTGATGTGGTCCTGGGCTGGTTCCAAGAAGTCCAAGTTGGTTCCAGCAAACGAAGGGAAGAGGAGAGATTGAGGGCAAGGAGGAGGAGGAGAATGGAATTGGAACAAGAAAAGGGAAACTTGGCTGTGGGAAAAGCATAATCTGGTAGGTGGGTCTAAGAGATTAAGGTAAAGGAGGGAAATTTCTGGGGAAATCAATCGAGGAGCGGAGGTATGTTTGGATCTGATTAAAGTTTCTTGGGCAAAGAATTGGAGATTGTGCAGAAAAGAATATCAACCCATACTCCACAGGGACCCACCCCGGACATATTGATACCTGTCGCGCGATAAATGGATTGTTGAATAAGTGACGCGGTACGACAATCGTATGTAATATTTTCTCGCGAATTTTAAAAAAAAAAATAGATAACATATTTCAATGGGGCATGCTACACATAAATTAATAAAAATATCACCATGAAGATAAATTATTAAAATGACCAAAAGAAATATATGTCGGAAATTGGATGAATTGTTTATGAATTAATAAGATATCGGTCATCAAAAAAGCAAAATAATTTTAAAAAATTACCACTACCTGAGAAAAAATGTTTTAAAATGATCAAATGAAGTCTGCCTCAGATATTGGGTAAATTATTCTCTAAATTATTGCACTTTTGAAATGAATATATTGCAGCTTGATTTTTGGCAAGACACCTTATAAGATTGCCTTACGGTACTTGAAGACTAAGGAAGCGAAGAACATGTTGATCTAGTGATATCTTCCCGGTTCAAGTCCTATCTGACTTATTGAATCTTTTTACTTGGGTTGGGTTGAATTAGCTATGGAAAGCATCTCACTGAGTTAGAAGTCCTAATAACTTATTGAAACTACTTACATGCATCTTAAGCGGGGTTCAAGTTCCCTGCCGGAGATGGCGGTGATTGCCACCGCCCAGCCACCTCTTTTTTGTGTTTCCCCGCTCTAATTTTCAATTTTAAAAACTACTTCTTCTGATTTCTTTTTTGAACTTTCCTTTTTTCCAAAAAAAATTCTTTCCTCTTGCTTTTTTTCTTTGGGTGCTCATTAACCCTTATTTGGTTTGGTCGATTAATTTTCGTCAATATTACACTCGTGAAAAAGAGATATTACCAGAAATAACCTGTAGAAATACCAATGAACGCTTTTATTACACATAAAATTGTCTACTACAAATGAGAAACTACTTATGTTTAGTTGGAATCGACAATTTTAAAAAATGGACAGATTGTAATATATTTACCGAGAGATGTCACTTCGGGTTGCTCATTGGAATACCCTTACTCGAAGTCAAGATTCCATAGCTTTGGTCTGTAATAAGTTTCTTAGTCCGGAGCAGGTCTGTTGTTAGCTTATTCTCTCCTCAAGCGATCTCCCAGTTGGCCCCCGTCCAACGAAAGATCTGGTCTTTACGCCTTCTGTTGAGCTTCTCACTCATGGATGTCTGCAATAATCACTCGGGGCCTCCATCTACTGGATGGCCCGATCTTTGCCGCTATGAAGTCTTTCTCAGTTTCAGAGGAGCAGATATTCGGGGGGGCTTCATTGACTTTCTCTACGAAGGCCTCGCTGATTCAGGGATCATTGCATTTATCGATTATCTTGGGATCGAGATCGGAGAAGAGATCATGCCTAAGATCTTAAAAGTGATCGGGCACACGGAGATATGCATTCCCATCTTCTCCAAAGATTTCGCTTCCAGTAAGAGTTGTCTGAGGGAGGTGGAAAAAATGGTGGAGTGTGAAAGGACAATCATGCCCATATTCTACGACGTCACCCCTTCAGTGGTCGGCGAACAAAGGAGAGTTATCAGCAGTCCTTCTGCCACCATGAGGCCAAAAGGGTGACGTCAACGACTATAAACAACTGGAAGAAGGCTCTGCATAAAGCTTCAACAAAACTTGGATGGGAGAAACTTAAATGCAGGTAAATCAAAATCAAGATTTCGATGCTTTTTTCTGCTTCTCTAACCAAGTGATCGAGTATGAAATTGAAGCAAGAAAAAAGTGAATGCATCTTTTCTTTTGCCTGGTGTATTATCCGCCCAGTTCTTCCATTTCGCATCTTACTCTTCCCTTCTTTTCGCCTTTGGCAGAGAGAGTGAACTTATAAAAGAGGTCGTTTCCACGGTCTGCCGGAAGTTAAGGAAGGATGACATAGCTGTGACACCATATTTAGTGGGGATGGATCACCCTGTGCAAGAGGTGATGAAAAAACTCGATGTTCGCTATGAAAAAGGAGAAGTAATTGAAAGACAAATGCTGACGGGAAAACGTGTGGTTGAGATATCGGGCCTTCCAGGAATTGGTAAGTCAATTCTTGCCACGGTTGTCTACAACAAAATCTACGGTCTCTTTGAAGGATGCAGCTTCCTTACAGTTGAGGAAAACAGTCTCTTGTCTCTCCAAGAAGGCTTAATTTTTGACCTCCAAAAGAAAACAAGTGCACTCAGATCTTCCGCTGAAGGTACTGAATTTATAAAGTACAAATTTAGAGATCTAAGAGTTCTCATTATTCTTGACAATGTTAGTGATTTTGAACAAATCAAATCACTAGCCGAAGATCCAATTTGGTTCGGTCCAGGAAGCAGGATTATCGTGGTCTCTAGGAGTTGCAATCTTGTTGACAAGTATAATCAGGCACCCGGTGTTGTTAACGGTTGGGATGACATCCTCATTGAAAGATATGAGCTCGAGAAAATGAATGATGGCGATTCCTTTCAACTGCTCAGTAAGCATGCTCTTAGAGGAAAACCTCCTCCACAGGAATTATACTCTTTGGCACGGAAGATTAGTTTGGCTGCCGAAGGGAATCCTTTTGTTATCCAAGTTATTGGTTCATCTTTATGCCAAAAGCCCAAAAAGCAATGGGAGGAGGCAATCGATATATTGAGCCACGGGCCTTTGATTAAGAAAATCAAACTAGCTCTGATGAAAGGATATGAAGTTTTAGAGAAAAATGCCCAAAAGATATTTCTCGACATAGCATGTTTATTTATAGGAAGGGACAAGACAATATCCTCTTACATGTGGGAAGCTTGTAATTACCATCCTTCTACACATATTGATGAGCTCCAAAGCAAGTATTTGGTAACAATTACAGAAAATGATGAATTGTGGATGCAAAATCTAGTAAAATTGCTCGGGAGGGAAATTGTCGAGGAGGAAAGTCCAAGAAGACCTTCCCAGCGTAGTAGGCTTTGGAATCAGATGGATATTCAACAAGTACTGAATGAAGATGCGGTAAATTTTGAAGACAAGAAAGTCTCACTTTTATTTTGAATTAGAGTACTTCCTTTTAATACTCAATTCAATTTTCAGAAATGATTGTGAATAACTTCTATTTCATTTCCTCCTTTTTCCTTTTTTCCACGATTGGCAGGTCGCTACGGTTGAAGCCCTCAGTGCCACGTTCGACAACCCCGATTCATTTGCTAAAAGTAGATTTTTCCATTATTTCTCGAATCTTATTTATCTTGAAATGAACTGCCCCAGTCGCAAGGGACATAAGCAGACTACAAGGAACTTTTTCCTTCCACGTCTAAAGTGGCTTGAATGGCAAAGGTGCCTCAATATATCCATTCTACTGGCTTTAGATCTATCCAACTTGGTCTATCTTAATCTTTCTGGGAGTTCCTCCACAAATTGGCGGTGTTGGAAGCAAATTATTAAGGTATGGCGACATACCTGTACATTTTGGTCATCCTGTTTAACAATAGCTTGAAGTAAACAAGGCGTTTACATTCGCTTGTTTTGCAGAAGGCCAAAAACTTGAAAGTTTTGATCCTAAAAGGTTGTCGTTGGCTAGCTAAATCTCCAGTTTCCCATGCGCCTGTAAACTTAGAGAGACTAAACCTGGAAAGTTGTACTACATTACCTCCGCATGTTATGAGGTCCATCAGCAAGTTAAGGAAATTGGTTTCTTTGGATATCAAGTTCTGCACCTTTGTGCAAGAGCTGCCAGAAGATATAGGTTCCTTGGAAGCTTTGAAAGAGCTTTATATCGATGAAACTTCAATTGAAGCCATTGATTTCCGAGAGGGTTCATTTGGGAAGCTTGAAATTCTAAGTGCTTGCAAATGTAAATACTTGTTCCTATCCAATTCGATTGGTAACTTGAAATCTCTTTCCTCCCTAGCATTGGACGAGACTGAACTCAGTGAGCTCCCTGATTCTATCAGATCGCTGAACAATCTCCAGACGCTATCTCTGAGAAACTGCAGGAGGTTGTGGAAACTGCCAGGTTCCATCGGAAATCTCAAGGAGCTGCAACTCATGGATCTTTCGTACACGTTAGTCGACGAAATACCTTCCTCTGTCAAGGATTTGCGAAACTTGAAAGTACTAAAGATGGCTTGCACTTTTATAAGAGAATTTCCTGCAGGCATTAAGAATCTAGAGAGTTTAGAAGAGATAGATTTCTCGGACTGCAGAAGTTTAAAAGGGGAATGCAACATTACGGGATTATTGTCTTTGCGGGTCTTACTTCTGGAAAATACTGATATTTCTGAGCTGATTGTGATGGATCATCGATACCCTAATCTCCAAAACCTCAGATTAGATGGCGAAGTTCGCATCTTGACAATTGGAACTACAGAAGGAGCACAGCATAGGATCAACGGATGTGAGACTACGACACCGCTCGAGGCTGATGGACATCACGTCAGCATGCAGATGATGATCAGTGACCAAAGCAAGGTGGCGGTCAGACAGAAGCAAGAATGTTCCCGGGGGACGAGGTTTGGCTAAAGAGGAAGAGTTGGCGCCCGTGTCTCTTTAATTCTAATTTTGTAACTGATCGGGCATGTCGACTGATCTTCCTGCAGTACAGGCTATTAAAGGCACAGCCGAATTCCAATTTTCGTTTCTATTCTGAATTTCCAATCTCCATTCTTCTTTCGTTTTCTTGGCCATCACACTCACTCACTTTTTATTGTATTGTATGCTTGTCAATTTCCCGCAATTTTGTGCGTACGTGCTAATGATTATTCATAGCATAAGCATTGCCACTGGATTCTGTTCTCCAGTATGCCGAAGTCAACTACTATCGAATTGACGCTTGTTTATGATTTTCGTATATCGGTAATTTGGCCACGAAAAATTTGCTTGCTGGGTAGGAATTGTCCTGGTTAAGAATATGGTCAAAATAGAGAATGAAGTCTTGCTATTGATCCTTCTTTTGGCAATTTTAAAACTAAAACGAAAAATTTCGATTCTGCATTCGTCCCTCTAACAAAAATTCTTTAAAGATACAATTTGTTTGTGAATGTCGTCGCACCTATACTAATCAAAAATTCGGAAGTGATTGCTTTTTCAAATAAAATTGAAAATGATTATTGCTTGGTTCTCTTGATAATTGATTTAATTTAACTAGTATGAAAAATATGTGTATTAATCTAACTATAGTCAACATACATTGTGTCATTCAAAAGAATATCTAGCATGAAAAATTGTGCTTACATGCACGATAGAAAAGAAATTATTTTCTGACAGAGTATCGCAGTCAATCTAACTAACAAGAAATTTGTTTATTTTAATTTTTAAGATTTTTAAATGACCTTCATGATGCTTATAATCAATGAAAATATCTACTATAGGATTAACATGCTAACTATTTTAGACATTGCCAATCTTGGAAAATAATCCAAAAAGTCCTAAACATATTGTACGGAGGTCAATTTGGTCCTAAACTTTTCAATTATAGTAATTAAGTCCTAAACTTTTTTATGAAAAGGTTTAGAACTTAATTGGCATATCATCAAAAGGTTTACGACTAAATTGGCATATTTGAAAGGTTTACAGCTAAATTGGCAATCATATCTAATTTTAGGACTTTTTGGACAATTATCCTGTTGATTTTCTCTAGCGAGATTCTTTAGGACTATATAGCTTGTGATAATTTGACTCACATATATGTATGATATATTATCGGTATCTAACTATCAATTCCTCGAGCACTAGTAAAAAAGGAAATGTTTTTAAAAAGGAAATTTTGATCGACTAAGTATATCCATTCCTTGCAAGGTAAAATGGTATAAATTACTTATGTGACCTAAGCAATTACATGCTCAATTTCCGTAGCCTCATTTGTCGATTGCTTTAGAGTGATATAAACTGGAATTAAAATAAAATGGAAACAGAATTTAATCGAAAGTGTAAATGTACTTCTTAATCATTAATCCTTCATATATTTTACATATATTTTAAAATTATGAAAACTTTTGACTTTATTTATGTTATAATATCTCGTGCATGGCAAATGGATTCTAGTTTTAGTTTTTTTTTTTTTTATTAAAAAAAAGATATCTATAGTATTTATTTTAAAGGAGGGGGAAGACTCACTGCCTACCTCCTGTCAAGCACCAAACCAGGAATCTTTGCTAGAGGCATCTTCGAGTATACCTGCACCGGCCCTCGTTTGTTATTCATTGTGCTTTGCTCATGATTGTTTTCTTCCTCTTTTCTTGTTTTTTGTCTTTCTAAGTACATCTAAAGATTTTTTTTTAAGGAAAATTCCAAATAAAGACCCAAAGTGCTCTCATTTTTATAAAGAATAATCTAAAGTTGACCTTATTTCAAATAAGAACTCGAAGTATACTTGTTTTCTCAAATAATGGTCTGAATTGAAACTTATTTCAAATAAGAACTTAAAGTGACAATATCAGTCTCAAAGAAGGGCCTAACCTCATTGGCTGAAGGCTATATTTCATCTTTCACCTTTTCCTTCTTCTTTTTTCTATTTTTTCTATTTTTTCTTTTCTTTTTTTTCTTTTTCCCCTTCCCTCCTCTAGCCATGGCGAAGGTTGCCCGACACCAATGAGGGCAACCCTCATGAGATCAAGCGAGGCAGCGCTCACCCGAGGTCGGCGACGTCCGCCGGCTATCAACAAGGTGTGGCGATGACCGATGGAGGGAAGAGGGAAAAAAAAAGAAAATTAAAAAGAGTAAAAAAATTAAAAAATTTAGATAACATACTTAGAATTTTATTTGACTACATTGATCGGCCGAAAGTCCTTATTTGAGACAATTTAACTACTTTAAATATTTATATGAGATTGGTATGGTCACTTTATACCCTTATTTAAAGTAGTGTTTATTCCGGACCTTTATTTAAGAAATTGAGGATATTTTATGCTCTTAATTGAAATTCTTCCTTTTTTGAATGTACAATTTGAGAAGGGAAAAAGAAAATAAAAACGAATCAGCAAAGATAGCTCGCTCCCACTAAACCAGCTTGCAAAAGTAGGCAGAGACCCGTCTAAGGAACTTCGCAAACAACAAGGCGATCTCTCAGCGTATGTTCTAGCTTTAGCCAAAGAATCCTCGCAAAAATTGCTTTCGCGAAAAGCTTGCTGACAAATGATGAAACAACTCTAGAAAGGACTCAGAATCTGATTGAGAATCGGCCCGAATCCTATTTTCTTACTCCTTTTGAGTTGATCTTTCGGGGCGCATTGCACGGACTGATTGGTCCTATTTTCATGCACATAACGGGTGCCAATCCTCTTCGAGGGTCCTACTTCTGGTATTTCCCCCCTATCGTGACGGATTGTCGATACTTTAGGCTGCGTTTGTTTTGATTTCTTTTTTATGTTTCTAAACAATTTTTTTGTTCCCGGGAACAAAAAATGAACAGAAACGTGTTTGTTTGCGTTTTTGTTCCAAAATTATTTTTGTTAAACACATCTGAAACAGAAATAAGAAACAAAAAAAGTTGTTTCTTGTTTCGGAACAAAATTTAGGAACACTTTTTCTCTCTCTTCCATTTTCTTCTCTCTTTTTTTTCTTCTTTTCTTTTCTTCTTCTTTTTCTTTCTTTTTCTTTGGCCGGTCGCCGGCCTCGGCCATGGCCGGCGACCTCGCCGGAGCGTCACCGGCCCCTGGCGAGGCCAAGTGTTGCCGGCCCCTGGCGAGGCTCGGCCTCGCCTCGGCGCCTGGCGGTGGCCCGGCGATGCCAAGCCTCGCCGGCCCACGGGCGAGGTCGCCGGCCCTCGTCGGCCGATCGCCGACCATGACCGAGGCCGCCGACCGGCCAAAAGAAAAAAAAAAAAAAGAAAAATAAATAAAAAAAATAGAAAAAATAAAATAAAAATATTAAAAAATTAAAAGAAATAAAAAAAATTATACAAATTTACCAAACGTGTTTCTATTCTTTTTATATTTCTCGAACAGATTTATCAAACGCGTTTTTGTTCAAAATTATTCCGAAACAGAAATACTTTTTCAATCACTGTTCCTAGAAACAATTTTTAAAACGAAATTTACCAAACACATCCTTAATCTTCGAAACCTCAAACTATATGATGGAGTTGCCATCTTAAGAGATGAAACTCCTGTAGGAGCGAGGCATCGGTTCAACGATGTTAGACTAGGACACAGTTGCAGGTTGACGGACGTCACATCAGCATGTCGAAGATGAGTCAGAAACCGAAGCAGGGTGGCGGTCAGACGGAAGCAATATTTGTAACAGATCAAGCACGTCAACTTCTGAAAAAAAAAAGAGCAAAAAGCACGTCAACTGATCTTCCTTCCATAAGGGCTTTCTGAATTCTCAATTCGCGCTCACCCACTTTTTATTGTCTTCTATGCGTGTCAATTTCCTGCATTTTGCCCGTACATGTCAGTTTCCATTTGACTCGGTGGAAGTATGACCAGCTTATTTAATTGCTCTCCAAGACAACTTCAAGGTCGGTAGAACGGGATTTAGTTCCTTTCTTGATCCTCTATCGTCTAATCATCACATATGTATTGCAATTGGATTCTATTCTCCAATTTGCGAAAGTCGACTACTAACAAGTTGGGGCTTGTGTATGATTTTTGAGCACCGGTAACTTGACCATAAAAAGTTTTCTAGTCGAGTAGGAATTATATAGGTTAAGAATATAAGTAGATGAATTCTATATATTAAATTGAACGGGTTGCGATTAGTAAAAGGACGACATGACTTAACCGATGATTTTTTTTCATAATTTTTTATTCTTTTATGTTTTCATTTTGGTGGAGACTTGGCGGGTAGGTTTTTTTTTTTTTTTAATCTTTTGTTTTCTTTTTGGTGTTAGACTTAATTGGTGAAATTGAAGACAAGTTTTATCTATAATAAAACATTGCTATTATTCTGTTTTTATCAATTTCAAAAAAAAAAATTAAAAGTTTGATACTGTATTCAACCATTAAACAAAAATTCTTAAAAGGCATAATATATCCATGAACGTTGTTGCAACTAAAAATCGCATTATCATGTTGCAGGATGACAATCAGCGATGGATTCGTGATCCAGAGGTTTTGAAATCTATGGCGACCACCTTTTTTGCTGGGTTATATACGATGGTGGGCTATCAAGATTATGGACCTATCCTAGATCAATGCCCGCAAGTTGTCACGACGGAAATGAATGACAAGTTGCTGGAATTGATATCTTTAGAGGAGGTCCGACAAGCTACCTTTTAGTTGGGCACTACTAAGGCTCCTAGCCCTGATGGTTTCAATGGTTTGTTTTTTCAAACTCATTGGGAGGTAATAAAGTCCGATCTTCATTCTCTTGTACAGAATTTTTTTTCAGTCAAGCCGGATGCCTATGAATCTGAACCGGACAATCATCGCTTTGATCCCTAGGACCCCTCATCCAGAGAACCTTGATCAATATAGACCGATTAGCCTTTGCAACTTCGCTTATAAGGTTATATCCAAGGTACTTGCTAATCGCCTCAAACCTTGGTTACCTAATCTGATTTTCATGGAACAGTCGGCTTTTATGAATGGACGACAGATTCAAGACAATATTTTAGTTGTTCAGGAAGTTCTTCATCAGTTTTAGATTCGGAGGCAAACGAGAAAATTTTATGCAATCCTCAAGATTGATATGAAAAAAGCCTACGATAGAGTGGAATGGGATTTCCTAAATGACTATCTCCTCAGACTGGGCTTCCATCCAAGATGGGTACACTTGATAGTCCAATGCATCACTACCACATCTTATAGTGTCCGCTTTAATGGTGAGCTACTTCCTTTTTTCCATCCAACTCGTGGCCTCAGACAAGGTGACCCTCTTTCTCCATACATCTTTATCCTATTAGCAAATGTTTTATCTACTCTGATTACTCAAGCAGTCGACATGGATCATTTAAAGGGCATTAAGTTAAATAGATGGTGTCCTACATTGTCCCATTTATTCTTTACAGACGATGCCATCTTTTTCCTTGATGCAAATATCCGTGAATGTCAGAACTTGGCAAATATTTTAAATAAGTATTGTCTGGCCACGGGACAGGCTTTGAACCGTAACAAATCAGGATTTATTTTCAGCAAGAACTGTCCCTTCGGCTTACAAGAAAACCCAGCGTCTGAATTTCGAGTTCTAGTGCTACAAAACTATGGAAAATATTTGGGAATTCCGTCTGATTGGGGCCGATCTAAAAAGGAAATGTTCTCTTGGCTTTTGGGGAGAGTAGAAGCAAAGTTGGAAGGATGGAAATAAAAGTTTATTTCAAAAGGGGGCAAGGAAATTCTCATTAAATCTATCCCAGGCACTTCCTCACTATGCTATGTCAATTTTCAAACTTCCTTTGTCTCTTTGTAAAGAAATAGATAAACGCATTGCTCGTTTCTAGTGGAAAACTGATCAGAATAAAGCAGGGATACATTGGAAGAATTGGGATATATTAAAGAGGAGTAAGAATGACGGCAGTCTAGGATTTCATGATCTCATTGAATTTAACAGAGCCATGCTTGGTAAGCAAGCATGGCGATTACTACAACAGCCTCAAGCTTTATGGAGTCAGATTTTTAAGGGTCTTTACTATTATTCTACAGATTTCCTAATGGCAAACCGAGGAACTCGACCATCTTGGGGGTGGCAGAGTGTTCTAGTTGGTCGGGATGCTATTGTTCCTCATGTTAGATGGTCAGTGGGTAATGGAAGGAATATTCGTATTAGAGAGGATGGCTGGTTACCCAAAGGAGTCATTGGTGGACCTGCGGCTAGAGAGGAACCCAAACTGGTGGCTGATCTCATTGATCCCATCCACAACAGTTGGAATACCTCTTTGATCAGTAGTTTTTTAGATGATCAGATTGCAGCAGAGATTCTAACTATTCCAGTTAGACCAAATTATGCTGAAGATCAACTAGTTTGGACGGCCAACAAGGATGGCCGTCATACGGTGAAGAGCAATTACCATGCTCTGACTACTATAAACAGAAATCCTAATAGCAGTACAGCATCAACATCATATCAGCATCCTAGAATTCTGTGGAAACAAATCTGGACCATGCGTACAGCTCCAAAGATACGAATATTCCTATGGTCAATATGCCAAAACGCCATTGCTTCAAAGACAATTTATTCAAGAAACACATCATCTCTGAACCTTTCTGCCAGCTATGTAAATAGCGATTTCCAGAAACATTAGAGCATTTATTTCTATTATGTTCATGGACTACAGGTATCTGGGCTCATCCACAGATCAACATAGATATCCAAACTAGTTTGGTTACTAGATTAGAAGTTTGGTTGACAGAAAAGACTCAATCGTTGAAAAACTTACTTGCTCTGGAGCTCATCGCCAATATTCTCTGGCAAATCTGGCGAATGAGGAATGGTTTCATCTTCCGTGGCCATCCTCTGGATCCCTCTTTAGCAATGGAGACTGCACTAGTACAGACTCGGCTTTATCAGGTTTCGGTCCCTATCTCTTCGACACGATCTGCAGGACAACAGCAACGCAATCAGATCTGGCATCCACCGGAACCAGGGACTTTAAAATGCAATATTGATGCCTCCTTTTGGCTAGGAAGTACACATGGATCGATGGCTTCGATTTGCAGAGATCAGTATGGTAGACTTACCGCCGTTTATACCGTTCAATTTCCAACTGCATCAGCGTTGATTGCGGAATTCCAGGCTCTCACTTTTGCACTCAGACATCTGTTGAACCAAGGGCTTCATCATGCTCCGATCACTCTTGAATCAGACTGTAGTACTGTTGTTGCTGCTGTCAACGGCGAGGGACCACCGCTATGGGAGACGCGAGTTTTGCTTGCGAAGGCAACTGATTCACTTTCTTTTTTCGCAAACCTAGTTGTTCAATTTTGTCGGCGAGAAACAAATGCTATGGCTGACTGGGCTGCTAAGGCCCAGCTTTCCAATTTCTCGGCCCAGGATTGGAACTTAGATCCGCCTTATCTATTGCTAGACCTTGTAAATGTCGATGCCTTAACGTATGGTTGTAAGCTACCGAAGTTATAATATATCTTCTCGTTTTCGACAAAAAAAAAAAACTACAAACATTGGAAGCGACCATTTGTTTTCTTAAATAAACTTGACAGTGATTATTATTTGATTCTCACAATAATTGATTTAATTTAACTATATATGAAAACTATATATGTAATGATCAAATCACAAATCGAAATACGTTGTGTCATTCAAAGAATATCTCACATGAAAAATTGAGTTTGCATGCACAATAGAAACGAAACCAACTTTTTAACAATAGTATTGTGGTCAATATAACTAACAAGAATGTAATATAATTTATTTTCAAAAGAAAAACGCAATGCTCTTATTCACTCTTATTATCAATGGAATATCTACTGCAAGATTAATATGTTGATTTTACATTTTTAATCTTCTCAATGAGATTTTTAGGATTATACATTTTTTTTTATAGTCTGACTCATATATATTTATGATATTCTGTTTGTTGAAATAAAATAAAATTGATTATCGGAACGATTGCCGGATGAGAAACCTACAAGCATTGAAGGAGCCATAAAAAACTTTATGGTAGGCTAAATGGATTTGAAGAGTGGAAGTTATTGAAGACTTCTGTTACTTTATTGTGCGTTTTGATTGTGTTTGTGATTACATGTATGAGGCTATTTTGTTTTAGTCATTAAATTTATGGGTTGTTATGTAATCCTTGGCGTTTGTAAACTTCAATTCCTATATAAAGGGATGAAGTCATGAGTTGTAAACCAAACCACAAGCCACAGTCCACGAAAACACAAATAAGAGAAAGTATTCTCAATAAAATTTCTCCCTCAAATTTCTAGTGTTTTTATTCCAAGTTTCCAAAGTTTATTGCCATTCTTTTGGTTCCAACACTGTTGGTGTTTAACTATCGATTCTAAAGCCCCAGTCAAAAGCTAATGCATTTTAAATGTAAATTTTGATCAATCAAGTACATCTAATTCTTTAAATTGTAAAATGATGCAAGTAAGTCAGATTTATTTATGCGACCTACGCAATTCCATTTTTAACTGATTTAACCCTATTTTTTTTTATTGCTTTAGAGTGATGTAAAATTTGAGTTAAAAAAAGAAAGCAATATCGACTTTAACTGGAAGTGTCAATGTATGTCTTAATTATTCATCCTCCGTATAATACTTTATTCATATTATAATATAAGATCACTGGCTTCTCTATTCAACGCATAGAGAAGCCAGTAAACTCACCTGCCATCCTCATCCCGAATTAAATCTCTTGCGCTCAATTCAACGAGGTTTACCAGTACATTTGAGATGATCTTTTTGGCGCACATTACGGGAATTAATTGTCCTCTATTGGCCTCTAGATTTCTTTAGGAACAAGAACCGCAGATATATGTGCCTAATATGATGCAATTTGTCCAATTTGAAAAGCCACACCAACCATGTCACTACGTCTCACGATTACTTACAAAAATAAGCCACGTATATTAAAAGCAAACTACCAAGGATTGCCTATGAGTTGTGAGACATGAGAATTAATAAAAATGTTGACCATTCCCAAGAAGCAGGAATTTAAAGGCAGAGAATAAGTCTATTGCTTTATAAATTAATAGAAAATGACCATTGATAAAAAATAATAATAATAATAATTAAAAAATAACTACTATCAAAGAAAAACGTTATAAAATGACCGACCAGAGCCTGCATCGGAGAATGGACCTATAACTTTATGAATTAATAAAGAAGATGACATTTATCATAAAAAAGGAAAATAATTAAACAAATGATCACTACAGAAAAATATTTTGCAATGACTAAATGAAGTCTTTGTCGGAGTATAAATCTATTGCGTTATGAATTAAAGGC
Source organism: Eucalyptus virginea (assembly GCA_014182375.1). Taxonomy (NCBI): domain Eukaryota; kingdom Viridiplantae; phylum Streptophyta; class Magnoliopsida; order Myrtales; family Myrtaceae; genus Eucalyptus; species Eucalyptus virginea. The sequence continues at coordinate 6,340,533 of CM024520.1, read as the reverse complement.
AAAATAACCCTTGATCATCAGAGACGAATAACAATTAAAAAATTGACCATTATGGAAGGAAAAAAGTTATAAAATGATGGAAAGAGTCTGCGTTAGAGAATGGATCTACTATTTTATGAATTAATGAAAAAATGACCATTGGTCATCAAAAAATAAAAAATAGTTTAAAAATGACCATTGCCAAAGAAAAATGTTCTAAAATGACCGGACGAAATTTATGTTAGAAAATGGATCTATTACATTGTTGACACCTAAATTTTTGCATAATTTTTTGGGTTAATTTTTACTAAAAAAACAATAAAAAAAAACACATGGCATATAGTTTAGAAGCATTTTATTTTATTTTTTTATTTTAGACCGCCGGTGAGGGAAGGATTTTTCGCATATTCCATTAAGATTTTTCACATATACACTTAGGGATGTATTTTGCGCAAAAAAGGGAATTTTTTGGATGGAATATGCAAAAAATACAAAAGCGGAATATTGCGCGGGATGTGTATATTTCAACGACATATTTAGGGGTATCGTGTGCAAACAAAATGGAAAAAAAATATTGCGAAGATACATTTTTTTGACCTATAAAAGACATGGTGCGCGAATTATTTAGGGGTTCTTTCCGTTGGGTGAAAAAAAAAAAAAAAAAAGAACACAAAAAGACAAAGGGTGAAAAGTGAGTGCCGTGAAAAAAAAAAAAAGGAGGAGGACTGTTCGTCTTCCTCCCAGGCGACCCCCGCTCGACCGCGCCGGCGCACCCGCACCGGCAGCCGAGCCACCGGCGACCCAGAGCCGCACAGCCGCCGATCCGCCCTTCCCCGCGCCACCGCGTCGCCGTCCCACTCGCCGCCGCAGCCGCGATCCCAACCGCGCCTCCTGCCGTCGCGACCCAGCCCCGACGGCTCCCGATCTAGCCGCGGCCGGCGTCAGCTGGTTCCCCGCTCGCGCCGCCCCGAAACCTGCTCCGCTCCGATCCGCCGCATCTGAGTTCCCCTGACGTCGTCGCTCCAGATCCGCTCGCCTCTGCCCAGATCTGCCTCGTCAGAACGCGACACCGCTCGTCGGTCTCGCTGCGCCGCCCCGACGCCGCCTCCGCCTCTGCCCGCGCTCGGTCTCCTGCCCGTGACCCCGTGCTTCGCCCGCGTCGCCTCGTTTCCGCCGGTCCCTGCCGCTCGGAGTCCCGACGCCACCAGATCCAGCGTCCCGCAGGAAAACCCCTCGCCGAAACCCTCGCCGGAGATCCCTCCTGCCCACCGACCGGCCGGCCTCTCTTTTTAGAAAAAAAAAAAGAAGGAAAGGCCGAAAATTAATTTAGGTAAATTTTGTTTTTCTTTTCTTTATTTATCTTTTGTTGTTTTATTATTGTTATTTCATTATTTTCTCTTTTTAGTGTAATTATCCCTTTAATGCGAAATTGAAATTGCATGATATGAAACTGCCTTGAAATTAGTGATTGTCAGTCCGATTTTCGCGCCCAAAATCCGACTCGCAATCACTTAAAAAAAAATCGTTAATCCGATCTCCCGCCCAAAATTCGATTCGCGATTTAGGTGAAATTTGCCAACCCGATCTCATACGTGAGATATGGTTCGTCAATTTGGATATCAATATTCTTGATTTGCAGTCGTGTCACTTAAGTTAATTTAAAAAAAAAAAAAAATCAGAAATTTAGGTTAGAATTAGGTTTATTTCTTGTTTTAAGGTTTGCATGTTTAGAATAGAAAATTTATTCTGAATTTTAAAAATAAAATTCAAAAATTCAAAAAAATCAATTAATTTAGGTTTCTACTTCTTTTTTAATTTGGATTGCATGTTTAATTATTTGGCAATTATTAATTTCGAAATTAAAAAAAAAAAAGAAAAAAAAGGAAAAACAACAAAAAATCATCATGCATATGTCATGTGGAGTTAGGGTGTGGAGTTAAGACATATTTTGCACGTCATTGCATATTAGGGTAAAATTGCATTTAGTTTATTTTTAAATAATATTTTTCTTAATTTATTATAGGTTTAGGTATTTTGTTAAATAGATTGCATTTTAGGATTATTTAGGTTAAGATAATATTTTAGTTTAAATTAGGATTTGGCTCAACCTAATTCCTAATACAAATTGAATAGAATCTTAATCTAACTAGATAATTTTCACATTTTATCTAACTTCGAATTTCATGACAAATACAAAAATGTCTTAGAATAAATTAGTTTTATTTTCTAGGATAAATTGCATTCTTTTAAGGAAAAGAAAGAAAAAAGAAAAATGTCATGTGCACGTCATTAGGATTAGATTCATAAAATGCATGCCATTTAGTGGTTGTTGCTAGGTCTATTCAATTAGAAATTGCATGTCATTAGAATTAGGTCATTTAGTTATATTGCATTGCATATTGCATGATTTTCATTAAAAAAGTGAAAAAAAAAAGAATTGCTTGTTAATTAGAAATCATATCTAGGATTGTTAATGTGAATTCTAATCTAACATTGCAGATGCTTTCGTTGCTATGAGGTAAGTCTTGCAATTTATTCATTGCTTTTCTGGGTGTTAAATTGGTGATTTGCGTATTTCGCATGATCGCCTCACATGTTAGGAAATAGATTTAAAATCAATTCAATTACCTATCAAACATTTTTTTTTTCAAAATAAAAGAGAAATGTACCGAAATGGCGTTAGAGAAATCTAGCGTAACCAAGTCCCCAAACTCATAAATCTCTGGTTCGTAAGAGTAAAGTGAACCTCCCATTGCTTTACTTGGGTTTCTAATCGACCCACCAAAAATAGATTAGTAGCAACTCCTAATTTAAAATCAATTGCATGATTAAGAATTTGAACCTAAATGGCAAATTGGTATGGGCTTGGGAGAGTCCGAGCTAAGTCTGAGCTTAAGAATCCATTAGCTAAATCAGGTAGATCACCAGAAAATTTGGTCGCAACATACATTATTGAAGAGTAGATCTATTGCTTTATGGATTAATGATAAAACGACTGCTAATCATAACAAAATATTTAAAAAATGAACATTGCCGAAGAAAAATATTTTGCAATGACTGAACGAAGTCTATGTTGGAAAATAGATCAATTGCTTTATAAATTAATAGGTCATTAAAAAGAAAAATAATTAATAAATGATCTCTACTAAAGAAAATGTTATAAAATGACTAAAAGAAATACGCATTGGAGAATGGATCCATTGCTTTATGAATTAATAACAAAAAATGACCATTGGTCATAATAAAAGAAAAATAATTAAAAAAAAGCCCATTACTAAAAAAAATGTCACGAATGACTGAAAAAAATCCATATGGGAGAATAGATCTATTGCTTTATGAATTAATGACACAATGACCATTGGTCATCAAAAAATAAAAATAATTAAAAATGATAATCGCTAATCATTACTGAATTAAAAAAAAAAAATTCCAGTGATTGAAAGAAGTGTCGGAGAATGAATCTATTGCTCTTTAACGAATAAGAAAACAATCACTGGTCATATAAAAAAAAAAGATAGTTAAGGAAAATGACCACTATCCAAGAAAAACATTTTACAATGACCGAATGAAGTCTATGTTGGAGAATGAATCTATTGCTTTATAAAAAGAAAAAAACTTGGTCATCGGAAAGAAAAATAAATTAAAAAATGACTACTACCAAAGAAAAACATTATTAAATGACCAAAAAAAGTGTGCATCAGATAATAGATCTACTGCTTTATGAATTAATAAAGAAATGACCATTAGTCATCATAAAAGAAAATGATTAAAAAATGACCACTACCAAAGAAAAACATTATAAAATGCCCAGAAGAAGTCTATATCGGAGAATAGATCTATTGCTTTATGAATTAATGACAAAATAATCATTGGTCATCATAAAAGAAAAATAATTAAAAAATGACCACTACAAAAGAAAAACATTTTAAAATGACCGAAAGAAATATCATAGAACGAATCTGTTGCTTTATGATGGATAAGAAAACAACCATTGGCCATCAAAAAATAGACAAATAATTAAAGAAAATGACACTACCAAAGAAAAAAATTTACAATAACCGAATGAAATCTTTTTTGGAAAATGGATCCGTTACTTAATGAATTAATTGGTCATTAGAAAAATATTTAAAAATGACCACTACCAACGAAAACCATAATATAATGACCGAAAGAAATGTGCGTCAAAGAATAAATCTCTCGCTTTATGACTTAATAAAAAATGACAATTGATCATCATAAAAGAAAAATAATAAAAAAATGACCACTACCGAGGAAAAATATTTTAAAATGACCAAATGAAGCATCAGAAATTAATATATTTCTTTTTGAGGATAAGAAAATAGCTGTTGATCATCAAAAAAGACAAATAAATAAAACTCTCAATGGACAACATTTTACAATAACCGAGCGAACTCTATGTCATCAGAAATTAAAATAAATTAAAAATTAACTACTACTGAAGAAAAACATTATCAATTGACCAAAAGAAGTGTGCATCGAAGAATGGATCTATTACTTTATAAATTAATATAAAAAATGACCATTGGTCATCATAAAAGAAAATAATTAAAAAATGATCACTACCAAAGAAAAACGTTATAAACTGACCAAAGGAAGTCTATGTCGGAGAATAGATCATTGCTTTGTGACTTATTGACAAAATGACCATTGGTCATCATAAAAGAAAAATAATTAAAAAAATGACCACTACCGAAGAAAACATTTTAAAAAGACCGAAAGAAGCATCATATAACGAATATATTGCTTTATGATGGATAAGAAAACAATCATTGGTCATAAAAAAGAAGATAAATAATTAAAGAAAATGACCACCATCGAAGAAAAACATTTTAGAATGACTGAACAAAATCTTCGTCGGAGAATGAATCCATTACTTAATGAATTAATTGCTCATTAGAAAAATATTTAAAAAATTACCACTACTGATGAAAACCGTAATACAATGACCGAAAGAAGTATGTGTCAAATAATGAATCTCTCGCTTTATGACTTAATAAAAAATGACGATTGGCCATCATAAAAGAAAAATAATTAAAAATGACTGCTACCGAAGCAAAACATTTTAAGATGATCGACTGAAGCGTCAGAAATCAATCTATTACTTTATGAGGATAAGAAAATAGCTGTTGGTCTTAAAAAAAAAACACAAATAATTAAAGACAAGGACCACTACTAATGGAAAACATTTTACAATGACCGAGCGAAATCTATGTCGGAGAATCAATCAACCGCTTTATGAATTAATTCATCATCAGAAAGAAAAATAAATCAAAAAATGATCAGTACCAAAGAAAAACATTATTTAATGACCAAAAGAAGTGTGCATCGGAGAATGGATCTACCGCTTTATGAATTAATAAAAAAATGACAATTGGTCATCATAAAAGAAGATAATTAAAAAATGACCACTAATAAAGAATAACCTTATAAAATGACCAAAAGACATCGATGTCGGAGAATAGATCTATTGTTTTATAAATTAATGACAAAATGACCATTGATCATTATAAAAGAAAATAATTAAAAAATGACGACTACCGAAGACAAACACTTTAAAATGACCGAAAGAAGTATCATATAACGAATCTATTGCTTTATGACAGATAAGGAAACAACCATTGGTCATTAAAAAAAAAAGAACAAGATAAATACTTAAAGAAAATGACCACTATCGAAAAAAAACATTTTACAATGACCGAATGAAGTCTTTGTTGGAGAATGGATCCATTACTTAATCAATTAATTGGTCATTAGAAAAATATTAAAAATGTCCACTACCGACGAAAACCATAATAAAATGACGGAAAGAAGTGTGTGTCAAAGAATAAATCTCTCGCTTTATGACTTAATAAAAAATGATGATTGGTCATCATAAAAGAAAAATAATTGTAAAATGACCGCTACCGAAGAAAAATATTTTAAAATGACCAAATGAAGTGTTAGAAGTCAATCAATTGCTTTAGGAGGACAAGAAAATAGCTGTCGGTTATCAAACAAGACAAATAATTAAATAAAAGGACCATTACCAATGGAAAACATTTTATAATGACCGACCAAAATCTATGTCGGAGAATGAATCTACCACTTTATGAATTAATTAGTCATCAGAAAGAAAAATACTGAAGAAGAACATTATTAAATGACCAAAAGAAGTATGCATCGGAGAATGAATCCAATGCTTTATGAATTAATAAAAAAATTATCATTGGTCTCATAAAAAAAATAATTAAAAAATGACTACTACCAAAGAAAAACGATATAAGATGACAAAAAGAAGTCTATGTCGAAGAATAGATTTATTGCTTTATGAATTAATGACTAAATGACCATTGGTCGTCATAAGAAAAATAATTAAAAAATGCCCATTACCAAAGAAAAACATTTTAAAATGACTGAAAGAAGTATCATAGAATGAATCTATTGCTTTATGATGGATAAAAAAGCAACCATTGGTCATCAAAAGAGACAAATAATTAAAGCAAACGATCACTATCAAAGAAAAACTTTTTACAATGACCGAATTAAGTCTTTGTTGGAGAATGGATCTATTATTTAATAAATTAATTGGTCATTAGAAAAATATTTAAAAAATGACCACTACTGGCGAAAACCATAATATGATGACCAAAAGAAGTGTGCATCAAAGAATAAATCTCTCGCTTTATGACTTAATAAAAAAAATGATGATTGGTCATCATAAAAGAAAAATAATTGTAAAATGACCGCTACCGAAGAAAAATATTTTAAAATGACCAAATGAAGTGTTAGAAGTCAATCAATTGCTTTAGGACGATAAGAAAATAGCTGTCGGTTATCAAACAAGACAAATAATTAAATAAAAGGACCATTACCAATGGAAAACATTTTATAATGACCGACCAAAATCTATGTTGGAGGATGAATCTACCACTTTATGAATTAATTAGTCATCAGAAAGAAAAATACTGAAGAAGAACATTATTAAATGACCAAAAGAAGTATGCATCGGTGAATGAATCTACTGCTTTATGAATTAATAAAAAAAATTATCATTGGTCATCATAAAAAAAATAATTAAAAAATGACCACTACCAAAGAAAAACGATATAAGATGACAAAAAGAAGTCTATGTCGAAGAATAGATTTATTGCTTTATGAATTAATGACTTAATGACCATTGGTCGTCATAAAAGAAAAATAATTAAAAAAAATGCCCATTACCAAAGAAAAACATTTTAAAATGACCGAAAGAAGTATCATAGAATGAATCTATTGCTTTATGATGGATAAAAAAGCAACCATTGGTCATCAAAAGAGACAAATAATTAAAGCAAACGATCACTATCAAAGAAAAACTTTTTACAATGACCGAATGAAGTCTTTGTTGGAGAATGGATCTATTATTTAATAAATTAATTGGTCATTAGAAAAATATTTAAAAAATGACCACTACTGACGAAAACCATAATATAATGACCAAAAGAAGTGTGCGTCAAAGAATAAATCTCTCGCTTTATGACTTAATAAAAAAATGATGATTGGTCATCATAAAAGAAAAATAATCGTAAAATGACTGCTACCGAGGAAAAATATTTTAAAATGACCAAATGAAGGGTTAGAAGTCAATCAATTGCTTCAGGAGGATAAGAAAATAGCTGTCGGTTATCAAACGAGACAAATAATTAAATAAAAGGACCATTACCAATGGAAAACATTTTATAATGATCGAGCGAAATCTATGTCGGACAATGAATCTACCACTTTATGAATTAATTAGTCATCGAAAGAAAAATATTGAAGAAGAACATTATTAAATGACCAAAAGAAGTATCCATCGGTGAATGAATCAACTGCTTTATGAATTAATATAAAAATTATCATTGGTCATCATAAAAAAAATAATTAAAAAATGACCACTACCAAAGAAAAATGATATAAGATGACAAAAAGAAGTCTATATCGAAGAATAGATTTATTGCTTTATGAATGAATGACTTAATGACCATTGGTCGTCATAAAAGAAAAATAATTAAAAAAATGCCCATTACCAAAGAAAAACATTTTAAAATGATCGAAAGAAGTATCATAGAATGAATCTATTGCTTTATTATGGATAAAAAAGCAACCATTGGTCATCAAAAGAGATAAATAATTAAAGCAAACGATCACTATCAAAGAAAAACTTTTTACAATGACCGAATAAAGTCTTTGTTGGAGATTGGATCTATTATTTAATAAATTAATTGGTCATTAGAAAAATATTAAAAAATGACCACTACCGATGAAAACCATAATATAATGACCAAAAGAAGTGTGCGTCAAAGAATAAATCTCTCGCTTTATGACTTAATAAAAAAATGATGATTGGTCATCGTAAAAGAAAAATAATTGTAAAATGACCGCTACCGAGGAAAAATATTTTAAAATGACCAAATGAAGTGTTAGAAGTCAATCAATTGCTTTAGGAGGATAAGAAAATAGCTGTCGGTTATCAAACAAGACAAATAATTAAATAAAAAGACCATTACCAATGGAAAACATTTTATAATGACCGAGCGAAATCTATGTCGGAGAATGAATCTACCACTTTATGAATTAATTAGTCATCGAAAGAAAAATACTGAAGAAGAACATTATTAAATGACCAAAAGAAGTATGCATCGGAGAATGAATCTAGTGCTTTATGAATTAATAAAAAAATTATCATTGGTCATCATAAAAGAAAATAATTAAAAAATGACCACTACCAAAGAAAAACGCTATAAAATGACAAAAAGATGTCTATGTCGAAGAATAGATTTATTGCTTTATGAATTAATGACTGAATGATCATTGGTCGTCATAAAAGAAAAATAATTAAAAAAAGCCCATTACCAAAGAAAAACATTTTAAAATGACCGAAAGAAGTATCATAGAATGAATCTATTGCTTTATGATGGATAAAAAAGCAACCATTGGTCATCAAAAGAGACAAATAATTAAAGAAAACGATCACTATCAAAGAAAAACTTTTTACAATGACCGAATGAAGTCTTTGTTGGAGAATGGATCTATTATCTAATAAATTAATTGGTCATTAGAAAAGTATTAAAAAATTACCACTATTGATTAAAAACATAATATAGTGACCGAAAGAATTGTGTGTCAAATAATGAATCTATTACTTTATGACTTAATAAAAAATGACAATGGGTCATCATTAAAGAAAAATAATTAAAAAGTGACTGCTGCAGAAGAATAACATTTTAAAATGACTAAATGAAGTGTCAAAAAATCAATCTATCGCTTCATGAAGATAAGAAAATAGCTATTGCTCATCAAAAAGGACAAATAATGAAAGAAAATGACCACTACCAATGGAAACTTTTTTACAATGTCGCGACCCAACTTTTTGAGTTCACCACCTAAAACTAGGTTAATGGATTACTAAGTCTTTACTTAGCCTTCCAAGCTCCATACCAATTCGCGACTTAGGTTTGAATTCTTAACATGCAAATAATTTTCAATCGGAGTCGCCACTAATCTATTTTTGGTGGGTCGATTAGAAACCCAAGTAAAGTAACGGAGATTTACTTTACTCCTACGAACCAGAGATTTATGAGTTCGGGGACTTGATTACACTAGATTTCTCTAATGCCCTTTCGGTACCATTTCTTTTTAATTTTTCAAAATGTTTTTGCAAGCAGCTGATTTATTTTAACCTAAATTACTATCATGCAAATGTGGTGGACCACACGGGTCTTCATCCATTATTTAAAACATTCAAATAAATAAATTACATCACACAAAGCAAGCAATCATTTTTTTTTGGATTTTCTTAAAAATTGGAGTTCTTTTATAAAAATGCATTTTTAAACTAAATGACTTAATCCTATTAATATGCAAATTCTAATTAAATGGGTCTATTATGCAAATTAATTAACATGCACCTCATGACCTAATTTTACTAATGAACAAATTCTGATTAAATGCCTCTATTATGCGGAGTAGTTAACATGCGCCTAGTATTTTTGCAATTTTTTTATTGGAATTCAGAATTTATGGAAACCCTAATTAATCTATCTAAAAAGGGATAATTTTCTAATTTATTCTAGGGATTAATTTGACTTAAACCCTATCCTATCTTAGAAAACTATTTTTTTTTTTTTATTTTAAAAAAGAGGGTGAGAATATGAAAATGTGCCAATTATATCTAAAACCCTAAAAAGGCCATTTAAGTCTAATCCTAACTTATTTTTAAAAAAAAATCTAAAAATGTAGTCCTAAAAATATTATCTAAAAATACAATACTAGAAATATAATCCTAAAAATTTGATTAATTAAACCTACGTGTCTATTATATTAAACCCTAATGTCCTATATGCTCATGCAATTTTTTGAATATTTTGGTTTTTTTGATTTTTTAGTTTCTTTTTAAGCTGAATAATTGTTAAATTAGGGTTAAATCTAAACAATTAATATAATCACTAAATAAAAGGATCAAAATAATTGAAAAAATAACCTGTCGTCTCACAAGGTTAAATTAACAATTATTCTAACTCTAATCATCACAACAACTCAAAATAATTAAAAAAATCTAGTCAAAGTCTTACGGACCAAATTAAATAATTATTATGATTTAACAATTGAGATTCTACCAAAAGCCCAAAAATTAAAAATAATTAGAAAAATGATCCGATGTCTCCGGATCAAATTAATAATTATATTAATTTCGGACAAAATCCCTACGGATAATGCATACTAAATTCACAAATATTAACATCAAATATTACAACTTAAATAAATAAACTAAAATGAGATAAAATAGAATAAAATAAATAAAAAGAAAAAGCTAAACCACCTAAAGAAAGAGGGGCTTGCTGCAGCGTTGATGGGCGCCGGACGGACGGTGGCCGGCGTCGGGACTCTGGCGGGAGCTGGCGGACGGCGACAGTGAGGGGCTCGAGCTCGAAGCAGCGGCGGAGGCGGAGCTGGACCGCGGGTCGCTGGGTGGCGACGTCGGCAGCGGTGCGGGGTCCGAATCTGAGGCGTCGGGGAAGGGCAGCGCGCGACGGTGACCGACTGGTGTCGCGAGGCTGACCGAAGCGCGAGGACTGGGGACTCGCGGGTTGCTGGTGCCGGCGCGGATGACTCGGGACTCCGGCTCGGTAGAGAGCGGCGCCGGGAAGTCGCGGACGAGCGGTAGAACAGGTCAGGAGCGGCTCAGACGTCGGGCTTCACGGACCGCGACCGAAGGCGAGGTCTGCTGGGCAATCGCGGGCGAGTGGCAGAGCAGGGCAGGAGCGGCGTCGGCAGGGGAGTCGCGGACGACTGGGCTGGCGTCGCGGGTTGCTCGCGAAGGAGGCGCGGCGAGGCTCGGCGTCGTGGTGGCGCGGGTCGTCGGGGCTCGTGGACGGAGATCGGCAGCTACGTCGGCGTGGGGAAGGCGACTCGGTTGTAGCACGGCTCGGGCCTGCTTGCGGAGGGTGGAGCGTCGGGGCTTCGGGTCGTCAGGGCAGGGGCGCTGATTGAGGTGGAGGCGCGGGACGGATCGGCGACCGGCTCCGGCGTCGGGACTGGTCGCGACTGCAGGGAGCGGCTCGGCGTCAAGTCATCACTGGAGATGCGGCGCCGGCGCGGCAGTGGCGGTGGCTCGGTGGGCGGCCAGCCAACGGGGAGAAAACGTTGAAGAAGATGATGAATAGTGCTAGGATTTCTCTCCTTTTTTTTTGGATTTTTTTTTTTCTCTCTCCTGTTGCACGTCCCTTCCTCTCTGCCCCTCTCTCACGTCACTCTCCTGTTCTCTTTTTCCTTCTGCAAAAACCGGTCAAAATCCCCCCTTTTCTTTCTCTCTTTCACTTTTTGACTTTTTGATTTCTTTTTCTTCGAACCGAGGGAACACCCCCCCTTTTTCGACGAAGAGACTCCCTTTTATAGAGCAAGAACAAATCAATCTGTTTTATCAACGAAGATTTCATATATTGACTCAGCGATTGAAGATAATCTAAAATTTTTTTGTGAAGATTTTCTAGATAATTCACTCAAGATAAAGCTTATCCAACTCTAAAATCTTTCGAAATCTCTATCCGCAACAAAATATTTTAGATTATTCCTTATCCTCCTTAATATTCTCAACGATTTTACCACAAAAAGACTAGAGATAAGATTGCAATATGATTTTTTTAAATGTCAAAAACCACCGTAATATCGCATCAAATCTCAATTTCCCACGAGATAATTAATTTAAAAAACAACGGGCTTGGGCTAATTTACTCCTTTCACGGACCTAATCCGGCCTGCCAAGCTAGAGTTCAGAAATATTAATTCACACCCCTCCACCACTAGTCCTAAAAAATAAAATGCAAATATGCAGACTAAAAAAATAAATGCATCTAAATTTATATGCTATGCAATATATATTTTTTCAGGGATAAAATTACCCCTAATTTTCTATACCATAAATAAATGACCGACTCGCCAAAATTTAGGTGTCAACATACAATGACCAAGCAAAATCTATGTCGGAGAATGGATTTACCGCTTTTTGAATTAATTGGTCATTAGAAGAAAAATAATTAAAAATGACCACTACCAAGAAAAACGTAATAAAATGATTGAAAGAAGTGTGCATCAAAAAATAGATCTATTGCTTTATGAATTAATTATAAAAAAAAGACCATTGGTCATCATAAAAAGAAAAATAATTAAAAAATGACCATTATTAAAGAAGAACGGTATAAAATGACCAGAAGAAGTCTATGTTGGAGAATAGATCTATTGCTTTATGAATTAATGACTAAATGATCATTGGTCATCACAAAAGGAAAAAAAAAATTATTAAAAAAATGCGTACTACCAGAGAAAAACATTTTAAAATGACAAAGAGAAGTATCAAAGAATGATTCTTTTGCTTTTCAATCAATAAAAAATGACCATTGGTCATCAAACAAGACAAATAATTAAAGAAAACAACCATGAATGAAGAAAAACACTTTATAATGACCGAACGAAATCTATGTTGGAGAATGGATTTATTGCTTTATGAATTAATTGGTCATCAAAAAGTAAAATTATTAATAAATGACCATTGCTAAAGAAAAATGTAATAAAATGACCAAAAGAAGTGTGCATCAAAGAATGGATAACTACTTATTGCACTTTTTTTTGTCTATAAATAATTACTGACTTTTTTTTTTGGTCAATCATACTTTATTCTCACTCTAACTTACTCTTAAACTTTGTCATGCCTCCTTACGGATCATGGGAGTTGAAACCTGCATTTGATGCTAAATTGTCCTCCACTTTCCCCTTCATGTGGGAAGGGTGGCCATTAGAGTTTGCCCTAATGGTTAATTATTGTGATTTTGAAAGCCACTATTTTGCAGCATTATCTTAGGCAAGGCAACTTTGGAAGATTACCCATAGTACTTGGACGAAACAAAGCCGACAACATGTTGGTCTGGTGGTATCTACCCAATCCAAGTCCTCTAGGGGGTTTTGAATCATGTTACATGGGCTAGGATGGGCTGGGCCTGGGATTCATCTCGTTGACCGAATCAAAGGAATAGTTTAAGCCAGAAACCCTTAAACATTATATGCCTGCTCATTCCACATGGGCTTTCAGGTAAGTCATATTTTAAAGTGAAATGTTTTAGTTGAATTAAGTAAAACTCTTTTAATTAGAACATTTGTTTCATATGATATGTCGTGCTTAAAAGACAATTTGATGTTCAAATATTTTAGTAAATCATAGTTTTGAAAAAACACATGCACCTTGATTCTGAGTCCATTATGCGACTTCTTTATTTTACTAGAAGACTACGAAAATTAGTTTTTTTTGGTCTATCCTATCATAAATCTCTCCTCTCTCTAAATTTTATTCCGCCATTTTGTGGAGCATGGAAGTCGAACTTACACCCAAAACGAAATCCCCTCACCTTACCACTTAAAATTAAACGTCCCAACCCCGGCCAATTCCCTTATCCCTAGGCCATGTGTGCAGTGGTACAAAAATTTGTTAATGAGCATGAATCTGGCAATGAATACATACAGCAGTCGAACTTACACCCAAAACTAAACGCCCTCACTTTAGCACTTAAAATTATTAAAATTCCGAACCCCACCCATGTGTGCAGCTGTACGAAAGTTTGTTAATTAGCATGAACCTGGCAATGAATACATACAGCTAATTTTCTCTATCAAATGCTTCCTATAGATAATAGTATGTCCTTGTATTGTTTTTCAACTAACGGTTCTTGGAAGAGTATCATAACCCTAACTTTCATTTGATTCGGAAAGTAGAGAGCAGTATCCAGATTCATAGTTTAGAACCGGTTTCAAACATATTTCAGAGTAGAACAAATACACATTTCTTTTCTGAAATGACAGCACCATTAATCCCTATACTCTCAGTACGAAATTCATTTGATTCAGAACAATCCCTTGGACTGTCTATGAAAACGAATTTTGCTGATGCACACAATCTCGACTTGGCCGTTAGATGGGTTTCATGATTATAGAGATCTCTGCACCACCCATTTAAGTCGAAAAATTCTGAGGACAATGCTGCTGCAGATTTGTTTTCGACACATATGACTGCGGCTCATTGAGGAACTGCAAGTGATGGAGAGAGAGGGCCATCGAGCTTCATAGTGGAGCTAATGGCAGCATCCTCCAGGTCCAATCTTGATATCCTTGGCTCCTCACCAACCTAATCCTTCCTCTAAATACATATGTCGCTGCAGAAAGCTCGCTAGTCTTCATACTTGGTCTCTTCATCGTCATCCTCGTTGTTTTCTGCATATCTCCATCCCTCCACATTCTCTTGGTCCCCTTCCGTTTCTTCACTATCTTCTTCCTCGTATATGTCTTCTTTAACTGGCCACGGTTTCTTCACCACATTCAAAGTGACAGGAGTAGGGCTAGCAGCACCTTTCCTCTTAGTAGACTTTGCTGGAGGCGTCTTCAAGTTCAGTTTCTGTCTGCTTTGCTTCTGGCTTTTCCCATTGGCGCGCTTTCTGCTGTAATTATCTTGATCACTAGCTTCGTCCATTTTGTGATCTGCATTGCGTGTGGCATTCTCAGCATACTCATCAGCCATGTACTCTGGATGCTCTCTTCTCAAGTGAAGTTTGAGCTTGTACTCATGAATATAAGCCTTGTCACATGTCTCATATGGACAAGCATAAGGGCGGTCAGATGATGCCGACCCATAAGCTCCACTGGAGGTTTAGAAGCTTTAGTAGTGATCTTCTCCAGAGGTGGTGTGCACTTCGCCACCTCAACTGCCGCATTCTGTGGAATTAGGTAGAAAGTCAAAGCCACAGATTCAAAGTCAATTAAATCAATGACACTTAGAACTAAAATAGCCTCTGGCATAGTACTCAAAACTTAGATTTCCCGATGTTTCCAGGTTGACCAATATTTATCAGAAAAATGAAGAGCTCACACTTTGTAAGTCAATTTCCTTTTGGATGGGGCTCAACCAACCAATTATGATCTTAATCCTCACAATCAAATCAGCGGAACCCAAAAAAAAAATCAGTGGAACCCAATCTCAAACTGGTCAGATACCTGGCTCCCCAAGCATCCTTCATTTCAGTAGTAACATGATAATAAGAAAGCAAGACCAACCTTTTCATGCTGCGATGCGATGTGATTCTTAAGCTTGTACTCATGAGCATATCCCTCTCCACAATCTGGGTATGGGCAAATATGATAGTTCTCTTGCGAGTGTCTTTTCATGCGGGACCTCAGGTTGAAATCCAGCGAAAATGCCTGAAATAACAAGTTGACTGTAAAAAACAAGTGGACCAAACAAATAACAGTTATGAGCATCTGTGGCATGTCCAGAATTGGAAGATTGACATACAACACGTCGCTATCCACCAGTGTGCTAATTATTAATGTCAATAGGTCAATATTTCGTATGAAGAATAAGCCTTCCTTATGACACTCACTCACAAATTCTTAGGTGTGTTACATGTCTTTAGGTTTTAAGTACTACATTATTATATGTAACCACTTATGATCTTAATCCTCACAATTTGTAGAAAGGAAAGCAAGAATGGAATTAGAATGTCAGTGAACTTGTTAGGAAAGCGGACTTCAAAATATATCACCACTTACCATACTAAATAAAGGATTTAAAATAAGGAAACGTTCTATTTTTCGTCCTTGTATTTCCATGCTTTCTCTAATCAATTCCCTGCACTATTAATTTGGTTAATCAAGTCCTTCCGCTTCTACTTTCATAAATTATCTAATGAAAATTCCCGACACCACGTTCGGTCAAATCCAACTAATGCAGCTATCAAACAACCTCGTAGTGTGACGTGGACAAAATCTTACAAATGTGGATGTCCAAGCGGCCATCCACACGGGCTTAACTTTATCCACATCATACCCCGGCATTGTTTACATATGTTAACTTTATCCACATGCATGCTGTCATCATGGAAAGGACATGTCAATTGAATTTGATTGGATTTAGTGTCAGAACACTTGATTAGAAACTTTGCGATAGTACAATTGAACTTAACAAATTAAATATTCAGGGACTTGGTTAGAAAACGCATGAAAGTACAAGAATGAAAAATTGCTTAAAATAATTCATGCATTTTGATATAATAACACCAACCTCACCGTGGTTGTCAACTTCTATTTTTTTGGGGTCAGATGATTCTCAACTAGTAATGGAAAGAGAATTAAACTATCCCAGAGATGTGAAAATCTCTTACTCAGTCTTAGCCCTATAGAATTCTAGTCAGGACCTGGTTGGGAACTACAATTCTGGCAACACCACCATAGAAATTTGAGACACCATCTCATACAAAAATAAATGCCAACAAGTGAATAAAGATAAACAAACCCAGAAAAACCTAGAAATTAGATTCAGGGGGGGCAGATTGATTGACCACCTTACCACAGCCTTCATAAGGACATACAAAATCTCTTTCCCCAGTGTGAATAAGAAAGTGCCTTTTTAATTTCGAACTATCCAAAAATTTCTGCAATACAAGCAAAGGAACAATCAGCATGCATTGCAGACCTAAAGAGACAAAAAAGAAAAATAACTTTCAACCACAAAACAAACACAGACAACTACCAACCAAAAAAAAAAAAAAAAAAAAAATCAACAACAACTACCAACAAACACTCCATCTAAAACTTTGAGAGTTCATTAGCATTTGATAAGGATATGCCCGCAAGCTGGCAGAGGAACAATTTTCATATTTCATAAGTTTAGGTAGAAGGCCAACCTATAAACTTAAACTACTAGGTAAAGAGAGAATACATCAATATAAGGCCAACCAATCCCGCAAACGAGTGATGTTGGATACTTTAACCACAAAGAACCGCAAAGGGAATGTACGAACTAGGAATAAGACAGAAAACCAGATGCTGGAAACTAGTTGTTAACCGATTTCCAGTCCACTACCAATCACGGTTAGCATTGGTGGTAGCTGACCAGTGTTGACACCTATTTTTAAACAAAGAAAAAAAGAAACAGCAAAACAATAAAAAAAAGAAAAAAACAGAACAAAATGAAAAAATGCTTAAGGGGCTGGTCAGGCCGGATCCGGCCTTAGCCCGGCCCGCTGCCCACCTCTCTTTTTCTCTCACAGCCCACCAGCCCGACCCACCACGGCTGATCGTCCCCCTCCATGCCTGTCTTCGCGCATGCAAACCTGCAAAAAAAAGCAGAGAAGCAGGCACAGAAAGGAAAAAAAGCACAGCAGCAGAAGAGCATGGGGCTGAGGGAAAGAAAAAAGGGAGGACCAAGAGGAGAAGAAGGGAGGAGGAAAGGAGTCTTAGGACCCCCGCTACTGTCGTCGACATGCCCCCCGGGATACCCTACCACCACCGGTGAGCCACTCGACCAACGCCGACCGCCGCCGTCTCCTCGGAACCTAGGTAGGCGTTTCGCCAAACACTTGGTGTGTGTGTGTGTTGTATTGAGCGGGCCGAAGCTCCCTCGGCCGTTTCGAGCGAGCTCTGACCACCACCCATCCCCCTCGCATTTCCTATTGCTTTGGTGCGCCTCACCGACAGTCCGAACTTGCGTTTGGGCCTCGGCCGAGCCCGAAACCCCCCAACTCCCGAGTGCCCCCCTCCTGTTTGCTGCCGTGCCTAGTCAAAACCTGCGCCTAACTTCATCGTTTAGAGCTTTGATCAGGATGTTTGGTCACTGGAGTGGTGCCGCTGTTTGCCAAGAAGCAGGGCTCAGTCCTCACCTAGCCGGTGCAAGGCCTTCGAGCCCTAGCCAGACACCCCTGCGCCGTCCGTTGCCGTTGCCCTCTCTATCACGACCGGACGATCGCTGAACCGGAGTTGCGGATCGGCAGGGCCCTCTACTGAACCCTTGCCACCACCGATGAGTCGCCCGACCACTAGCCACCGCCGTCGTCCACCCGTAAGTCGCCCGGTGTTGCGCACTGCCGCAGCTCCCTCCGGTTGCGATTGAGCAATCGCAGACCAAAGGGCTAGCCCACTCGGCCTTTTTTTTTCTTCCTTTGCGTGGGCCCTCAAAGGGGCCCACTTACAAGAGTATAGGTCCCCCTTTGGTTGGGCCCAATCTAGGCCGTGCGCAGGCCCGACCAATGCTAGTCGGGCTTGGCCTACTCGGGCGGATCGATCGGCCCAGCCCCCAACCAGGCTGGAATCGGCCCACCTTGGTCGAGTCAGACCCGGGTCGAGTCAGTCCGGACCCGACTTGGTTTGCCTAGAATTTGTTTTTTGTTTTTTGTTTTTTCAAAAAAAGAATTAAATTAAAAATAAAAATTATTAATTTTTTAAAATAAAAAAATAAAAAATTTGAAAAAAAAAAATGTAGGGTTTGGTTAGGAATTGCCATATATTGTCTTCTTAGTGTAATTAGGCATTTATTTGCTCGTATATTGATTATATAGCATGTTTAATTTGTATATTTAATTACGTTTATTGATGTTTAATTGCAAATGCTTAATTTTACTGCAATTAGGATCTTAGTAGCTATGATTATTATTATAATGATTGCGCATTCGTAATATCATCTCACATGTTAGTGGATAGATATAAAATCAATCCAAACTGCCTGACAAAAATATTTTTTTCTAAAATGAACAATATTAGGTACCAAAAGGGCACTAATTGGTCAATTAGTGTAATCAAGCCCCCGGCCCTAGATTCTCTGGTTGCGTAGGAAGTGTGGCATACTCCCATGCCTCACTTGGTTTCTAACCAACCCCAATAGGCTAGTGGCAACTCTTTATTGCAAAATTCTTAAAATACCCCGATGTCAAGCGGGGTATGGGCTTGGAAAAGCCCGTGCCTAATCAAGGGCTATAAACACATTCTTTAGGCAATACCCCTAAACATGTTTCCTCCCCCCAAGGGTAAGTCGCAACAGTTTGGCGACTTCGCTAGGGACTTGGTTGTAAACCTTAGAAGACTTTGGCCAAAATTAATCTTGTTCAAAAATATTTTTGTTTGGCAGTGAGGATTCCAGGTAGCCCCTAACATTAAAGATGTTAAATATTTTTGCAGAATGGGAGGTATAAAAGGAAGTGTTTGCTCACATTTGTATTGCAAGGAGGTGTAGGAATGTATGGTTTATTTCTTATGTACGGAATGTTGTTTGCTTATAAATTGTTGTGCATGTATCATTTGCATTGCACTACACCCTAGCACACATTACCTGCCACCGGACTTGGACCACATAGGATCACTTAGAATGGTGTTGAGGTGGATACCAATTCGACTACAACCATGTAGTACGAGTCGCCCATCTCTACCCCGAAATTTCTTTCTTCATGTCGAAGGTACCCACCCTGATCTACAACCACGCGAACTAGGTCGTTTCTTTGACGAAGCCGGAGTCATGGGTAACCCGACCTAGCCGCGACCTTGTTGGTTCGGTCCGGTGATCCTATGGCTCTATTTTGAGCCGTATAGAGTAGAAATCGAACCACATCTCATCTGCATGTCTGTGTAATTTAAAAAAAAAAAAAAGAGAGGAAAATCATCCCCCACTATAAGTATCATTCTTTTTTTTTATTATTTTTAATTGAATTTTCATCTTGAAATTCACGAACATCAATTGAATGCCCTTGGTGCTGTAGGCTTATAATTGAAAAAATTAGCAATCATTTTTGACAAATGAATATTGAATGCAAGTTCTAAACACTTTGATTTAGCCCCGTTGAACACATGGTTTTGTTTAAATTTCTAGTTATGGGTTCAAAATCGTATTTTGAAAAAAAAAAAAAAAAACAAGAAAAAGAAAAATAGGATCATATTTTCGATCAAATTCTTTCCTTCTCACATTTTAGGACTAAAATGCAAATCACATTTTGTGTATAGATTTCTCAAAATAGAAATCACTTCATTTTTTGCAAGAGTAAAATCATAAAATCAATCTCTTCAAAAAAAAAAAAATCAATGCCACTTTTGCATATGAAACTTTTAGAATAAGAGTGGACGTTTGATTGATAGCCGTCGATCGATCTTTCAATGACGCCCCTTCTCTTATGATAAAATCTTGGCGAAATACTAAAACCCCGTAATAAGGACCATGGGGCATGTACCGTCGCCTCGATTTTGTTGTAAGAAGTGACCTCGTTGAGAGATCATTTTCTCATCCACATACTTACATCGTCGTCTTTTTGCAAGTTATGTGTGATGCTCCTTGACATTCTAGTATTCAACCACATGGAGAAGTGAATTCTAGAGTTAGGACAAAAGTTGATTTTTACTCTTAACTATGCAAGAGTTTCTTGTATTTTATCATTGTTTTTATTCTTGTGAAGAATCACATTTTCCATTTTGGGTTTTGATTGCGAATTCAATTGATGCTTTTGTAAATCATGCGACTCAGAATACTAGATATAACCTCTAAATAATAGGGCTTTTTTTAATAATGGAATTCAATTTCATGAAAATCATCCTTTTAAAAACAATCTCAAAAGTGTAGGCTCATGGAACTCGAGGAACAAGCATGCATCGAGGCTTCGTCGGCGCCAATCTTCCAATAGAGGCGGAACGAAGCTGAATTACGTTTTAGGAAGTTTCTTTATTTGGAAATTGGGCATCGCCATCACCAAATTGTTTTTTTTTTTTTTTTTTTTTTTTACGAGTTTTATCAAGAGTTGCATCATATGTTACTAATAGGCTAGCACTAGGGCTCTTGCACATTTTAGCAATTAAAGCATTTGAACATTTGGCTGCAAGAACTTTCTGCAATCAACATTAGAGATTCGTGTCGCAAAATGCTACTTTGTTATATGCTTTATCGTGAGGAAATGACGCAAATGCCTTAGGTGCCAAAATAGCCCATCGATCTCATTCACTTTGCATAATGAGACAAATGAAGGGAGTTGCCAAGCATCCAAAAAGGCGAATTCGAAAACGTGTGAAGGGTAATTTGTGTCGATTCCAATTGCTCATTTTGATAGCTTCTCTGACATGATTCTTTTTTCCTTTGATAGGAAAACATCAAACACTTAAAGACAAATGCAAGTAAAATGTAATGTCAAGTTACCAAATATCCACGAGGGTGAATCCAAGAAATGTTAGCACCCAAAGGATAGAAGCGAGTGAAGGGTAATAATGTATCGTTTCCAACATTTCAATCCCTAAAGATCTTTGCACTAATATATTCTTTCACATTCTTTACAGAGTTACCAGGTCACCATGTCGCAGGTAAGTACCCTTCTTCTCAAATTTTCAAAAAAAAAAAAAAAAATAGAGAATTTCCATTACAAAAAAAAAAAAAAAGAACCTTTTGCGCTTTCCTAGAGACAAGCACAAAAATGAATAATTGAGAAAAAAATTTACAAACTTTTTGAGCATCATTTTTATTTCAAAATTGTTTTCTCGTTTTGTGGGTTATTCATTTTGAATCAAATTTCCCTATGGAGATTGATCTACTTAGATGATCTTGATAGAGTGAGATGAAGACGTTAACCATGCCAAACAAGAAGTGCTTAGGATGAAAAAATGCAAGTTATTTCCAAACACGTCCTTCAAACACTTTCGAGAGTTAAGTAAAAGGCGACCTAATCTTAGGACGGGGGATTCATTTGCATTGAGTGCAAAGATCGGAATGATAAAGGTGTCTCCTTCATCAATCCCAAGTATCGCACTAATCTATTGCTTCCCCTTTGGCCCGAATAAAGATGATCCTTCAAAGTGCCCCTGTCGAGAACGACTCTACATTGGGGCAGTACAGGAGGTTACAATCGTGTTGTAAAGTGAAGGATTCAAAAAGATTCTATTACTTTCACTTGCATCAATCTTCTGGTGATAGCCTCAGAGGGATTCTTATCAGAGCTTGACTCATCCCAAGGTGAAGATGAACATTTCCTTCTCTACTCAAACACTGATACCCATTGCTTTAACCAATTTGGGCTTGATTGTTCATTTCTAAACCCCGAGCAGTGATCATCTTCCTTCACTGCGGCAATGCATAAGGATTGATCGCATACAATTGACATTTACGAGAAAACATTATAAAAAAAAAACATTTCGAAAGTCATAAGAGCTCAAAAAGTTCAAAGAGCAAAATGTTCGATAAAATTAGGGGGCATGAAAAAGCAGTGTGACTTGTAAAAGTAAGGCCAATACCCGTCAAGAAAAAGAGCCAAAAGGCTACATCTTATGTGAAAGAAAAATTATCAAAATCCAAGTGCCTGCGAAAAAAAAAAAAAAAAAACATCGCAAAGGGCAAAGGAAATTAGAGAAAAGAGCAAAGCTCTCATGTAAAAATAATTAGTCAATGAACTTTCGAGATGTGCTGTGTTCCAAAAGCCAAATGATTTCAAAAGATCGAGTGACTTGGTCACAATGCCATGATGATCACCGACTCTTAAAAAAAAAAAAACTCTTGAAAATTTTAAGCCTTTTGAGCCTCTCCCAAGCCAATAATACAACCCTCTTTTGAAGTCTCTTCTGATTGGGATGGTTTGAGTGAAAATGAGAATGCCACAAAGAAGCTACTGCTTGAAGGAGTGGAGGTAATTCTATCTTGTCTTGTCTTCCAAAATCTCGACGTGTAAATCCGATGAAGATGGCGACAAATGTTCCTTTATTGATCTCAAAGCAATAATCCCTCTGTGTAAGCCTATGACCAAATCTATATTGTGGTCCTTTCAAAAGACCTTTTTGATCAATCAGATTGTACTCATTGCGAATGTTTCTAAAAGCCTTTGACATGGGTTATGTGAGAAACCCTCAGCAATCAGTTACTTCTCACGCGAATAGATGGGATCAAGCAGCCATTTTATCTAGAGTGTGTGAGAAATCCTTTTTGACTAAGAAGCTCTAATTTGGCATGCTTAATGAGCCTTTTTCACGAGTCGTAACCGTTTTGATAAGAACTTGACTCCTAGAAAATTTGATGATTAATGATACATCTTGGAGCAAGGTGACATTTTTACACCACAAGATGTTGATTGACATAATAATAAAAAAATAAAAAAACAGTCGGACTTAGCTTGAGTAGCTTGTTCACTTAATGCTGCATTATTGACAATACGTCTCTAATGACATTTGCTCAAGTTGAGTTCGACAGGATTCCTCAGTGAAACCATACAGTTTCAAGGAGTTAGTGGGTGATTCCCTAAAAACCAAAGGTTCATGGTTAGCCTTACACCATGTTATCTCCAAAGGTTCATGGTCAGCCTTAAACCATGTCGTCTTCAGAGATTCATGGTTAGCCTTAAACCATGTCTTCTCCAAAGGTTCATGGTCAGCCTTAAACCATGCAATCTCCAAAGGTTTATGATCAACCTTAAACCATGTCATCTACAAAGGTTCATTGGTTTTCCTTAAATCATGTATTTCTAACCCGGTCGAAACCTGTTGTTACACGGTGAGACCTCATTTTTCTTTCTTCTTATGACACGGCGTGCTTCTGTAGCCCGGGGTCTTCTTTTTATGATACGGCGTGCTTTTATAGCCTTGGAGTCTCTCTTTCTTCTTATGACACTGCGTGCTTTTGTAACCTGGGGTCTTCTTTTTATGACATAGCGTGCTTTTGTAACCCGGGGTCATCTTTTTATGACACGGCGTGCTTCAGTAGCCCGAGGTCTTTCATTCTTCTTATGACACGGCTTACTTCTGTAGCTCGGGGTCTTTCCTTCTTCTCATGACACGGCGTGCTTCTATAACCCGGGGTCTTTCATTCTTCTTATGATACGGCGTGCTTCTGTAGCCCGGGGTCCTTTTCTTATGACACGACGTGCTTTTGTAGCCCGGGGTCTTCTTTTTATGACACGGCGTGCTTCTGTAGCCCGAGGTCTCTCTTTCTTCTTATGACACGACGTGCTTCTGTAGCCTGGGGTCTCTTTTTCTTCTTATAACACTGCGTGCTTCTGTAGCCCAGGGTCTTCCTTCTTCCTATGACACGGAGTGCTTTTGTAGCCTGGAGTCTCTCCTTCTTCTTATGACACGACGTGCTTTTGTAGCCCGGGTTTTTTTTTTTATGACACGGCGTGCTTCTGTAGCTCGGGGTCTCTCTTTCTTCTTATGACACGGTGTGCTTCTGTAGCCCGGGGACTTCCTTCTTCCTATGCTAAATTGTAGAGTTTCTCATACATAATCATATGTCAAAAATTGATTTTCGATTTTTGAAAGAGGGAATCATTTTCCCAAATTAAAGCTATGGTGGGCAAATATTTTCCATTGCTTACCATTGACTCATTTTTCTAAACAAACCAAACGCTAGATAATGAGGAAACAAACAAAGCCTATACCAACTAGAGGTGAGCATATCAAACCACTTGGACTAGGAATTGCTTGAACCGGATCGAATTGGCCAATTTGGTTCGGTTCCTAGGGCCATCAATCCGATTCTTAGTTTCATAAAAATGGGAATTGGTCCTTCCATTGCGATTCTTGGTTCATAAGTGGAATCAAACCAGATTGAGAGAAGATCACCCCTAATACCAACATTTTTTGAACGATTGCTTCAGTGTCACCTTGTTAAAAATACGATTACGTAAATACCAATTCCAATTTGGGATTCCAAAAATCAAAAGTGATAATATTTTAACATTTTTTCAGACCGATATGGCTTGCTGAAAATACGACATAGCTAAATTCAATAAGAAAAAACCCTAAAATCACGTCGCTACACATGAAAAGCCCCAAATTTAACAAAATTTGTCCCCAAATCTAACAAAATTTGTCCCCAAATCGCTCAATTTTCCTGTCTTCTCCAAACCCTAATTCAGACCAACAATCTTACGGCAAAATTAAGAGCTGAATCTCGCAATGAAGGGAATAAGCACAAGCGACTCAAGTTCATATCAACAAAGCCAAGAAGAAAGTGAGTATCACTGCTAAATCACTCACTTTTTTCCAGGTTGCAAGATTCCTTCATCTATCACCAAGCTCTAATTTTTTTTCCTCCAAGCACCAGGCCCTAATGTTTTTCCCGTGACAATTGAGTGAGTGAGGAAGAGAGGACGGCGCCAAGTGATTGAGTCACTAAGTGAGAGAGAGAGAGAGAGACAACGCGAGCGAGCTAGAGTGCAAACAAGGAGTAAGAACAGCGACAAGAGAGAAATTCCGAGTGAACAAAGAGGGATTTATTAATTGAAGAAGATATTCAATTTGAGGGGTGCGACATTGTTTAGGTATAGAAAGGCCATTCATTGTCCATGTCGGATTTTTTCCCCATAAAAAGCCACTTATGAATTAACATTTTAATTTTTTTTTGCCAAAATTTGTCACCGAAGGTACTTAAGTGGTCCTTTTTTTTCTTTTTCAATTTGACACTTGAAGTGATCCAATAAAAACTTTTGAAATTAAACTCGATATCGTACGAAAATTATGGTACCTCTATGTCATTTTCCTTTTTTTTTTTTTTTTTAAATATTTCATTCTTTTTTATGGGTGATGATACTTTGATTTACATTAGTAATGGATTCAAACGAAATAATGAGGGATAGGAATAATATGGACATATTTGTAAATATGTGTTCAACCCCAAACTCGGCAACTCGCTTTATAGGATAGACAGATAACTAGGTATAAGATATCTAAACTTTCCAATTTTGCTAAAGCACACTTTGGTGCATTAATTATTCCACTCACATGAATTGGTGACAAAGGTGACCCAAGGTTATTTTGAGCATGATATCCCTGATTTAACCAAAAAAGAAAAAGAAAAGAAGTAGCATATTGAAATCAAGTCGTTAACCACTTGATTGATGTAGCATTGAGCACAAAAATTCCAAAAAAAAAAAAGAAATTGTTGTTTCCTAGCCATAATAGCTATTAGCTCCATGTAGAAAATCATGGTGAGTTTAATGAATTGATGAAACTAATTCGTTGGTGAAATTGGGATCCAAAGTAAAGAAAGATGGTGCTCGTGGATGATGTCACTCCGTCTTCTCTCCATCTCAACAGTATCTCGCCCTCTCAATTTGATTCACCTGTCCTTTACGTTCATTCGAAGGGTCCACTCCTCGAGTGCTACGTTTGGCAAAACTTTTAGGGGGAAATGACTCATTTCGTTTCTAATTGGCTCAACATGACCGTTTGGATAGTGATTTTTTGTATAATTTTCTAGTAAATATGTATGTATAGATATTAGACCTATTAAACGGGTGGGTCGGGTCGGATTTGGGTTGGGTCATAAATGGTCCGACCCAAATTGACCCATTTAACCCGTTTATGACCCATTTATTATAGTGCAAAATTTTTGACCCATACCCAATCCGACCCGTACCCGACCCATACCCGACCCATTTAACGAAACCTAAAAAAGTTTATATATATATTTTAAAAATGATATTGTTAAAATAGTTTTATACAACAAATTTAATGGACAATTTTTATAATTTTTAAAACAATTATTTTTAAAAAATCGAATTTTAATTATTTATTATTTTTAAAATTATTTATTATTTATATTATTTTTTTAAAATAATTTTTAATTAATTTTAATTTTAATTTTAAGAATATAATATTTATTTTTATTTTTATTTTTTATTTTTTCTTCTTCTTCTTCTTTGGTAAGCCGCTAGCCATAACGACCGCCGCACCGGCCACAAGGCGAGCCTCGAGCTCGCCCGGCTCGCCGATGCCGCCGAGCTTGAGTCTTACCAGATCGGTGAGGCTCCCGATCCGGTGAGCTCGAGGCTCGCCGGTGTCGGACGAGCTCGAGCCTCACCCGACGTCGGCAAGTTTGAGTCTCGCTAGATCGGCGAGGCTCGAGCCTCGCCGGGCGTCGCCGAGGCCTCCGCCTCGCCGGATTCGGGCGAGCTCGAGCTCGCCCGATGCCGCTCGCCGCCGGCGAGCTCGAGGCTCGCTTGTCCGGTCGCCGGCCATCATCATGCCAACGACCAGAGGAAGAAAAAGAAAAAAAAAAAAAAAGGAAAGAAAAAAAAAAAAAAATAAAAATAAAATAAAAATAATTATAATTTCAGTTTTTATAAAAAAAAAAAAATTGTAAAGTTAAAGAGAGGAGAGAGATGGTGAGGTTTTGAGTGAAAATAAATGGGTTATTTTTAATGGATCGATAAATGAGTCATAAATGGGTCAAGTTTCTAATCCATTTAAAACACATATATCTTAGTCTTGACCCATTAAAACCTATTATGGGTGCTTTATTAAATAAAGCTTGACCCATTAATGACCCATTTAACCATAAATGGGTCCATAAATGAGTTGTGCAACCCATTTAACACCTCTAGTAGATATACATTTCATTTCTCATTAGGTCAACATGACCGTTTGGTTAGTGATTATTGATTGACTTTCCTAAAAAGATAGCTTTGAAATATATATAGAAAAAACAAAAGAAAAACAAAGGCCTACTGTTCATCATTTACATAGTACAAGCAAAGGGCCGTTGCAAGCTATAGAAAGGGCTCCGATGTCACACAACCCAAGTGCGGCGAGACGCCGAGGTTGCACCACCGCAAGGGTCACCTGACGCATTTCTTCTGCCTTCTTCGCCAGCCCCTTCTCCTCTTATATATCATCGATGACGCAATGATCAACTGGCACCTTGCTTCGAAATCAAGCTGTTGATTGAAAGGGATTCACCCCATGTCGAGTGCATCCTGCAGTGCACCGTACACATTCATGCGCTCAGAGTCGCCGACTCCTAGCGGGAGGTCTTCGCTCCAGCTCTCCGTAAGCTAAAGATCGGTGTAGCTCGAGCACGAACAGTACATGTGATTGTCAAGAAGATGATAGCGAATGGACTCGAGAACATTGAAATGAGAAAAGACTTCTTCGGAATCAATTTATGCGAGCATTTTTTCTTCCCCTTTCCTTTGGTAGGGCTTTTCTCTGAGGACTGTATGGCTGCAGACTTTCAGTTAGTAACCATGGATGGACGAAGCAAGAGATATATACTTTTTCTTTAATTTATTACTCCTTTTGGAGTTTCCAAGAAACTTCAATTAGTGGCTAGACTGGAACAGGTGTTTTAAATGTTTATTTTCTAGTTGCTTAGTATATATTTGTGGCAGTTATTAATTAATGTATTTTAATTCCTCATTATCCGATGCAAAATTTGAGAAAAAAGGTCTGGGTCGCGTTCCTTTATTTTTTATTTTATTGAACAAGGACTATAATGAACAGAATGCATGCATGCGTGTATAATCGAGGAAAACATAAGGTGGAAGAAATGTTACTAGAAATGCATAGGTTCATTCTATAAATCCATCCAATAATTTCGTTATTCAATAACGGGGACAAGATCATAAAAAAAAAAAAAAAAAAAAACCTTTACAATTTGATTCTTTAGATATTGCGCCTTACCCCTCTTTAAAAAGGAGAGCTCATGGAAGTTCTCTATAATGATTTGGGATTTTGGACCTTCAACTAATCACCCATTCAAGTCTATTCTTTGCCCCTACAAGTTATGAGTCGGTCAGCACAACAATGATATTTTTGAAGTGATGAGGAATCAACACTTGTAGGATTCGGGAAACTGCGATCGTCCTTGCTAAGCATCTTGTCACCTACAAAGGAAAAGAGTGGTATTAATCAAGCTATGTTCAGGCATGAGATACACCATTTTCTTCAAAAGTCAGGTGATCCTTTTGTCTCAGTTCCTTTATATCTCCTCGTTTGCCGATGGCTTGCCCCACTTTGTTACCTGTCAGTGGCGTGCATGAAGTTTTAAGAGTGAACTCTTCTTAACACTCTTGGAGATGACATCGTGCCCGATCGATATAAGATTAGCCCCTACATTGACTCTGTCTACCTCTGTAAGTTTCTTTCTCAAGGGCACGTGTGGAGCTGATTGATCTCCACCATGTTATTGGGTTTATGTAATCTACATTAAGTACAACATCATACGATAGCATCTGAATGAATAGTGCGAAGTTAGAACAAATGGGACCTGATGGCAATCCTCCCTTATTAAATCGTATCTCAAAGGTGTGAATATTTCAAGGCAGTCTTCCGACTCGGTTTGCACAGAAAATGGCTTCTTTGAGCATCTATAAAATTCAAGGCTTTATTCCTCCACTAGATCATCGGAATTTGTCTTGTCACCTCATGTGCATTCTGAATTCACAAGTTTTTTTTTTTTTTTTTTTTTTTTGAGATGTATTGAAAATTTTGACTGCGACAAATTTTGGAGGGATTGTGCAGAAGCCCAGCCTTCAAAGAGATTTGATCATAAGGCCAATTTAATGTGCTTTCACATGCTCTCAAAACATGAAAAATTCTCATGAACTTGCAATTTATCGAAAGGAACGAGTTATATTATTGAAAACGAGAAATCGAAATCTAAGAAAGTAAGAAAGACTCCTATGTAGAGGAATATGCAGATAATTAAACATGCCCCTACTCTGGGCAATTCGAACTCATTCTATCATCCAAATCCTCATCAATGACAATGCTAGTATCATTGGTTGCTTGGACATTTTTATCACCTTCAGCTTTGCCGGTCGAATTAACATTAGTGGGCTTTACCCGGTTCATTGGGTTTGACCTTGGAGGAGGACGTAGAGTCGCAAATACCTTCTCCAGCTTATCCACGCGGTCTGACAAACGTTGCACTACATTGTTCAACTCGTTCATTCGACGTCCGAGGGGTGTCGTCCCGTCGCTCTCTCCTTCGAGCGCCAACTTCTTGGTCATTTCTTCCACGCAATCTGACAAGTATTGCTTGATCATGATTGGGAGACGATGTAATATATAAGAATGACAAAGAAGATAGAGCACTTACAGAGATAGCGAGGGTAGAAAGATACAAAAACATGCGCATGTACATGTGAGGTTTAACTCCTAAAAGTGGAAAATTCAATAATCAAAATAGTAACAAAATTACTCAGAAGATTAAAGAACCTGAAATGCATGAGCAAGCAGGAATGGATGTGTATTTGACACTCAACTGAGACAAGGATTCTGCAAATTTAGACTTAGAAAACAAACATGCGATGACAAATGCATTTATTAATGAAAATGTTGATGAATTTGACTAATGCATGACCTAAGCTATTTTGAGATAACTAAGATGTAATGTCAATTCATTCTTTGTTGTGTTTTCTTTTTAATGAGATGAACTCCCTAAATGCAATATGGACACGACTCAGATAATGCTATGATTATATGCACTAATCTAACATGCATCAATGAAATAAAAAAAAGTCCTAAATGTCATGCTTGCTATGCTATAATGAATTAACTATATGCAGTGATACGGGATCAATTCCTAAAGCTAGCGATATGATATGCCGAGAATGCTATGACATAAGATAGAATTAATCATGGACTAATCCTAGGATGCAAGTTATATGAAATTCTTTTTCTTTGTATTATATTTATGTTAACGAAAACAGCAAATTATATCCTAGGACCCTACATGTGACATGCTGACTTTTGCTCAACGAATATCAACTTAGTGACGCAATGCTGACTTTTTTCATATTTTTCTTTTTACGATGTGCAATATGAATAATGCATGAAATGCAATGACTAATTATTCCAATATTCAACACATAATTATCAAAAATGTGATTTTAATGTGATTTTCTAGATGACGTGAATTACGTGATATAAAACACAAGTAACATTCTTTTTTCTCTTTTGTTTTCGATTAGTAAAAACCATGAACTACCCTAAATCTACGGATACTCTTAACACTAAAATGCATTGCCCTAGATAAGAAATTATGAACTTGTGCAAAACTCTAAGTATGTACGAGACAATGACAAGCAATGTCAATGTATTGAAATACACGTTATGGTTAGAATTAATCACATCATCGATTGGGATTCAATTTTAGTGCCTAAAAGTCCAAAAGGAAAGGATCGGATCAAATCGTGATAGCATAAGCTTCTATTAACTAATAACATGCATTTAAAAACCATATATTAAAATGAATTTAGACAAACCTAGCTTACCTTGAGCAAGGATTAACCTAAGACAATCGAAGTGAGGAAAGGTGAGACGCCTTCTGGTGGGTATTGGCAAGAGAGTGTAGCCGGTGAAGCTACGGCAGCGAGGATTGACGACCGTTGTTCAATGCCGGAGTTTGCAAAAGGGGCTTGCCGGGGGAACTAGCGACTCTTGAACGTAATGGCAAGGACGGATGTTAGCTAGAAACGCCACAGACAATCACCAATGTCGCTAAATGACCACCGGTGCCAAGCTGCTTTGCCAGGAAACCTGAAAGCTTGCAAGGAGGTCTAGAAGACCTACTGGGATAACTGGCCGTGGCTGGATTCGCTGGACTTCTCGGCCTAGCTGCTGTGCGTGATAGTGAGGCTCGTCAGCGACCCGACATCATGTCAGTCAATGCGCCTGGAAGTCGCGGCTGAGCAAGGCGGAGGCGCGGCGGAGCTGACGTCAGCATTGATGAGATGAATGACCACGTCAGGGCAACGTCGCGGATGGAGAGTAGGATATGGTGGCTTGGCTTACGGAGTGGTGGTGGGCGGCGGAGTGCGGAGGAGAGCAACCGCGGATGAAGATTTGCTCTTGAAATGATGATACCCACGGACGTTAGATGCTGATCACAACTTTTTCATTCAAACCTCTTTAACAACCGGGAGATGATATCGCATTTCTATGGAAAAATTTCCCAACAGCCCGTACGTCAATTGTGGGAAAAGAGATCACATCCGCTTATTTTTATCATCTTCCTTAGGGAAAAATTCAATGGCTCAATCTCTAGTTGCCTTCTGACCAATGATCGATCACCGAAATCTGAGTCTTCATCCCATCTCAAAAATCTCTTCCGTTTTGCCAGCCCATTATCAGATTCCCACCGAATTGATCTCGTTAGCGTTACCAAATTCCGCTGTTTCGTCTCTAGCTATAAATATTCTCGCTTTGCCGATCGCGATTGCCTCTCTCTCCTTTTGAATTCTTAACCGAGATAAAGAGGTCGTGACGGCCAGCTATTTATGGGAGATGATCCTTCGTGCGCTTGTCCGTGCATAAGTCCATGGTAGCATCGAAGAGAAGTCACATGATGACTTAAGCAAAAATAATACAAATGTGAATGATGCAAGTGATATTTTTATTATTTTTAGGAGTCGGGTCGACTCTCAATTTTCTTATGCAACCTAAATAACTAAATAGGTTACCAAAATTTAGATGTCAATAGTCTAACTACCCGATTGACACCTAAATTTCCCTTTTACTCAATCTTCTAAAGAGATAAATATGATTTCTTGGAGCTAGCCGAAAATAAAGTAATGCCTCGTAGATTTCATTCATTGAAAGGCAATCAATGACACATGCCATTCGCAAACTACATTTTGTCAGACGCATATTTTTGTAATGCAAGCATGCTTCTTGAATAATGTGGTAGGTTAGCCATGCCTCACACACGAGGTTGATTATGTACCCTCGCGACGTGTGTGAGACTTACAATTAGATGGAGAGAACTATTGACACTATTCATTTAGGTTTTAAATTACATAAAAAATAGGCATTGATTTTAACTCCTAGAAAAAATAATTTTCATTCAACTACAATGCATAACTAGTATCAATTAAAAATTTAATTTAAAAAAAAAAGCGGAAGAGGGCCAGGCCTGGGCTGGCCCGCCCCCTCTTCCCGTTTCATCTTTCCCTCCTTCTTCCCCCCGCGGGCCGGCCCACCTATCCCTTTTGCCAGCCCGGCCCCCTTCTCTTCTTCTCCTTCTCTCTTCCCTGCTCGGCTTGGACGGTAGCTCGGCGACAAGGGTGGAAGGACGACGCAACGAAGGACAGCGTACGTCAAAGGACAACAAGGAATGTTGCGCGCGACGCGGTTAGGATGGAGTGAAAGGGAGGGAGAACTAGAGTCCCAGCCAACTTCTACCCCTCCTCGGCCTCGAAAAAGTGGTAAGACCCGGCTGCTCTCCTTTTTTCTTATTTTTCCGATTTGGGTCGATTCCTCGAGGATCCCGACTCGAAGGTGCGCGAGGCGAACAGACATGGCCCGATCTAACGAGCTCACCCACCATTCGCCGCAGCTGAGCTAGGTAGAGAGCACCACCGACGGCTCCCGTTTGCCCTGTTTTGTGCCCTGTTTCGGCTCGTCAAACCGGGCTTCGTCGTGGTACGGTTTGTGCGAGTCCCAACCCCCATCTATGTCGTGCTAAGCTTCATTTCGATCTCTGCTTATCGATTGCTAAGCCTCTCGGCGCGGTTTGAGTCTTAGTTAATAAAATAGTCTCCCTTCATCCGACGCCCGTCATGTGTTTGTGAAAATGCCCGAACCGAGTTATGTAGCTTAAATTGCTGTGCAGTAGGGGTGAGCGGTTCCAGGTTCCGGTTCGGTTCTGTCTGGAACCTGGAACCTACCCTCGGGTACAGGTTCCTCAAAATGAGGAACTTGGAACCTACCCGTTAGAACCGAGAACCTGGAACTTACCCTGTCACAGGTTCCAGGGTCAGTTCCAAGTTCCAACAGGTTCTTCTTCTTCTTTTTTTTTTTGTTATTTTCATATTTGAACTATAACATATGCGCACGTTACCCAATATATATAACGTATGCGCACGTTACCAAAAAAAAAAAATATAACGTATGCGCACGTTATTAAAAAAAACTATAATGTACGCGCACATTATCAAAAAAAAAAATATAACGTATGCGCACGTTATCAAAAAAAACTATAACGTGCGCGCACGTTACCAAAAAAAAATATAACGTATGCGCATGTTACGAAAAAAAAAATATAATGTACGCGTATACTACACGGTAACTTCCCACATCTTAGCAAACATACCAATGCCAACAGGTTCTTTTTTTTTTTTATTCATTTTTAGAGTTGAATTATAACATACGCGCTCTAAAAATGAATAAAAAAAAATTATAACATATGTGCATATTATCGGACTCTTCAGCACTATCGTAATGATCCTCTAACATCAAAATCATGCCATAAATATACTTCCCGAGCTATGAAAACAATAAAACAAAACATAGACTCTTTAACAACAATGTTTTTCCATGCATTAAACTTATCAATGGTGAGATCACAACAACCATCTAAAGGCTCCTAAACTCTTTGACAACATAGTTAAAGCAGCACAAAGCCAATAAAAAACCTTGTTTGAATTCTCTATCGCTAGACCCATTGCAGTTGTGACACCACCAACTCTATTTATCAACAATAATCTCCGCATTAAGGCCAACCATATCTGAAAAAAGAAAAAGAAGAGGTTAAATAAAATATTCACTTATCAAATATACAAAAAGAATTACAATGTATAAAGATATAAACATTACTTACCCAATTCAAATTGTTCTGCGTTCTCGATACACTCTTCAACACCAAGCGGTACACGAGCGGCTCTCAACCAATCTTGAGTACAAATCAAAGCT
This sequence comes from Eucalyptus virginea, assembly GCA_014182375.1. Taxonomy (NCBI): domain Eukaryota; kingdom Viridiplantae; phylum Streptophyta; class Magnoliopsida; order Myrtales; family Myrtaceae; genus Eucalyptus; species Eucalyptus virginea. Next base: position 6,305,799 of record CM024520.1, on the reverse strand, counting down.
TCCACTACTTTGGGAGTTAAAGAACTTCGAAAGCCATCAAGCACACGACTCAATGTACTAAAAGTTGACTCTGAAGCAACGGTTGTTATAGGAATGGACAAAATATCTCGAGCCATCAAAGAAAGGATCTTATATTTTGAATCATTAGCCTTACACCAAATCAAAATGTCAAGACCAAGATCCTTTTCATTTTTTTCTTGAAGATACTTATCAAGCTCGGACTTATTATCATCGCGCCCTTGTTCATTCGAGTATAAAAACATTTTCTTCCAATCTTGGGCGTCATACATCTTTAGTTCTTCACTACCACCCGTATCGGGTTGGGAAGTGGAACTACTACTACTTGCACCCAAATTATGGCCACCAAAATCTTGATCACTTGAAATAAGAGAAGATTGCTCATAAAATTCATACAAATGCTCCAATGTATCCTTCACATTGCAATGCATCTCTTCAATCTTCAATTCATCATCATAAATTTGTCCATAGAAGAATCTCACATAATTTAACTTGGCTCTAGGATCTAACACAACCGCAATCAACACCATAATATTCACTTTATCCAAGCTTTTATAATATTTGTCAAATTTTTCTTTCATTTTCAAACCCATAGTTTGAAGCTTAGGATCCGAAGTATTGACCGCATCTTTCAAATATCTATACAAAAGAGCTATACCTTCAAAATAATCATTTGAAGTAACATATGAAGCCCCAGACATCTTCTTGGTGGCATCATAGAATGCTTTTAGAAAATTCGAAAGAATAATAGCATTTTCCCAATTATCATCCCTAGGAGTTTCATGATCTAGCTCACTTACAAAAGATGGATCATGATCTTCCATCCTTTCGAAAGCTTTTCTGAACTTTATGGCGGTGTCTAACATGAGGTAAGTGGAGTTCTATCTAGTGGCAACATCAAGAACTACCGAACCCTTATAAGTGATCTTTTCTCTCTCAATGCAAGATTTAAATCCTTGGGCTCTTGTGGGAGAACTCATTACATACCTAACCACATTTCGGATACGTACAATGGAGTCACGTACCGTAGTCAAGCCATCTCTCACAATCAAATTTAATATATGAGCTGTACATCTCATGTGCAAAACACTACCATCTAATATCAACGACCTTTGTTTGGAAAGTTTATCTCTCAAATAGCCAATTGCAACATCATTCGAGCTAGCATTATCCACGGTAATTGTGGACACCTTTTTTTTTTTTTTTTTTTTTTCTATTCCCCACTCCTCAATGCATGTCTCCACCATTTTCCCAATCTCCCTACCCCTGTGACTATGCATCACCACAAAATTGATGATTCTTTTATACAACTTCCAATTTTCATCAATAAAATGTGCAGTGAGACACAAATAATTCAGATTTTGATTGAAACTCTATGTATCAGTCGTGAGTGCGATCCTATAATTAATCTTTCCAAAATAATTCTTCAAAGAGGTTCTTTCACATAAAAACAACTTCATGCAATCTTTTGCCACTGTGAAACGTGATATATGTTTGAAGAGATGTTGTATCTTAGTAACATATTCACGAAATCCAACACGCTCAACCAAGGAAAAATGTTGCTCATCAAGGATGATAAACCAAGCAAGCATATGCCTAGCTCGTTCTTGATTAAATGACCATGTCGATAAGACGCTACCAATACTAGAATCTCCTCCTGCCTTGCTAGCCATGTTGACATTACGTGGTACAAAGAATTTCTGCCTCTTATCTAGATTATGAGGAAACCTCTTACATGTGTTTAAGTGCTTCCTCATTGCAAAAGTACCATTAGCAACACGGTACTTAAGCATGGACCCACAATGAATGCATTTCACTTGATATATTTTTCCATCCTTATCACTGATTTTCGAATAATGATTCCAGCATTCAGATGTATATTTCTTATCATTAGAATGATGAGAATCGGATACCTTATTTGTGGCACTCAAGGTAGGGGGTGCATTTTCTTCAATTTCATTGCAGAAAACTCCAATTCCGTACCCGGAGTCATCTCCTCACGTCCCTCTACCTCCATTGATGTGTTATCTTGATACATTAATTTCGCACTACACAACAATAAAAGAATATAATTAGAAAATTCAAAACATAATGTGAATTGAGTTATAGAATATGCAAGCAATTGCTAAAAACCAAATCAATACACAACTTTAGGACTATATCATATTATCAATACAAATGCAAAAGATTTATTCAAATATGCCCTTATTTTATGATAAGGCACCAAACCAAGCAAAACTCTAAGTAATCATAAACATCTCTTTCCCATCTTTAGTATAAAAGGAACTCTTTATCAACCATCTTAACTTAATTTAATGATATACAAAACAAGCAAGCTTTAAGAAAATGCAAATCAATAAAATGCTAACATAAGATACAAACATTTAGCAAATTAAAGCCTTTTAAAGTTCTCAAGCTTGGAGAAATCGTCACCACGATCCCCACTATTGGATTTAATGTAGAAACAGTCGAATACAAGAACATCAGCTTCACAGTTTGGGATGTCGGGGGTCAGGACAAGATTCGTCCATTGTGGAGGCACTACTTCCAGAACACACAAGGTTTAATTTTTGTTGTGGATAGCAATGATAGGGATCGAGTTGTTGAGGCAAGAGATGAGTTGCATAGAATGCTGAATAAGGATGAGCTAAGAGATGCTATTTTGCTTGTGTTTGCGAACAAACAAGATCTTCCTAATGCAATGAATGCAACTGAAATAATTGACAAGCTTGTGTTTGGTCTTGAAAGGATTTAGTCTTTGTTTTTGCTGTTGATATACTGTTGTAAAAATGGTTCAAACCATCTTTGTATTTGCATTTGTTTAGAGACTTCGAGAATTGTTCTCTCAATTTTGAAGTTCAAGTTTTCCTGTACTTCCAGTTTTAGAAGCTCCAGTAACATGCTGACAGTGAGGACAGAACAATATTAGCAATGAAATGAAAGAGTTATGAAAGATTGTCTACTCATGTTGCTTGGTCATGTGATTCTTGTGTGAATTGTGCACTGTCTATTATCGCAAGGCATGTGGATTCAAGGGCCTTTAGTGAAGTTTCAAACTAAGGCCTTTACTGCAAGAATTCTGGTAACCTTGTTGCTTATAGCATCCAACCTTTGGGCATAGGACTATATTACAATGCTGATGCATTTATGTATTATGAAGACAAAACTCCGTCTTCCTATACTTTTAAGCAGTACAAATGGTTTTTTAAGACCAAAAAAAGTTCTCAACCTCATCCATGATATTGGGATCAGCTCCAGCATCTAATAAGCAGTTTATGATTTCTGGGTTCCCATTATCAGCAGCAATGTGTAATGGTGTCGCTCCTCCAGCACTAATATTCACACTAGCAAACCCTATGTACAATCGAATGAACAATCTAATGAGATAAATTAATTTCTATCACATATCTGGCAAATCGTTTTCTCACCAGACATCATACAATTCAAACCATCGAACCGAGCGAGTCTTTCTCCGCTTGAAGAAGAAATCTCAGTATTCGTTTGATCTTCGACACCAAATCTGTGAAGAACAACTTAACAACTTGCGGAATAGCCTTGACTGGAGCTCTATTAATCCACGGCGAGCTTTGGCGATGTGGTTTTCCGTCGCTTCGAAATGGGCGTCGCTACTACTGGCGTCGGGTCGTCGGAGCAAAGGAGGAGACAGCAGCAACGGCGTCGTGGGTTAGAATCGCGGCCGGAACAGTGGCTTCTGGCGTTTGGTTGCAGCAGTGGTGGAGTAGAGGAGGACCCAGCAGCAGGGGCGTCGGGGCTTCTGGCGTGAGCGGCGTGGGTTGTGAGTGGAGACGAGCTCGGCTTAGATCTGTCGCGAATGCGGGCGTCGAGCAACGTTGGGGACTAGCGTCTAGCGGCGTTCGGCGACGGTGGCCGGCGCTAAGCAGAGCGACGGGCGCCGAGCGGCGTTCGCGACGGTGGCGGCGCGCGAGCAAAGTGAGCGTGGACGTCGGTCGGGGTCTTCGGGCAACGACGACTCGGGACTCGGGTGTCGCGAATGCGGGCGTCGAGCGACGTCGAGGATCAAGGCGTCCAGCGGCGGTGGCCTTGAGGGCAAGCGACGTCGACGGCAAGACTCAAAGCGGTGTCCAGTTGAAACTTGAAAGTGAAACTGAAATCGGAGGACTGAGGAAGATACAGGAAAGGAGGCTGGAGGCTGGACTTGGAGCGCCGAGCCGGGGGGATTCCTTTTAGAACCCTAACCGGTTCCGAAACGGTTTTGTGACTGTTCCGGTTCCCGGAAAATGGAACCGGGAACCGGAACCGTCCTTTAAGAATCGGGAACCGAACCGAACTCTCGGTTCCGGTTCTACCCGATACCCGTGCTCGCCCCTACCGTGCGGTAGGCTTAGTGCAATTAGAAGAGGAGGCCGGGCCGAGTAAATTTGGTCCGGTGAAATACGTTTATTCGGGCCGAGCCTGGGCCGATCCGATTTCTTGACCCAACGAGGACCTATAGGGTCCGGTCGACCCACGTTCGAGACCCGGTCCGAAATCCTTTTTAACAATATTAAAACTCATAAAAATAAAATAATAAAAATTTAAAATAAAATCATGAATTTTTTTAAATTAAAAATTAGTAAAAATCATAAAAAACATTTAAAAATAGAAAAATTTTATAAGACATTAAGGAAAATTCATAAAAATTAAAAAAATCAAAAAATGCATAAAAATACTAAAAAATAAAAAAATTAGAAAATTCAAAAAAATTCCAAAAAAAAAAAGAAAAAGAATTCCTCAAAAAGCTTTAGAATATTTTTTTGGATGATCTTCTCTTAAAAAGGGGGAGTTTTTTAATCTAAAATTTTGTTCAAATGTCCTTAAAGAGAAATGCATTGATTGTGCACTTTCGTATGTTGATTATGGTTTCCCTTAAGCTTACTTAGAGGTGGCATGCTCCTTATTTGACAATGCTAGATTCGTGCTCTCCCAATGTAAATTATTCAATGTTATTTTGGTTGCTGATTGTTATGTTAAGGATTGTGTACTTGCATAATTACCTCACATATTAGTAGGTCTAAAATTAATCTAGACTGCTCGAAATGAACAAGATAGGTACTAAAAGGATACTAATTGTTTAATTAGTGCAATCAAATCCTCAGCCTTAGACTCTCTAATTGCGTAAGAAGTGAGATATACTCACATGTCTTGTCACGCCCTGAACCCCGAGCGCGTGCCCATCCCTATCTGGTCGATAATAATTTGCGACTTCCCAGGACGAGTCGCCGACCCTTTCCATTTTATTGCACATGCGGAAGCGAAAAGAAATCCCCTGACAGTAATCATCTCGGGATAGAAAGGCAGGACAATAGATTCACAAACAAACATGCTTTTATATATACACCGAGTCATGTACAGTGTCTATGGCCAAAAGACTACAAAAGCGGCCTTCCAAAAAGAAGCGGTCCTAACCGACCTACGCTTCCGATCACCTCCTCTCGCCTCCAGGTCCTCCACTTGACGACCCTGAAAATGTTGTCCCACAACGGGGTGAGATATCATCTCAGCGAGTCTAAGCTCTAAACCCCAATTAGGAGGGAAATACGCCCAGAAGCGTCCTAAGCACGCAATCACACAATCAAGGAGACTTACCTCGTCTCAGACCCACCCTGCAGGTCAGTACAATTTATCTCACAGACAACACGAGAGCATGAGCAACAAATAAGCTCCAATAACTGAAATGCCACACTCAATTAATCATGCGTTCCTAGTTTTGATCTCGGCATATAGCACGGCCTACTCTCAGTTGGGCGGTCTTCTGGCATTGCCAGGCATCGTCTCACCCCATTGAGCACGGCACGTCTCTTTACCAGACGGCTTTCCCGAAGGAGCATAGGGTCCAGAATCAACTGCGACCGGCTTCCCGTTGTCCAGGGGGTATCCCACATAGGGATAACGTCCAGCTCAACAGCCCGGGACGATTTCTCATAACCATCACACGATCACTCAAATATGGCCCAGGGCACCGTGCATTGCACTCAAATGCTTCAATTAAAATGGTGGGCCTGGCCTTTTTCTTTGTATTAGAAATTCACATGAAATTACTCGTGTGTGGGCACACGGTCAACTTGATCCAGAAAAATTGATATTCTTTCTTTTTGAAATCCCACTATTTCATATAGTACAAAAACCGTTTTCGGTGTCAAAACCCGACACTGGGATTTTCTGAATAAATATTGGAAATTCACAATTTTTGGAATTAAATACCAAAAATCCAATCAAAGCATCAATTTGCATAATCTAACACTCAATTGCAGAAATTAACCACACCATTGCAATCGGCACGAAATTCCGGTCACCGGCTATCCCGGCCTAATTTCCGGAAAAATAATTAATAATTAAATAATTACTGAAATTAATTAAATAAATCAATTTAAATTCTAAAAATACTAAACTAGGCCATAACCATTAAATTAATAACCAATACGGACTCGGAGAAATTCCCGAACCCTTCTAGATAAATAGTACAATTTATTTAGGCCTTAGCTAAACCATGCTAACCACCTAACATGCTCAATTAAATAATTCAATTTCTAATTTAATCTAACTAACCACCTAATTCCTAATAAAATAAATCTAACACCCCTTAAACGTTATTAGCCTACTAAGCAGAGTTTAGAGTATAAACTCACCGGTTAATTGCGGAAACCGGTTCACCGCGACGACGACGCGACGGCGGCCGAAATCTTAATTTTCGGCGGTGTCGGCAAACTTGGACCGGGCCTAAACTTAGCCCAACACAACTCAGCAAGGTTGAGTTTTGGTCTTGGGCTTCTGCAGGGCTGCTGGTCGCGGGCTTGGGCCTTCTTCGCAGGCCCAAAATGGGCTGAGCTTCAAATGGGCTAAAACCAACTGAACTTGGGCCTAAGCTTGGGCTTTAAAACTTGCTGGAGATGGGCTTAAAATAACTGGGCTGAAGATGACATTCACATGGCCTGGTCTGACTTCTTCGCTGGGCTGAAATCGCATAAAGATGGGCTGAACTCCACGGCTAGATGGGCTGCGGGCTTTGCTGGCCTTCGCTGGAGGAGTCTCGCACGAAGGAGACGCGGGCGAAGAAGCAGTTTCGTCCGAGTTGCGGGGGACGCGCGGCAGCTTGCACGCGGTCTTCTTCGCTGGCGTTGAAGGGGAACGGATGAAAGTGGAGCAGGGGCGTGCGGATACGTGCAGCGGTCAACGAAAGAAGCTTCACCGCTGCTGGATGACCCGAAAGAAGCTGCTGGGGACGCGTGGAAGCTTGGACGGCAGCTGCTTCGCTTGGTAGATCGTTGGACGAAGAGAGAGAGATGATTCGGTGGAGGTTTGGGTCAACACCGGCTTCAACTGCTGACTGAAGAAGGTGGAGACTCGGACGCGTGGATGCTGGAATTTGCTGGTCTTCGGTGGCCGCTTGAAAAATGAAGGGAGAGGTGGCAACGATGGAGAATTACATGAGCGTGGGGTTTCGGTGGAGCGAAAGGCAGATGGAGAGAGAGATCGTGGGCGGTCTTCAAGGCACAAACTGAGAGGAAAACAACAGCTCGTCCAAGGAAATGAAAACAAGACCGAAGGAGGAAAAATGAAAGCTGAAGCCGCGCAGGAGAAGTCGTCCACGTTGGAAGGCACGGGTAGATAAGGATAAAGCCAAAAAGTCCACATGCTTAGCCCTTCCATTTAATGCTTTGTCTCCTAATACTTTCCCCTACATAATTTCCACCAATTAATCCAAAGTTTGAAGTCCAAATTTTCTGCCTTTTCTCTAATTCCGAATTTCACCAATTAAATTCAATTTTCTTGCTCAATTTCCCAAATTGATATCCGATTTCAATGAAGAAAAATCTCAAACAATTTTCCATAAATCCCCGACACTCATAGGCAGTTTAGTTTCCCAATTTCCATCAATTTAGCCTATCTGAATTTCCGCTGATTTTCCGCAACGTCCGCACCGATTTTCCGTAAAAATCTCGGAATCTCTGAAAATTTCTCGGAGAGTGAGTCGACGTTCCTAAAATAGCTTGTGACATCTCAGAAGAAATCGGGTTCAAATTCGCGGTTATTTTCAATTCTACGCGCTTTTAGCGTGACCTAGTCTACCGGGTAACTTTTAGGAATTTTTTGGTGCAATTGACCTGTGATCGATTTATCTCGAGTCACAAAGTACATCTTCGACACGTTAACGACTCTCAATTGTCGTGAAAATCTCGAGGTTTCAATTACGAGCACCGGGTACCAAAACGACAGAAAATCACTTTAGTGCCGATCGATGAGAATTTTTCAATTAAGTGGAATCACCCACAATTTGATCACATATCTCAGTCGAATCGACCTATCTCTGATTTCTGATCGATCTCTGACGGTGCCGTAATGACCCTTGCAGATCAACACGGTTGAGCGGATCGATTCTTGGTCGAATTCTCAAGTCCAATTGCATTTAGATTCCCTAATTGCTTGCCCAGATAGTCCAGGTTATCTCGTGAGTGATCAGTTCAGAGAATAGCACTATTAGCGTTTCGATGAAAGGCCCGATTTATTTAATCGAAAACAAATTATGAAAATTCAGGCTGTCACATGTCTCACTTGATTTCCAAGCCGATCTCAACAGATTAGTGGCGACTTATCAATAGAAAATTTTTACAAACACACTAATGTCCCGTAAGATATGAGCTTGAGAAAGGCTACGCCTAATCATGGGTCGTGAGCTTGTCTTTTAAACAATATCCCTAAACCTATTTTCTCTCCCAAGGGGTAGATTGCGACAAGAACCAAAGCCAAAAGAAGGTGTTTTTGGTGTGTCCTTGAACAAGGTTTCGACCATCTAGAAACATGTACTATTGGACTTCAGATGTCTTGATGGAGTCAAATATGATCCATTACATGCCATTAATTTAAAGCTTTGTGGAAATAGATATGTATGACTTTGGTTGGTATGTGACTTTTGTTTTACCTAGCTATCCATATGGAAGCCGGACCTCCACATGAAGTTATCGTTGCTATAGCCAAACGACAAAAAAATGAACTTTCGTCAAGATTTCAAAAGAATGTGTTAGTTAATGAAAATGTGACTTCATGAGATTCCTTGGTCGGAATGAAGATGGTCTATCTCTAACCACACCCGTGAGCTGCATTCAATGACCAATGATATCATCTATTTGTTACGTCCAAAAAGTAAAAGGAAAATAATTAGATAGTGAGAAATCATTGAAGAATTTACACCATTACTTATCTTGTCTCAGTCGATACTTATATATTGAATGAGATTCTTATTACTTATTGAAGCATTAGCAAGATATATATTGGATGATCCGAGAAGACGTTTTCTCCAACATCAAAATTGGTGCAACCCAATTGAAGGAAATGAATCAATTATTCAACACGTAACTTTAACCATGCCCCGCATGTACGTTTCGAGCGTAAAGGATATTCCAGGACAAAAGACGCCTAATCATGAATCAAAATGCAAAATGTGATTTTTTAACTTTTTGGTGGCCGGAGTGCAAAATGCAATATTGTGATTGACGTACAACATAGAAAACTTCATTTCCTATGTCAAGTTAAATCCAACAGCATATGCTTTTATGGAAATTATAACTAATTTACCTTAAATTCATTTCTTCCCCCAAATTAATTACCTTAAACCCAAACAAATTTTGACGCCGATTATGTTATTTCCTCTAAAATTCGTGTCTTAATTCCTACACTAAACTACCTAGTAATGGTTTATAACCTCATGGGGTCCTAGGAGTAGACAAGACTTGTGCGAGGTTTTTTTCACTCGCTAAAGGAAGCAAGACAACCCAGTTTGCCCCGGTGGCTATCCTTCCAACGTGGAAGGGGGAGGTGGGGAGTTCGAATCTCCACATTCTCAGGGGAGATTAGGGTGGGGACAATTTCATTTTAGGAGTGAGTTTCGACTCCCACATTCTGTAAGGAGGTAGGGCAAAAGTTTGAGTGAGAGTTAAAGTAGAAATATGATAGGTTCGACAAAAAAAAAAAAAAAAAAAAAAAAAAAAGGAAGCAAGACCAACCCTTTCATGTTGAGATGTAATGTGGATTATAATTTTGGGCAGGTTTTTATCTTTTAGGCCAAGATCCACTCTAGAAAGTTTGGCATCACTAGGTTGAGAACCATCCGGGAATCGATCACCCATAGTTCAAATTGAAACTTTGACAAAAAACAAACACGTTGATGATCTACACTCCAACAGGTGAGCTGCCTATAAAAGAACATGTAGTTAGTGTAACTTGGATGTGTAGTCCCAGTTGGGGCTTCGAACACAAAAGATTTATCAATGAAATATTTCATTATGAAAATGCCGATCATTCACAAGTTTGATTGCTTTCTTCAGCAACTAATATGTAAAATACGACTAATTTTCAACGATGTAAAACATAATCTCCACAGTTAATTTCCAATGACATAATTTTTCCATATCAAAGATTGCAACAATTGTTGATGGTAGCTCAAGAAAAGATACAAAGCTGAAACCGAAATACGTTCGAACTTAATATAGGATAAAACGGAGATAATTGTCAACTGATCTAAAATTTGAACTGTTGAATGTACAAGTGCTTTAATGATAAGTATTCTGATAGATAACTACCGCTGACTTTATTGTTTAATAGGTTTATAGATCCAACCCATTTGGATTTTTGTACTTTTCATCTTGATGATGATCCCAAGAGTATTATGTACAATCTGACAACTGTACAGGTGAACCGTTTCTGGTGGCCCAAACAATCATAATATTAGGGATAATTAGGCATTATTTCACAATAGCTCCCGAATTTGAAAATGAATCGGAGCTCTGATACCGTTGCACAATAAATCCCGAGCTCTGAAAAATTACGGGTTAATTCTTGAATTTTGATTTTTTCTGCAATGGCTAATTTTTTTAATCTACATCTCCGTTAAGTTTGTTAATTGAGTATGGATTAAATTATTTTTCTTTACAAACTCAACCGTATCATTGTTAACTTCATTAGTCATACATCATTTCTATTTTCTTAACTTCATTCACCATGTAGTAGAGATTATTCTAGTCAAGAAAATGAGCAAGTCCCTATTCAGGGACGTTTAATTTGCGATGCAGAGGGAAAAAAATAGTGACAAAAACAAAAATCAAAGCCCAAGAGGATAATATGTAACTTCTAAAAATCAGTGCTATTGTGCAACGCAGTCATAGTTTGGGAAAGTAATTTACGCCTAATATATACAAATTACAATACAGCTAATTTCCAATGGCACAAAGCATTCCTCTATGGTTAATTTGCAATGACATGAGTGTTTTCTCTTATTCAATGCATATGTATTGTTAGATTATCGTAGTTGCTATGAAAATATTACTGATAGTCATAAAAACTCATGACTATGTTAAATCGATGCATATACACCACATTGTAATGAATACTAGAAATTTAAGCAAGCGGGAAGATATTCAATTGAGAAGAGTAGGTTGACACAATTCTATAATTGCTAGGAGCATAATGTAACCAAACCTACGAACCACATCAAATGACAACACTCAAACAATCTGATCCAAACTAACACTGTATTACTTATTGCAATAAATGCCACCAACGGCTGAAATTTGAAGATCCTAACATTTTTTGCTTCAAGTCGTGATCGACATCAAGGCTCGTTAGGTTACGGGGAAGCGTAGGCAACTCTTTGAGAAAGTCGCAGTGTAGCAAATCCAGAGTCTGAAGTCTTGGCAAGAACTGTATTTCTGATGGAAGGCTCGATATACGAGTACCTCGAAGCCTCAGTTCTCTGAGAGAATATAGGCGCACAATATCACTTGAAAAGATTCCCTCCAAACTCCTGCACCAGGAGGCATGTACTTCTTCCAGGGAAATCAACTTTCCAATATAAAGAGGAAATTCTCTTATGAAACAAGAATCCAATTTCAGCACTTTCAATCTGCGCAGGTTTTTAGTTGAATCGGGCAAACTCGAAACACTTGTACCTGAAATATCCAACTTTTCTAGTGAGTGCCCCAATTTGCCAATGGATTCCGGAAGCTTTCCAAGCCCACGACAGTCCTTCAAAGACAAGCGTCTAAGATGTCCCAAGTCTCCTATTGACTCAGGGAGTTCAAGAATTTTCGCGTTATCCAAGGCTAGCTCTGAAAGAGCTTTAAGTTCACAAACTGAACTAGGAAAACGAACCAATGACAAGCAATTAGTGGCACTAAGAATTTGCAGTTGAACCAGTTTGCCTATCGATGCAGGAAGTTCTCGTATGGAAGTGCCATCAATCAGGAGCTCTTCCAAAGCATTCATCCCACCCATTTCCGCTGGCAACATGCTAAGTTCAGAGCAGGACTTCAAATTCAAGGTAACCAAACACTTCAGATAATTAATTGAAGGATCTAAATGAACCAATCGAGAACACAGCTCAAAAATCAGTATCTCCAAATTTGGGAAACAGGAGAAGCTGGGGGTAATTAATAAGTCCCCACAACCTGTAAGATTCAAGACTTTCAAACGCTCCATCTGCAAAACAGGGGAAAAAAGTTCATATGAGGTAGAACTCTCAATGTACTTAAGGGCTAACACGAACACAACAACAAATGAGCTATAAACCCACCTTTATTCTATTCCAACCTGCCCAGGACTCTGTAACTTACTCCAGGAAAGATCAAGAATAACTAGGTTCTCATTCTTCTCTAAATGCATGCTGATCGCATCTTGAGGGCACCCTTGCCACTGAAGCCACCAGACGTTCAACAGGGCACCTGCAAATTGTCTACCAATATTGGCGCGACCCAAGCTGAGAAAAGTCGTGCTCGGAAGGATCTCACAGCCTGCCTCTTTAGTTTCCAGGTGGTCTCTTTTCTGTACGAAGGACCAAAAAAGTCAACAAAAGAAACGAGAAAGTCATCAGACAATAAAATAGTTACTATGGATGCCTAAACTCCCATGAGGTAAAGGAAATCGAAAAACATATAGAAGCTCAAATGCTACTTTTTTTTCCCCCAACGTACCCTTTTCCCCTTCTTCCTGTCCTGGGCTATGGCAGGACCGTACAATCCAGCACCTGTTCCTGGATCGTGGAAACGTTCGTGGACAATCTCCCTGGCAAGGCACCTTAGCATGCTGTGCATGCCTAACTTATTCTCGTCGATTTCTATTAGGGACATTTGACAAAGGACACTGACAGGATGATTAAAATGATGAGGCCGAATGACCGGATGAGGAAGATGAGGATGAGAAGGACGAGGAGGACGAGGAAGCTGACACCACACGAGTGAGGCAATCCGACAATCCACATCCGGGGGAAAACTTGCAAGATTAAGATACATCAGCTTTAGACCTTTACCTAAAGTATCATAAATTATATTCAGAATCTTCTGGTAATCTTCCTGAAATTGTTGCATGAGATGTTTGAATTTAATCCATTCTTCCAGTCCTTTATATTGCAAAAAAGAACCAAAAACTTTGACAAGTAGTGGAAGTCCCATCGCAGCCTTCACTATTTCAATTGCAATTTTAACATAAGATCGTAGTTCATCGCTCTTTCCGGTTGCAGCATACTGCCAGAAAAAGTTGAAAGCTCGATTACCATCCATCGGATTAACATTGTAAGTATGAGCCAACCCTCGAGCAACAAACCCTTGAAGAACTCTGCTTTCTTTTGAGGTGACAATTACTCTACTTCCACAGCCAAACCAATCAAGCTCAGCTCCTACAAACTCCTTGAGGAGGGATGCCTTCTCCACATCATCAAGAACAATAAGAACTTTCATACTCCTAAATATCTCTTTGAAAAATTGTACTCCTTCGAAAGCAGAAGCAACCTCATGCTCTCTTTTTAAAATATTATAGATCAACTTGGTTTGAAGATAGTGACACCTCCAGGTTGCCGCATTGTTTCTTCAATCTCAGCAAGAAAACTGCAAGCGTCAAAGCGAAGGGATATTTTATCATATATGATCTTGGCAAGAGCAGTCTTTCCAATGCCATCTCTCCCATGGATTCCAACAATCCGTACATCGCTTACTTCCAGTTCCAATAATTCCATTATTTTCGATTCTTCACTGTCTTCAAGCTCCTATAAAGGTACTTAAGTTTAGGAGAATGTTAGATAAGAGGAGAAATGAAGAAATATACAGATGTGGCACTGTAAGTTCCAGATGAAAATGCCATTATCTGAGACATGTGCTTTGATTGTGCCTGCCAATCAATTATATGCCTTGCTAGTTGAGATGTTGTAACTAATATTTAGCTGACACAGAAGACAGGTTGTTGAAGATAAACTCCTCTGAAGTTCCTCCACACAATCATTCACTACATGCATCTCATTTAAGCTAAAGTTATGTGCTGTCTCTATTATGGAAAAATCTAGTAAGCAAACTGGCTTACTAAACATAAAAAAGCCTAATCTGGCTTAACACACACCCGTTTCTTGTCCTTTGCAAAAGGAAGCACAGAAAGGTGATGACCAGCCTTATCAGAGAGCATCTCCGAGTTGCCACAGTGATAAATTAAGCAGGAGTTTACCATGAGATCTCATTTAGATGTTCAAGATCCATAATGGCTAAAATCAAGGGTAATTAGCTACTGAAAAATTGAAGTATATGCAAGCTATTTCAGAGTTAAGACGATGACTTGCATTATCTTGGAGGTTCAGTTCATGCGTTTGCCTTCCTTCTTATATCATATTCTAACTTTACAACGACTGTAAAAATGACGTAAAAATATTTCGTGGTAATTAGACTTTTTATCTATTTGATGTAAAACACACTCAAGCTGAAACTAGCTTCATCAACAGTTACAGTCTTTAGGACAGAGTACTCGAGACGAGAGGAGAATGTGAGCGAAGAAATATACCGAGGTCCTGTCAGATAACATGGGATTATCACCAGTGGATAGATCCTCAGACACATGATTGTGTGCTATCATCAACTTAAACAAAATTTCTCCAACGATGGCTGTGATAAGTTCCTTTTCACTGCCAAGGCAGAAAAAATCTCAGTTCCAAACCATTAAAAGATCACTGAAACTTCAAATGGCTCATAAAAATGTTAACCCAACGCACTACATAATGAAATGGCAATCAATGAGCTAAAAGATCACTGAAACTTTATGCAGAACATAATTTACCTGATGTAAAGATATAAACATACACACTGATGTTTAGTAATTGTGTGAACGTTGCATAATGCTATTGCAGCAAGTATTTGGTCCAAACAATGGATTATATTCTCACAGTTTGCCATCGAGTGAAAATATCACTCAACCATGGGTTGAATTACAGAATTACACGATTATGTGGCTGAACAGAATGAAGTTTTAAAGATAGTTCACTGAGCCAAACTCAGATATGTAGTGTAAACAGGGTCAATTCGAGAGAAAGATTTGGCCTGAAAAAGGAAGAAGAGGGAATTGAAAATGTTAACCCAGTTAATTCCCATCAATAATTTCCTCTTTTTATCTCTAGTTTAGTCCCCATAAAGCTTTGAAACAGGCTCGGTAACAATCATAAACCCAAGCAAGTGAGCAAAACAATTTAGAATACACCAGAGTCAACCAATATTTGCCTTTTTTGCTGGGAAAATGTCGTTGGGCTTCCTTTCCTGACATTCTCGACATTACCTCCGTCGATTGAGCAAATAAATCAGAAGAAACCTACAAGAAAAGAAGACAGATTTAATACAACATACATTTTATATGAGCTTCGTTCCCATCCCTTGATTTTACCAGCCCCCACAAGAGCCTTCTCCCACAGCTTGACTTTCTCTCCCCCAAATTCCTGCTTGTGCTCGTCCAGGACGTCTCTGTAGCGTGATTTTTGGTCCAGCTGCACATCAGACCGTTCCACATGGTAGAAAACGGGCAGGATCTCTTTCTTCCCTCCTGATCTAGACGAATGCTCTACCATGAGTGCGAGCGTCTCAAGGCACTGAGGGCTATTAGCATAGGCTGTTGAAAAGATAGGTATGTAGATGTTGGAGCTGGAGACCGATAGCCGAAGCTCTTCAGGTAGAATAGATGGGATGTCGCCAACTCTGAAAACGCGAATTCCGTCAGCTTCCAAGCAGCGACAGAGGGAACCAACGAATCCAATGGGACTATCCGATCCAATGTAACTCAGGATCACATCATCTTGATTCAGCCTAGCTGGTTTATCTTCGACGAGGTCAGATAATTCAGCAACACTCGATTCTGCCCCTGATTTTAGCTTCTCCTGTTTTCTTGACTCGCCTTCTCGGCCAAAACTGGGCGCGACTTCTCTCTGTTTTCTGCTTCGGGAATCAGCCATAGTAGTTTCCGACTTCAATTCAATCTTTCGTCGTCCAGTTTTCACTCTACCTGGGTTTTTCAGAGAATGGCCAAGTGAACCGTTCGGGTTTGCCTTAACGGTCGTTCCATCCCAGCTTAAGAAGACAAATTCCACCAAAAAAAAAAAAAAACAAAAACAAAAAAACAAAATGTAATCATTTACGAAAATTCAAGAGAAATAACTCATTACCAGATTTTCAGTCTTGCTGTTGCTCAGGTAAAATTACTGTACACGATATATTTACGAACTACGGAGCAATGGTACGATGATGGACGTAAGTTACTAAGGATAAATAATTTATAATAAATTCAAGTTGTTGACGGTATCCCATAAAAATCACAAACGTTAGGAAATTCTAGCACACGAGACTTTGAGGTAAATCACTTGTTATTATTTCGTTTGTTTCGCAAAAAAATAACTTCAAGAAAAATATTTTCTGAATTTTTCAAGATTCAGTTTATGGAAAATAAATTGATTAAGGAAAATATTTTCCATTAATGAAAAAAATATTTTTCACTTTTCAAGTAGGGAAAATATTTTTCATATCTTCTTTCACCAAACAACTTTTTCTTTCATTTTTATTTTTCTTTTCTTATTTTCGTTTTTCTTTTTTAAATTGAGTTTTTAATTATTTTTCTTTTATTTCCTTTTCTTTATTTTTCTTTTTATTTTAATTATAATGGAACTTTTCCTTATTTTACAAGAAGATCGAGAAAATTAGTTAATTATCATGAATTGGACAATGAATACATATAGCTAGTTTTGTCTTTGAAAGATTCCATAGCTTTGGCACGTAAGCTTCTTAGACCGGAGCAGGTCTGTTAGCTTCTTCTCTTCCTCGAGCGATCTCCCAGTTGTCCCCCTGCCTGAGGAAATCACCTGGTCTTTACGCCTTTTCTTGAGCTTCTCACTCATGGATATCTGCAATAACCACTTGGGGCTTCCATCAACTAAATGGCCCGATGTTTGCCGTTACGAAGCCTTTCTCAGTTTCAGAGGAGGAGATATTCGGGGTGGCTTCGTTGAATTTCTCTACGAAGGCCTCGCTGATTCAGGGATCATTGCATTTATCGATCATCGTGGGATCGAGATCGGAGAACATATCATGCCTAAGATCTTACAAGTGATTGGGAAAACGCAGATCTGCATTCCCATCTTCTCCAAAGATTTCGTTTCCAGTAAGAGTTGTCTGAAGGAGGTAGAGAAAATGGTGGAGTGTGACAGGACAATCATGCCCATTTTCTACGACGTCTCCCCTTCGGTGGTCGGTGAACAAAAGGAGAGTTATCGGCAGTCCTTCCGCGACCATGTGGCCGATGGAGTGACGTCAACGACTATAAACAACTGGAAGAAGGCTCTGCATAGTGTTTCAAGAAAACGAGGATGGGAATTGGAGAAATTCCAGCACGGGTAATACGAAATCAAGATTTCTATGCTTCTTTCGATTTTTACAACCGTGGTCATCGAGTATGAAATTAAGAAAAGAAAAAAGTCAATGCATCTGTTCTTCTGCTTGGTGTATTATCCGAGCTGTTGTTACTTTTCACATCTTACTCTTTCCTCTTTTCCCTTTGGCAGGCAGCGTGAACTTATAAATGAGGTTGTTTCCACGGTCCGCCGGTTGTTGAGGAAGGATGACTTACGTGTGACGGCACATTTAGTGGGGATGGATCAACCTGTGCAAGAGGTGATGAGAAAACTTGGTGTTGGCTATGAAAATGGAGAAGTAATTAAAGGGCAAAAGGTGACAGGAAAACGTGTGGTTGAGATATCGGGACTTCCAGGAATTGGTAAGTCGACTCTTGCCACGGTTGTCTACAGCAAAATCCATCGTCTCTTCGAAGGTAAGAGTTTCCTTAAAGAGGTTGAGCAAACGAGACTACGGTCTCTCCAAGAAAATTAGTTAGTGGCCTCCAAAAGAGAGCATACACGTTCAAATCTCCTGCTGAAGGTAACGAATTCATCAAGTACAAATTTGGAGATCTAAGAGTTCTGATTATTCTTGATGATGTTAGTGATTTTAAACAAATCAATTCACTAGCTGGAGATCTAAGTTGGTTCGGTCCGGGAAGCAGAATCATTGTGATATCTAGGAGAAGTAATCTTGTTGACAACTATAATCAGGTGCATGTGACCTCTGCGAGCAGCAGTACTGTTAACAGGTGTGATGACATCCTCATTGAAAAGCACGAGCTAAAAGAAATGAATAATGACTATGCTTTTCAGCTATTTTGTAGTGTTCTTAGAGAAAAACCTCTTAATTCCTCTTTGGCATGTGAAATTATTTCGGCTGCTGGAGGAATTCCTCTAGTTATTGAGGTGGTTGGTTCATCTTTATGTGGAAAGACCATAGAATATTGGAAGGAGGCAATGGATATATTGAAACGAGAGCCTTACACTAAGGGAGTAAAACGAATTCTGAAGAGAAGATATGAAGATTTAGAAAAAAATGCCCAAAAGATATTTCTCGATGTAGCGTGTTTTTTTGTGGGAAAGGATAAAACAATACCCTCTTACATGTGGGAAGCTTGTGAATATGATCCTTATAGAGGAATCAACGAGCTTCATGACTTGTCTTTGGTCAAAACCAGAGAAAACAATGAACTGTGGATGAACGATCAACTAAAAGTCCTTGGGAGGGATATTGTCAAGGAGGAAAATCCAAGTGAACCTTTCAAGCGGAGCAGGTTATGGAATCAGGAGGATATCAAACCAGTATTGAACGAAAGGAAGGTAAATTTTGAAGGCAAGAAGGTCTCTTTTTAGTCTGAATTGAAGTACTTCTTTTGAATACTTATTCTATTTTCAGAGATAATTGTCAATGCACTTCTATTTGACTTTCTCATTTTGTCATTTTTCCAGGATTGGCAGGACGCTGCAGTTGAAGCCCTCAGTGCCACATTCGACAAACCCCATTTATTTCCTCAACGTAGATTTTTTTGTGAGTTCTCAAAGCTTAGGTATCTTAAAATGAACCACGCTAATGTCAAAGCATATAAGCAGAGTGCAAAGAGCTCTAGAGAGGATTTTTATCTTCGAAGGTTAAAGTGGCTTGAATGGCAAGGGTGCGATGATATCTCCAATCTACTTGCTTTAGATATGTCAAAATTGATCGTTCTTGATTTGTCTGGGAGTACCTCCAGCCGTTGGAAGGGCTGGAAACCAATTATGATGGTCTGATGACATACCTGTGCATTTTCTTTTGCATCCAGTTTGACAATAGCTTATATTATTCTCTTGTTTTGCAGAGGGCCAAGAACTTGAAAGTTTTGATCCTAACAGATTGTCGTTTGCTAATGGAATCTCCATTTTCCCATGCTGCTGTGACCTTAGAGAGACTAAACCTGGAACGTTCAACATTACCTACGTGTGTTGTGAGGTCCATTAGCAAGCTAAGGAACTTAGCTTCTTTGAATATTAAGTTCTGCAGCTTCGTGCAAGAGCTGCCAAAAGATATAGGTTCCTTGGAAGCTTTGAAAGAGCTATACATCGATGGAACTCCCATTAAAGCCATTGATATCCCCGAGGGTTCCTATGGGAAGCTTAAAATTCTGAGTGCTTGCAACTGTAAATCCTTGTCTCTACCCAATTCAATAGGTAACTTGAAATCTCTTTCGTACCTAGCATTGGACGAGACTGAACTGAGTGAGCTCCCTTGTTCTATCGGATTGTTGGAGAGTCTCCAGACGCTATCTCTGAGAAACTGTAGGAGCTTGTGGAAATTGCCGGATTCCATTGGAGACCTCAAAAAGCTGCAAGTCATGGATCTCTCAAGCACAATAGTTGACGAAATACCATCCTCTGTCGAGGATTTGCAAAACTTGAAAGAACTAAAGATGGCTGGCACTCATATAAGAGAATTTCCTGGAGGCATTAAGAATCTAGAGAGTTTAGAAGAGATAGATTTCTCGGGCTGCAGAAATTTAAGAGGGGAGTGCAACATTACGGGATTATCGTCTTTGCGGGTGTTACTTCTAGAATACACTGATATTTCTCGGCTGATTGTGACGGATCGCCAATCCTATAATCGCCAAAACCTCAAACTAGATGGCGATGTCCCCATCTCGATAATTGGAACTATCCAAGGGCATGGCATCGGTTCAACAGATGTGAGACTAGACCACCGTTCAAGGCTGACGGACATCATATCAGCATGCGATGATGAGTCAGAGACCGTAGCACTGTGGCGGTCCGACAGAAGCAAGGAAGTTATCGGTGGATGAGGTTTGGCTACGGAGGAAGTTAGCGCTCCTATCCCGTTAATTCAAATTTGTAATTCATCAAGCATGTCAACTGATCTTCGTGCAATAAGGGTTGTTAGGGGCATAGCCAAATTCGAATTTTCGCCTCTATTTTGAATTTTCGATTTACATTCTTCTTCAATTTTCTTGGCCTTCACACTCGCACACTCTTTATTGTCTTGCACGCATGTAAATTTCCTGCAATTTTGTGCGTACATGTTAGCTTTGGATATGACTTGAAGTAAGTATTACTTGGTTTATTTGATTCATCTGCAAGATAACTACATGGTCGTCAAAGCATGAGTTTTAGTTCCTTTCTCGATCGTTCATATCATACGTACTCTCCTTGATCAACAGTAAAGATTGAAATCTTGATCTTTTTTTGTCAATTTTGAAACTAGAACGAAAAATTTGATGATGCATCCGACCATCTAACAAAAATTCTTCAAAGGTACAATTTGTTTGGGAATGTTGTCGCACCTATATTACCAAAAATTGGAGATGATTGTTTTTTCAAATAAAATTGAAAATGATTATTGTTTGGTTCACTTAATAATTGATTTAATTTAAATAGTATGAAAACTATACGTGTTATAATCTCACTAGTCAACATACATTGTGTCATTCAAAAGAATATCTCGCATGAAAAATTGCGCTTACATGCGCAATAGAACTGAGAAAACTTTCTGATTCTGACAAAGTATTGTGACCAACTTAACTAACAAAATACTAGTTTATTTGATTTCCAAGATTTATAACGCAATGTCCTTAATAATGCTGATAATCAATGAAAATATCTACTATATGATTAATATGCTGGCTTTTTTAGACATTTTTAATCTTTCTTTAACGAGATATTTTAGGACCATATCTTGTGATATTATGAGTCACATATATGCATGACATATTATCGTTATCTAGCTGTGGGATCCTCAAACATTGGCTGTTAAATCATGTCTCAAGTTTGTGTCATGCACGACACCCATATCTATTGGAAGATTTCGATTTGTTCAAAATCTGATGTTGTCTTTTACGAATAATAATCTTGGATTATAGTGGATTATATATAAATCCAAGGTTGAGCACAAGACATTCGTTGGTTTCTTCTTTTATCCAAGTTTTGAGTATTTGACCAAGAAGGGGACGTCTCTTCCCTTGTTCAATGTAAAAGTCGCACAAGAAAGACAAAAGAAAAAGGCAGCTCTTGTTTAAGGCGCACAGTGGACTCTAAGAAGGATTAACAACGAGCCGAACAGACGACGCTTTCTTAGACACATGAAAGAGTTTGTTCTTCGGCCACGCGCAGGAGAAAGACACGGAAATTAATTTGTAGTGGGTTTTCACTTCAGTTGAGTTATTTATTTATAAACATTATGTGTTTGGACTTATCTAAGTATGTGTAATACTTGACCTTGTGAGTAATTATAATTCTGACTCTCAAATTATTAGTGGATTATTTGATATTGCTCTCCACATGAGGCAGATACCAACACTCGAACCAAATCATGTGAATCTACGGTGTCCTTTATTATTACTAGTGTATTTCTCTAATAATGTCGCACTGACTTAATTACAAGACGCTAGCAATTTCGGCGGTAATTTTACAACACTAGTAAAAAAGAAATGCATTTTAAAAGAAAGTTTTCATCAACTAAGGCCCCATTTTTTCACAAAAAATGAAAAATTTGGAAAATATTTTTCTTAAAATGATTGCTTTTATCACTTGAAATAATAAGTCAATAAAAAAAATTTTCATTATTGACAACAATTTATATTTAAACATTTTTGTGGACAACGAAAAAAAAATTGTTTATGTTTTTAAACAATATAAGCAACTTTTTTTTTAGAGAAATCTTTTCAAATTATTCATTTTTCACAAAACAAACTAAATATAAGTATATCCAATACTTTCAAGCGTGAAATAGTATGGGTAAGTTATTTAGATTCATGTGATCTAAGCAATTCCACGTTCAATTGATGTAGCCTCATTTTTTTTATTGCTTTACAGTGATATAAAATTGAATAAAAAAACCGACTTTATTTGGAAGTGTAAATGTACTTCTTAATTATTCATCCTTCATACATTTTACGTCTATTTTAAAATTATGAAAACTTATGACTCTATTTATGTTATAATATCTCGTGCATGGCACATGGGTTCTCGTTTAAAATTTGTTATCTATAGCCCTTTTTTAAAGAAAATTACCAAAAAATCCTAAACCTATTGCATTTTTTCTAAATTAGTCTTAAACCATTTTTTAACCATTAAGTCATAAACATTTTGTAATTGTACCAATTCACTCCATTCGGCTAATTTTGGCCAGGCGGCGTTGATGTGAACACCAAACAATCGATCAACGTTGAGTAACAATTTATTAGTAATATTTTTTTCAAAATTTTAAATTTTGTTTATTCATTTCTTTTATTTTTAATATTTTTCCTTTTCTTCCTATTTTTCTTCTTCTCTCCCCTCACATTGGCTAACGAGGCTCGCCCAATGGGTGAGGACCGAGAAGCCCTTGCCGGCAACCAACAACCCTTGCTTGGCCTTGCCCGGATGCAGGCGAAGCCGCGTTGCTTACGGCCCCCAAGCCTCGCCCAAATATGGGGGAGGGTTGCCGGTCATCTACAAGGGCCGCAGCCCTCAACTAGTGGGCAACGAGTCTCGTCGGCCACTATGGGGGAAGAGAAGAGGAAAAGTAGGAAGAAAAGGAGAAAAAAAGAGAAATAAAAGAACTCAAAAAAATAAAAATATATATATTGCCACATCAGCATCGATCGCATCCACATCAACACTAGCCAGCCAAAATTAGCCGAATAGACTGAATTGACATAATTGCAAAAAGTTTAGGACTAAATGAGTAAAAAAAAGGGTTTAAGACTAATTTGGAAAAATTGCAATAAGTTTAGGATTTTTTTGATAATTTTTTCATTTTTTTTTTTTTTTAAGAAGGGGGAAAGGCTCACTGTCTTCCTCCTATGAAGCACCAAACCGGGAATCTTTGCTAGAGGCAATCTTCGGCTATACCTACACCGGCCCTTGTTTGTTTTTCATTGCGCTTTACTCGCGATTTTTTTTTTTTGTCCTTTTAAGTACACTTTTTTTTTTTTTTAAATGTACGTCTGAAGAAGGAAAAAAAGAAAATAAAAAATGAATCAGCAAAGATAGCACATTCCCACTAAACCAGCTTGCAAAAGTAGGCAGGGACCCGTCCAAGGAACTTCCCAAACAAGGCGATCTCTCAGTGCATGTTCTAGCTTTAGCCAAAGATTCCTCACAAAAAATTGCTTTCGCGAAAAGCATGCTGACAAATGATGAAAGAACTTTGGAAAGGACGCAAAATCTGATTGAGAACGGCCAGAATCCTATTTTCTTGCACCTTTCGAGATGATCTTTTGGGACGCATTACACAAACTGATTGGTCCGTAGTAATTGAACTATAGGAATAAGAACCGCGTGCATCTATGCCAAATCTGATGGAATTTGTCTTGTTTGAAAAGCCACCCGTTTCATGTTGACCATGTCATCTCCAACCTCATCCCCATATGTCAGAAAAAAATTTCGTTTGGGAGGGGTGGAAAGACGCTGACACTGGCAGGCGCATGCACCTTAGGGGTGCCAATCCTCCTTCCTGTGGTATTTCTCGGCCGATCGTGATGGATTGTCGATGCTCTGATCTCCAACGCCTCAGACCAGATGACAGAGTTACCATCTTAGAAATTAAAACTACCATAGGAGTGAAAAAGCTCACAATTTGTAAATGATTTTTCATATCACTTAATTTACAAATTGTACACGCTCGCTTATAAAGAGAAGAAAAATACCGCAGGAGCACGGTATCGGTTCAACGGTGCAAGCTTAGGACACAGTTGCAGGTTGACGGACGTCACATCAGCATGCCGAGGATGATTCAGAAACCGAAGCAAGGTGGCGGTCAGACAGAAGGAAATTTGTGATAGATCAAGCACGTCAACTTCTGAAAAAAAAAAAAAAAAAAAAAAGAGCATGTCAACTGATCTTCCTTTCATAAGGGCTTTTTCTGAATTCTCAATTGACATTCTTCTTTCTTTTCCTGCATCTTACACGTACATGTTAGTCTCAATTTGAACGATGGAAGTATTACACGGTTTGATCGATTTTTCCCCAAGACAACTTCAAGGCTGACAGAACGTGATTTAGGTCCTTTTTGGATCCTCTATCGTCCACTCATCACATAAGTATTGTGATTGGATTCTACTCTCGAAATTGTAAAAGTCGACTACTATCAAATTGACATTTGTTTATGATTTTTGAACATTGGTAATTGGACCACAAAAGTTTACTCGCCGGGAAGGAATTTTCCAGGTTAGAAGTATGAGTAGACGAATTCTACATATATGAAAATGAACAGTATGGGATTAGTAAGGGGGTGACGTGACTTAACCAACGATTTTTTTCATATTCATTCTTTTATGTTTCATTTTGGTGAAAAGTTGGCGGGTAAATTTTTATTTTTTTTCATCTTTTGTTTTCTTTTTGGTGTTAAGAGTTAATAGGTGATATCGAAGACAAGTTTTGTCTGTAAGAGAATAAAATCTTGCTATTGCGTTGTTTTTGTCAATTTCAAAACTAAAATTAAAAGTTTGATTCTGTATTCAACCATTCAACAAAAATTCTTCAAAGGTATAATATATCTATGAATGTTGTTGCACCTAAACTACAAACATTGGAAGCGACGATTTGTTTGCTTAAATAAACTGAAAATGATTATTATTTGATTCTCTCAATAATTGATATACTTCAACTACTTATGGAACTTTGGCTATCTGTCACCACTCTCGCCACTGCGAGCTCTCCTCTACCTGTCTAGTAGCTTTTTTCCTCAAAAACCATAAATCCTAAAGTTGATTTCAACACCCAACATTACTTTCTATCTTCGTAAGATCTAATGAAACCCATCACCAAAAACCTAGAAATCTCCCTTCCGTTTGCTTCTTTGCAATTCTGAGATGTCTCGAGCGATGGCACAGTACAGGTTTCTCCTTTCCGAAGAACTCAATCCAAGCTAGGTGATCTTGGAGCTCATGCCTTGCAACAGGTGGGATTCTATCGCTCTCCCATGATTCTATACTGGGCATCTGGCTTTCTTTGACGCTCTGGAATGGAAGATGAAGTTATATACTAGATGTGGTAATAATACTAAGTTCGATGTCGTTAGTTTCCGCATATGGGTACTGACTATCATAATATGATCGGGAGAAATCAAGGAGTGTATGGCTTTTTTGATGAGTGTGGGTTTCTTTATTTGCCCTGAATCGCATCCTTTAATAGTTCCCCTATTGACAGAAGAGATAAATTATCAAACACAGGGTCATGTCGGTAGTCGGCGCGGAGCAATCTTCTTTGTTCAAACCTTCGTATCCCTTCAAGTAATTTTGTGCCCCTGTTTATGCGATATTTATCATAGAGCTCCCTTCAATCTATCACCCATATACTTTCACCTCCAAAGTACTTCAAAAACCCACTCAAAGAACCTATAGCTAGCATTCCTGTGGAAAAGACAATATGGAAGGTAAAGAGAATGAACTGTGATTAGCTGCATTATTTAAAAGTCTGGGTCATCGTAGTGCGAGAATGATGTAGTAGAAGCGTCCACGAAATCCCTCCACAAAAAGAGGATGAATGCAATCGTACTCTATTTGGGAAATTATTTTCTAGACTTAATGTTAATTTCCCAGCTTTTCTTAACACAATGAAGAAAGCTTGGAAATCATAATCTGTGGCCTGCTCCCAAAAAGAACCGGGATTATTCACTTTCATTTTTCAATCGGAGGAGGAAAAAGAGAGAGTTATGCAAACTGCACCTTGGTCTTTTACCAGTAACCTATTAGTTCTTAAACAATGCGAACCTGAAATCCCGGAGCACTGCTACAATTTTTCTAGGAATGCTTTCTGGGTGCGTATTGGAGGGATCCCCCCTGGCTGGAGATTAGAAGAAGTTTTCAACAACCTGGCAAAAAAAATAGGCCATGTATTGGAAATCCAAGTGGATTCAAAAGGCAATGGACCACAAAAAGGAGGAAGAGTGAAAGTGGAAATAGATTTGACAGCTCCGCTAAAATCAGGGGCTATACTGGATATCGGCAACAAGTGGTTATGGGTGGAAATTAAATATGAGCATCTACCGCACAACTGTTTTTCGTGTGGAAAAATTGGTCACTATGCCACTAATTGTGAAGACATTCCATATGACCAATCACCATGGGCAGCAAACAAACCTGGAAAAGATGGCCCATGGCTAAAGGCGGAAGTGTGCGACCATAGCCCCCACTAGGAAGCGTTTTATGGAAAAATAGAAGAAGAGACTATAGTGGAAGAAATAGTACCAGACATCCCCCTTCCAACACTGGAAATGGATATAGTCGCTAGAGAAGAAATGGATACAAGGAGAGTTACAACTTGCACCAAGAAAAGGGCAGATAGTTTTCATGAGCAGGAGGCAATAGAAGAACCAGCTGCTTGTTTTACGAAAAATCTAGATCACGACAAACAGATAATATGTTCTGAAGCTCCTAAGCCGATCCTATCAAAAGTTGGAAAATGCAGTAAGAAGAATATGAAGGTGCAGAGGGAAAAAAAAAACAAAAATGCATAGCAGAGCAAGTTCCTCTCTTAATCGATGACATGGACCTTTTGGAGACCCCAATTAAGTTGATCAAAGATGGTAATGAGTGGGCTTTGGTAGCTAGCCCTAATAAGCCACCGACGACGATATGAAAATTATAAGCTGGAATTGTCGGGGGCTGGGCAATCCCTAACATTCCACGAACTAAGAGCCTTAGTAGCTCTTGAAAGGCCCAACCTGGTTTTTCTTATGGAAACAAAGAACAAAGCCACAATGGTGGAGGGAGTTAGCAAGAGACTTAAATTCCAAAATCTGTTCATAGAAAACCTAGAAGGAATAGCAGGGGGCTTAGCTATTTTGTGGAATGAGGAAGTGGTGTTAAAGGTAAATGATAGCTCTAAAGAGTTCATCGATTTGGAGTGTACTGATCCAGACAGCGGCTATCAAATGAGGATAACTTTTATTCATGCACCAACAAATTTTGGAGAACGGCTGCAGTTATGGCAAAAGTTGAAGGACTTTCAATCAACTAATTTTCTACTGTGGATTTGCATGGGAGATTTTAACGAAATATTATATGTATGGGAGAAGGTGGGGAAACAAGAAGCAGATAACTACCGAATAGCAGCTTTCAGAGATCTGTGAAATGAGTGTTCCCTAATGGACATGGACAGCAAAGGGTGTGCATACACGTGGGCAAATAACAGGAAAGGGGAGGCTCTTGTCAAAAAAAAAGACTAGACAGAGTTCTTTGTACTATGGAATGGAGACTTACCTTTCATGATGCTGAAGTACAAGCCCTTCCAACAATTGGCTCGGATCATAGCCCTCTCCTCCTTGTGTTGCATCCTGAAAGCAAGAAAAGAAAGAGAGATTTTAAGCTTGAAGCGTTCTGGACAGGAAATGAAGAGTATGGTGAGCTCATCCAGCAAATATGGAATGAAAAACCCCTAAGCCAGACAAGCTTCTCCGCGAAAATCAATGAAACATCCAAAGTGCTTACTAAGTGGAGTAAAGAGAAGTTTGCTAATGCACCAAGTCGGATTAGGGAGCTTAACAAGGCATTAACAGAGTTAACCAATAAACAGTCACAACATGCCAGCAGGAAGGAAGTCCACAACATTGTCAACTAGATAGAATAATTGTGGAAACAAGAAGAAAAATTCTGGGGTATGAGATCACGCATTAAATGGTTGTAATGGGGTGATAAAAACACCAAGTTCTTCCATGCAACTATAGTACAACGAAGACAGAGAAACAAGATCACTATGCTGCAAATGAAAGATCAAAGTTGGTGCAGAGACCCCTTAGCTCTCAAAGATCACATCGGGTCCTTCTACGGGAACCTATACAAAGCAGAGGGTCCCAGAAACTATCAACCAATTCTAAATCAGTGCCCTAGCCTAGTGAGAGAGGAAATTAATGCAAATCTAATGGCCAGCATTACTATGGAAGAGGTTAAAGCAGTAGTTTTTCAAATGGGGTCACTAAAAGCCCCTGGACCTGATGGCTTCAATGGCCTCTTTTATCAACAATCATGGGAGGATATAAAGCTAGATTTGTTCCAGTTAGTGCAGGACTTTTTCGAAACAGGTACCCTTGAACCTCATCTCAACAAAACGCATATATCTTTGATACCAAAAGTAAAAACTCCAGAAAACATTAGCCAATTCAGACCTATCAGCTTGTGCAATTTCAGCTACAAAATCATCTCAAAAGTTCTGGGTAATAGGCTAAAGATTTGGCTTCTAGAGATTACAGAGCCTAAACAAAGTGCCTTTGTCCAATGTAGGCAAATTCAGGATAAAATACTAATTGTTCAGGAAGTATTACATTAGCTGCGAATTACAAAAAGAAAGAAAAAATTCTAGGCGATCTTGAAACTGGACATGCATAAGGCCTATGATAGAATCGAATGGGATTTTCTAAAGGATTGTATGCTGAAAATGGGTTTTTGTGAGAGGTGGGTATCTCTAATTATGCAATGTGTCTCAACGGTGTCCCTAAGTGTGAAGATCAACGGGGAACCAACTCAATATTTCACCCCCTCGAGAGGACTTAGACAAGGAGACCCCCTCTCCGTATTTATTCATCTTAATAGCAAACGTTTTAACATGGCTGATGAACAAAGCTATTGAAGAGAGAAGCATCAAGGGGATAACACTAAACAGGTTCTGTCCTACACTGTCTCATTTACTTTTTTCCGATGATGCTATATTTTTTCTGGATGGGACCATTGTCGAATGCCAACCTAGCAAATATCCTTAATCAGTACTGCTATGCATCGGGGCGATCTATAAATTTAAACAAATTAGGGGTATTCTTTAGCAGTAATAGCCCTCTATCTTTGAAAAGAAACCTAGCTCATGAGCTCAGAGTTCCCATCATAGAAAAAACAGGGAAATATCTCGGTATTCCAACAAAATGGAGTCATTCAAAGAAAGAGATGTTTGTGTGGATCTTAGCAAGAGTAAACTCGAAGTTGGAGGGATGGAAAGAAAAGCTACTCACTAAAGCAGGCAAAGGAATTCTGATTAAGAGTGTTGTGCAGGCCATCCCCACTTATGCAATGTCAATTTTTAAACTTCCTATTTCCATATGTAGAGCCATAGAAAGAAGAATTGCGTCATTTTGGTGGCAGAAAGGTGATTCAAAAAGAGGTTTGCATTGGAAAAAATGAGAAGTTTTAAAAACTAGAAAGGATGAGGGAGGTTTGGGATTCAAAGATCTGATTAATTTTAATCGAGCAATGCTCAGAAAGCAAGCCTGGCGATTATCCAACTCTCCTTCAGCTTTGTGGAGCAGAATACTAAAAGGAATCTACTTCCCAAATGGTGATTTATGGAAGGCAAGTAAGAGGCAGCGACCGTCTTGGGGATGGCAAAGTATGTTAACGGGAAGAGAAGCTATAGAAGCAGACGTTAAGTGGTTAGTGGGGGATGGCAAATCCATTAAAATACGGGAAGACAAATGGCTAATGTATGGTGTGATCGAAGGACCAGCTAATCAACAGGAACCTATTCTGGTGTCAGAACTGATTGATGCAAAATCGAGAGTTTGGGAGGAACATCAAATCCTTAACCTTTTTGAAGAAAAAATCGCCAATGAGATTCTTGCAATACCTCTGCGTTCAAATACAAAGAAGGATAGCCTCATATGGACAGGGAATCAGTCAGGGAAATACACCGTGAAGAGCGGATACAACCGAGCCTACCCTAAAACCATCAGAACCGACGTAAACAGGGCATCTTGTTCTTTTAAGCCCCCACGAACCCTGTGGACTCAAATATGAAGTCTTGCAATACCTCCGAAAATGCGTACGTTTCTATGGAGCCTCTGTCAAAACGCCATACCCACACGGGAGAATCTCTATAAAAGAAAATTGTTACCCAACCCCTTATGCCTATTTTGCTTCACAAATATGGAAACCACAGAACATCTATTTCTGTTGTGCAAGTGGACAAAAACAATATGGGTAGATCCACACATCAACATCATCAGCAACCCAAGCAACATCAAGAGATTCAATCAGTGGCTAATGGAGGCATTCGAAGAAAAGGAAGGCTTACTTGAACAAGAACTCGCTGCGGTGGTGCTGTGGAACATATGGAAGTCCCAAAACAACCTTATTTTTAGAGCAAAGCATCCACAACCAATTGATCTCGTGGATCTCGCACAAGAACAGCGAAGAAACTTCAGCAGATGGTAGAATCGAAAAAGACCATCCCCCCCAAATCGAAGCGTACCTGTTCGGTGGAAGCCACCAGACAAAGACGAGCTGAAGATTAACGTTGATGCTTCATGGTTTCTAGGTGAATTCCTCTACTCAATCGCTGGAATAGTTCGAGATCCATCAGGGAAGGTGGTCGAGGGTTTTGCATCTGAAGTTAGGGCTTCCTCTTCTCTGCAAGCCGAAGCACTTTCTCTCTTGCACAGGCTCTCATACTTGAGGGAACTTGATACACGGCATGTGGGGAGAGAGAAAAGTCAAAGAGTTAGCTGGGCGTGTGAAAGTGATTGTTCGACTGTAGTTGATATTGTAATGGGCCAGGCCGATTCTCCATGGGACTTAGAAGAAATTATGGAGAGATGCAAAGCAGAGTTAGCATTGTGTAAATCAGCACGGGTGGTCTACTGCCCACGCGAAGCAAACCGAGCGGCGGATTGGTTGGCTAGAACACATCGAGCCAAAAAACTTCCTTTAAATTGGGTGAGTTACCCTCCTTTATCCCTCGCAGAAATTCTATGTTCGGAATTTTATCCATCGCTGTCTTGTAAGACTTGTTTATTTCCATGAATGAATGCAACATCTACTTTTGACCAAAAAAAAAAAAAAAAACCTACATATGAAAACTATACATGTAATGATCCAATTACAAATCGATATACATTGCGCACTGTTTTTCCGGCCCAAAACTGGTTCCTTCACCCTCCTGCTGTACTTCTTGATCTTCTATCTATGGACGCTTTAGCTTCAAGGTGTACGTTTCCGTTAATATAAATACGAGTGTTTCTTTTGACCAAAAAAAAAAAAGGATATCTCACATGAAAAATTGAGTTTGCATGCACAATAGAAAAGAAACCAACTTTTTGACAATAGTATTATAATCAATGTAATTAACAAGAATGTAGTCTACTTTATTTTCAAAATTAATACACAATGCCCTCATTGACTCTTATAATCAATGGAATTTCTACTACAAGATTAATATGTTGACTTTTTTTTATATTTTTAATCTTCTCTAATGAGATTTTTAGGCATGTATAGCTTTTGATAGTCTGACTCATATATATTTGTGATATTATATTGGTTTTTAAATCCTGATTTTGAAGCCTAGTTAAAAAAAAAACTAAATGTATATTAAAGGTACGTTCATTTTGTGGAAAATGAGTGATTTGGAAAACATTTTCCAAAATACAATTACTTATATCGTTTAGAAAAATTAATCAATGGAAAATATTCTCATCATCGAAAACAATTTATGCCTAACCGTATTCGTATGCTATACAAAAAAAAAAAAAAACTTCCATTCATTTATCTTTATAAAAGATATAAACGATTATTTTTCAAAAATATTTTATAAATCACTCATATATTGCAAAATGAACACACCTTAAAGTAAAGATTGATCAAGTAAATCTAATTCTTTCCAATGTAAAATGATGAAATTAAGTTAGATTTATTTATGTGACATTAGCAGTTCCATTTTTTATTGCTTTAGCCCTCTTTTTTGATTGCTTCATAGTGATGTATAACTGAGTAAAAAAACTAGGGAAAATATCAAATAGGGACCCAGAGTGCCCTCATTTTCTCAAAAGAGAACCTGAAGTGAAATTTGTATCAAATAAGGACTCAAAGTGGTCATTTAGTCTCAAAGAAGGACCTCAATCACCGGCCGGTAAATAGTTACATCTCCAATGCATATTTCGGTGGCCTGATTAGGATATTTTCATCCAACCTTCTTTTTTTCATTTTTGATTGTCCTATTTTTCATTTTTGATTATTCTGTTCATCGTCTTCTTCAGGGCACATCTGCTTTGATTTCCCCCATGAAACAACATGCTACAATTATACATTTCGAAAGGCACCCATTTGCTGCCTTCACTTAGGGATACCAACAAACACCGATCGAGCATACACACCATTATATCCATTACACGCATAACCCTGAATTGTTCACTTTAGACGGTAATGACACAAAGCAAAAGGGAAGGAAAACGAAGTGCCCACCTTCTTAAGCACCTCTTCTAGTTCGAAAGCCTGAAAATTTGCAGTCGCGCTTGGTTTAGGTGAGCTCGAGACGGAGAAGAGAGCATTGTTATCAGTCTGCGACGGGTTAGCGGGACAAGCAATGAAGGTAGAGAGATGGGTCTGGATGGAGTTCAATATCTTCTCAAGATTTTAGAAGAGACTGAGGAATGGGTTTTCGGACATCGTCACCTAGAATGGCGAAGGAGTCGGAATGAAACAACAAGAAAGTGAAAATTTGATAACGATTTTCACTCTCCCTATTCATCTTCTTGCCTAGATCAAGAACTTTGGACTTGGGGAAAGGCCGGCGACCCCTCGCCGGCCTTTCCCCAAGTCCAGTGTTCTTGATCTGGGCAAGAAGATGAATAGGGAGTGGAAATCAATACTTTCCACACCCGAAGCGAAACTTGTAAAATCCTAATCCGACTCATGTTCGATTCACTAAAGCATCATTGTAGTCAGTGAAAGCTGGAATAAGATAAAACTCCTGCTATTAGCTAAGCAAATGAAAACGGTATTTTCATGACTCACGAATCTCTCTGAGTAAAGCTGATTCCTCAAAATTGCTTGCTTATGCATTTATCTTCATGTTCTTCCTCTGGGTTCGTCAGATTTCTGCTTTTACATGTCGAATGCTTATTCAATGTGCGGAAGTGACTGGTGGTGGTGCTAGGAGGTGTTGCCTTTTTCTGTGCAAGACCTCAAAGCATGTGACTCTTTGATGGGCATCCAACCCTCGCCGCCCCTTCCCAAGTCCGATCTTCTTGGTATGGGTAAGAAGAAGATGAAGAGGGGACGAAGAAGATGATGAACAATGTAATCATCGACCAAAAAAAAAAAAAAAGAACAAACCGAAATTTAAAAAAAAAAAAGAATTTTTTTGGACAAAAATACCCCTGATCAGGTCACCGGAATATGTATTGGAGATGCATCTGTTCACCAACTAGCAAGTGAGGTCCTTTTTTGAGACTAAATGACCACTTTGGGTCCTTATCTGAGACAAACTCCATTTTAGGTCCTCTTTTGAGAAAAAGTATGCACTTTGGGTCCCTATTTGGGATTTTCCCAAAAAACTAATATTGACTTTAATAGGAAGTGTCAATCTCTCGCGCTCAGTTCAACGAGGTTTACCAGCACCTTTCAGATGATCTTTTGGCACACATTACGGGAACTAATCGTCCTTGTATTGGCCTATAGATTTCTTTAGGAATAAGAACCGAATATGTCTGTGCCTAATCTGAAGTAATTTGTCCAACTTGAAGATAACCGCACCACCCATGTAACTATGTCATCTCCATTTTGCTCATTGCTTATAAAATAAGCCACGTAGATTATATAAAAAGCAAACTACCGAGGATTGACAAGGATTGTCATAATGCTTGAGAGTTGTGCGACATGAGAATTAATTAAAAAAACTTGACCATTACCGAAGAAACGGGAATTTAAAAATGCCAAAAAAGTCTAAGTCAGAGAATAAGTCTATTGCTTTATGAATTAATAGAAAATGACCATTGATCATAAAAAAGAAAGAAAAAAATTGACAACTATAGAAGAAAAACGTTATAAAATGACCAAACATAGTCTGCATCAAAAGAATGGATCTATTGCTTTATGAAGAGAGATAACTGCATGATAGTCTCTAATATAATGTAAGAATAATAATCTACTATGGACCACGAAAAATTAAATAACAAATAATTATAAATTATAAAGGGGATCAATACTTTAAGAATTTGTGACTCATAAGACACTGTTATTCTCACATAGTTTAAATAGTGTAATGCCAGTAAAGCCTGTTTATAAATTAATAAAGAAGATCGCATTGGTCACAACATAAGTAAAATAATTAAACAAATGATCACTACAGGAGAAAAATATTTTGAAATGACCAAATGAAGTCTGTGTCGGAGAATAGATCTACTGCCTTATAAATTAAAGGCAAAATAACCCTTGGTCATCATAGAAGAATAATAACTGAAAAATTGACCGCTATGGAAGAAAAAAGTTATGTAATGATGGAAAGAGTCTGCGTTAAATGAATAGATCTATTGCTTTATGAATTAATGAAAACAAATGACCATTGGTCATCAAAACAGAAAAAATAGTCAAATAAATTATCACTATCGAAGAAAAATGTTTAAAATGACGGAAGGAAGTCTATGTCGAAGAATGGATCTATTACTTTTTTTTTTTTTTTTTTTTTGAACAAGGATCTATTACTTTATTAACTAATGACAAAACGACCATTGGACATCAAAAAAAGGAAATAAATATAAAAATGACCACTATTGAAGAAAGACGTCTTAAACTGACTGAAAGAAGTGTGGGAAAAATTATCAAAAAATCATAAACCTATTACACTTGTGTAAATTCAATTCTAAACATTTCAATCATAACAATTAAATCATAAATATTTTCACATTTCGTCAATTAAGTTCACCCAATTAATTTTAGCTGGAAATTGCTAACGTGAACGTGTGCCACGTAGGATGGCCATTGTTGACATGGACAAGTTATTATTATTTTTTGAATTCTTTTTATCAAAAAATTGTTATTTTTTCTTTTCAATGAGGGTCATGAACCATAGGCGAGGGCTAATGACCATCACTGGCCCCTAGGCAAGGGTCGTGAAGCCCTCATTAGTTGCAAGTGAGGGTCACAAAGAGGGCCACGACCCTCGCTCGCAATGGACAAGGGCTTTGCGGCCCTTTCCAAGTCTTGGCGAGGGCTGTGACCTTTTTAAAAAAATTATAAAAAATTATCTGCGTCAACGTAGATCGTTCCACATATGACAATCGAAATCCAAGTCAGCAATTTCCTACTAATATTGGCTAGATAAACTTAATTGGAAAATTTTTGAAAATGTTTAGAATTGAATTCAATATAAATGTAATACATTTAATATTTTTTAGTAATTTTACCAAGAAGTGTTTTTTTTTTTTTTTTTTTGATCGGTCCTACTCCATTCCTAGGCTCTGCCTCCTTTCAGGGTTGTCTCATTACAGGGCGTGGGAGTCGAAACCCACTTCTGAAACTAAATCGTCCCCACCCCAACCCTCCCTTGAGGAGGTGAGGATTCGAACCCTCCACCTCCCCCTTCCATGTTGGAATGGTGGCCACTTGGGTAAACCCCAGTGATTCCAAGAAGTGTGTCTCAAAAAATGGATTTATTGCTTTGTAAATTAATAAAAAAATTTATCATTGGTCATAAAAAAAAAAGGAAATTAATTATACAAATGACCACTACCGAAAAAAAAAATCTGAAATGACTAAATGAAGTTTGCGTCAGAAAATGGGTTCATTGCTTTATGTATCAATGAAAATAATGACCATTGGTCATCATAAAAGAAAACAAATTAAAAAATGACCACTACCGAAGGAAAAACGTTATAAAATGACTGAAAGAGGAAAATAGATCTATTGATTTATGGATAAATGACAAAATGATCATGGGTCATAAAAAAATAATTAAAAAAATGACCATTGTCGAAGAAAAACATTTTGCTTTGATTGAACGAAGTCTATGTTGAAGAAAGGATCTACTGCTTTATAAACTAATTGGTTATTATAAAGAAAATTAATTAAAAATGATCACTACTGAAGGGAAACGTTATAAAATTACTGAAAAGAGTGTGCATTAGAGAATTGATCTATTGCTTTATAAATTAATAAAAAAAAAATGACCATTAGACATCATAAAAGAAAAATAATTAAATAAATGACCACTACCGAAGAAGAAAAGTTATAAAATGACCGAAAGAAATCCACGATGGAGAATAGATCTATTGCTTTATGAATTAATAACAAAATGACCATTGGTCATCAAAAAAGAAAAATAATTAAAAAAATTATCACTAATTGCCACCGGAGCAAAGCATTATAAAATGACCAAAACAAGTGTCAGAAAATAAATATATTGCTTTATGAAGTATAAGAAAAAAACCACTGGTCATCAAAAAAGACAAATAGTTAAAGAAAATGACGACTACCAAAGAAAAACAGTTTGCAATGACCAAACGAAATCTATGTTGGAGAATGAATCTATTACTTTATGAATTAATTGGTCATTAGGAAAAAAAAGAGTAAGAAATGACCACTACCGAAGAAATACATTTTATAATGACTGAAAGAAGTGTGCGTAATGAATCTAGTGCTTTATGAATTAATAAGAAAAATGACCATTGGTCATCATAAAAGAAAAATAATTAAAAAATGACCACTACTGAAGAAAAACATTTTAAAATGATCGAAAGAAGTGTCGGTGAATGAATCTATTGCTTCATGATGTAGAAGAAAACAACAATTGGTCATCAAAAAAGACAAATAATTAAAGAAAATGAGCACTACCAAAGAAAAGTATTTTACAATGACAAAACGAAATCTATGTTGGAGAATGGATAGATTGCATTATAAATTAACTGATCCTAAAAAAGAAAATAATAAAAAAATGACCACTATCGAAGAAAAATATTATAAAGTGATCAAAAGAAGTGTGCATCAAAGAATGGATCTATTGCTTTATGAATTAATGACAAAATGATCATTGGTCATCGAAAAGAAAAAAAATGATCACTAATCACTACGAAGAAAAACATTTTAAAATGATCAAAAGAAGTGTTAGAGAATGAATCTAGTGCTTTATGATGGATAAGAGAACAACAATTGGTCATCAAAAAAGGCAAATAATTAAAGAAAATGAGCACTACCAAAGAAAAACATTTTACAATGACCGAACGGAGTCTATGTTGGAGAATGGATTGATAGCTTTATGAATTAATTGGTCATCGAAAGAAAAATAATTAAAAAATGACCACAACTAAAGAAAAATATTATAAAGTGATCGAAAGAAGTGTGTGTAAAAGAATGGATCTATTGCTTTATGAATTAATGACAAAACGATCATTGGTCATCAAAACAGCCAAAAAAAAATGATCACTAATCACTACGAAGAAAAACATTTTAAAATTATCGAAAGAAGTGTTATAGAATGAATCTAGTGCTTTATGATGGATAAGAGAACAACAATTGGTCATCAAAAAAGACAAATAATTAAAGAAAATGAGCACTACCGAAGAAAAACATTTCACAATGACCGAACGGAGTCCATGTTGGAGAATGGATCAATAGCTTTATGAAATAATTGGTCATTGGTCATCAGAAAGAAAAATAATTAAAAAATTACCACAACCGAAGGAAAAGTAATAAAGTGACCGAAAGAAGTGTAACGTCAAAGAATGGATCTATTGCTTAATGAATTAATGACAAAATGACCATTGGTCATCATAAAAGAAGAATAATAATAATAAAAAAGACCACCATCAAAGAAGAATATTTTAAAATAATCGAAAGAAATGTCAGAGAACGAATCTATTGCTTTATGATGAATAAGAAAACAACAATTGGTCATCAGAAAAGACAAATAAAAAAAAAAAAAAAAAGATGACCACTGAAGAAAAACATTTTACAATGACCGAACGAAGTCTATGTTGGAGAATGAATCTATTGCTTTATGAATTAATTGATCATCGAAAGGAAAATAATTATAAAAAAAATGACCATTACTGAAGAAAAACATAATAAAATGACCGAAAGAAGTGTGCTACTTATTGCACTTTTTTCTTTTGGTCTGTCTTTAAAAGCCATTATTTTGCAACATTATCTTAGGCAAGGCAACTTTGCAAGATTACCCCTAGTACTTGGACGAAACAAGCCGAGAACATGTTGGTCTAGTGGTATCTACCCAGTCCAAGTCCTCTAGGAGGTTTTGCATCATGTTACGTGGGCTGGGCTGGGCTGGGCTGGGCTGGGCTAGGGGTGGGATTCATCTCATTGGGGGAATCAATGGATAGTTTAAGCCAGAAACCTTAACACTCATTTCAATGTTTTAGCTAAATTAAGCAAAACTCTTCTGTTTTATTTAATGAATTGTGCTTAAAAGACAATTTGATGTTTAAATATTTTAGTGAATCAAAGTTTTGAAAAAACACGTGTTGCACGGAAATGAAAATCTTTATTCTGAGTCCATTGTGCGACTCTTCCTTATTTTACTAGAAGATTAAGAAAATTAAGCTAAACCAAAGAGAAATGAAGAAGAAAACACAAGTGAAAAAGAGAAAGTAGAGGAGCATTCTAATTGGAGAGTATATAATCAAAGTAGAGTTTTGATGAACTTCAAATTGTCGAATGAAATTTGAGCATAAAACTAGAGCTCCAAAAACTTCTCAATGATTTAATAATCTGGCACCATTTCTAAGAACCTCCTAAAGTAGCTATCCAAATTATAGACAAGCTTCAATTTTAATTTTGCAAATAAACCACCTGCTTCCAGATCCAATTGCCATAGATGGCTATCAGCAAACAGATTCATCTAGTAATGCCCAATTGAAAATTCAAGAGTTTCTTTCTCCCATCCTCCAGTAAACCACACAGAAAAAAAAAAAAAAAAAGCATATTCTCATTCAAGAACTCTACAAGGTAACTCCACCATTACCATCAAGACAGCCTCCATGAAACTAAGCCAGCTTATAGGAGAAAACACGCCGGACTTAATTCCTGGTCACCATGATATTGGAGAAAATTTTCAACTACGATAACATATAAATGCAAATAGCAAATCTCATTGAACCAACGTGTACCCTGAAAAGAATCTTCAGTGAAGAAAATGGAATATTAGTTTAAAAATTGCGCGTACACCAATTCTTCCAGTTACTTGAAGCCAGCTAGGTCAGTTTACACTCCACCTGAATTAGCAATTTCCTCAAACATCGCATGTTTCCACCGACCTTTCGACAAAGGAGTTCTAATTTGGCTCTCGGCTTTCCACATTAAACCTGTCACTTCTTTTGTACGCTTACAACCACAGTTTCTAGAAACGTATAATTATTAACACTTAAAGTCACCTCAAATTTCTATAACATAAAAAAATATTACTTTCGACAGGTCGGGAAATTCAATATGGCTTATTGAAGGCCTTAAAACTGATAAGAAAGCCAATCCCGTTGCCTTTCCTAATAATAACAGGTTAATAAAAAGAATTCAGACATTAAAAGTTCCAAATGAAGTGCAATAGTCACCTGTAACCCATTTCAAGACAAAGCACTTCCCGCCAGTCGCTACAACATCTTGTGGCACCCTAAAAAAAATGCACTAGGTCATATATAAAGCTCAATTCACAAAATAAGATGGTAAATGCAGCAGTTAGAACCATCATAATACAAGAATAAGGCGCAAAAGAAAGAGCTTTCAATTTTTGTGAAAAAAAAAAAAACTCATGGTAGTAAACTCAGTCCACCACCGCCTACCACATGATTAAAAGTCAGAAATTTGTAAAAGGAATCCCTCAGAAAACATGCAAACTCAAGAAGCCAAGCTTAGTAAGAGTCCAAATACACACTTCTAATGCTATGGCTTTCCATGCCAATAGGTTAAGCCCTCTGGAAACATCAGATATAACCAAAACATACACAGAATTACACCCGGGGAAAAAGAAGTCCAAGTAAAAGATGTATTCTGATACAGCAATTTGATGTTAAAATTGGCAAACGCAAGCATGTACACAAAGACGTCCGTGAGGATTTAAATTTAAACCATAAAAAAAGAATAATTACGATGATGAACGCCTGGACAAGATAGAACTACCAAAGCACTTTCTTCTGGCGGGACTTTAAAAAAACTCCATTCTGCCAAAAGTGGCACGTCAACAAATCCCATACATGAAAACAAACTTTTTTCAAGAGTTTGCAAAACGCAGAGCAATGATCCAAACTCAATCATGCAGAATATTCGATAACTCAAATAACCATATGCATAATCTACATAAGACAGGCTATATTAAGACATTAGATGCCGCAAAAGAGAGCTCTTTCCAACTACCCATCACCAGATTGCACGACAACCTCCCCAAGCCTGAGCAATTATCAGCAAATTACAGCAGCAACGACTTAAATTCGCATTTTTTTTTACTTGCCACCTCACTCACATGTACCCAGTAACTCAAGATTCATGCCCACTACAGAACTGTTTAACCAAATCGATGAGATTTACGCTAAATTCCCACTGCGATGGCGTACACAGCACAAATCCCCAAATTCCCCTTCCAGGCAGCATAAATCAACCGAAAAAAAATCACAAATTGGGCCTCAAAACACACGCAGATTGATCGAAAGAGAGTACCATTCCTTGACCCACTTGACGGCGGGGGTCTTGGCCTTGAGGAGGGGGCGCCGGTCGAAGATGTTGTGGGTGTAATGAGACTCTATCTTCAGATTACGCACACTCCGTCGCTTCGCTGCACCTCCACATCCAAATCAAAGTTCAAATTGATTCAAGAATTAGGGTTTTAGCACCTCCACATCCAA
Source organism: Eucalyptus virginea (assembly GCA_014182375.1). Lineage (NCBI taxonomy): Eukaryota > Viridiplantae > Streptophyta > Magnoliopsida > Myrtales > Myrtaceae > Eucalyptus > Eucalyptus virginea. The sequence continues at coordinate 6,264,547 of CM024520.1, read as the reverse complement.
ATCAAAATTCAAATTGATTCAGAAATTAGGGTTTCAGAAAACGAATTCGACCCGAATTAAGGGGAGATAGAGAGAGGGAGGCTGTGGGAAACCTAAAGGAGACGATGGTTCGTATTGAGGGTTGGTCGTTCACTGGAAGAGCCGACCATAGACATAAAAATTGTGAATAGTAAACAGTTAAATATGCGATGGAGTTACGGCTTTTGAATTAGTGGATTAGTGATACTTGAGGAAAATATGACATTTTCCAAAAATATATTTTGGAAAGTTATCTTCAAAAAAATAATATTATTTTTCGGTTTTAAGCTAAGACTCAAAAATAAATTGAAAAATATTTTTTTATCGTTTTGTAAATTTTCCTTAATAGATATATACTATTTGAGCAAGAAGAGTGCCAAACATAAACGTGTATCTTCAATATGGCACAATTAATATGACGCGGATAATTTTTACAATTTAAATAAAATCAATTTTTTAATTATTATTTTTTTTTTTTTTTGTTCATTTTCTTTCTTCCTTCACCGGTCGCCAAGGCCGGCCTTGACCAAGGCCAAGGATGATTGAGCCTTGCCTATTTGCTAAGATTTGGCGAGGCTCGAGCCTCACCAATCCTTTGCTGTGGTTGGTTGCTAGTCGTAGCCAAGGCATGCCAACGCTAAAGAAAGAAAGAAAAGGAAAAAGAAAAGAAAGAATTATGTAATATAAAATTTACATTAAAAAATTCAATTTAAACAAAAATTGTAAAAAATGTTTACATTAACACCAATCATGGTACGGTTTGTGCGAGTCCCACCCCCCATCTATGTCGTGCTAAGCTTCATTTCGATCTCTACTTATCAATTGCTAAGCATCTCGGCGGGGTTTGACTCCCAATTAATTCAATAGTCTCCCTTCAGTCGACGCCTGTCATGTGTTTGTGAAAATGCCCGAACCGAGTTATGTAGATTTTCCGTGATTTTGGTATGGTTCTAAGCGTTTGTTGGCTATCTGACATGTTTGTGGACTTTCGCTGTCGTCTGTGGAGTCGTGCGCTGTTTCTTTTGCGTGTCGTGTGTGTATGCCGGCGGACAATCCTTTGATTAAGCGAAGGGCAGATACGAGCCAGCTCATGGCCGTTCGTCTATTTTGTTCGGATGGAGAGAAAGCAAAAGAGAGGGTAAAGTTGGAGGCGTCAATTCCGCGAAGGATGAGTATTAGGTTGGGCTTAAGTTGGTTTAGTGGTATTAGGTCCGTTTCTGTTTTCATGGGTTTAAAAATTGGTTTTGGGCTCAACTAGAATTTGTTAAGTTCGGGTCGATTTCGAGCTATATTTGGACTGGTGATCTTCGGGCCTGATTTGCTTTAGTCTGGCTTCAGAAAACTTGCGCTTAAAATGCTGTGCAGTGGGCTTAGTGCAATTAGAAGAGGAGGCGGGGTCGGGTGTATTTGGTCTGGCGAAATAGGTTTATTCGGGCCGAGCCTCGGGGCTGGTCCGATTACTTGACCCAACCAGGACCTATAGGGTCCGGGATGCTCGGTTGTCCTAGAGCATTGCCGACGAAGCCTTTAGGATTATTGGGGGCAGATGGTTTTTCGGGCCCGTTTGATTCGACTTTGGGGAAATGCCCTTGGGAGAATGCAAATACCTTTGAGATAAATGGGTTTTCAGAAATCTTTAGACCGTTTGGTAAACTATAACCGAAAAGTCTTTAGGGAAATGTAAGACTATTTGGTAAACATATATTTGAAAAGCCTTTTAGTATAACCAAATTAAGTTTTTAGTTTTAGTATTTTTAAAATTGCAAAAAAAGAAACAATGACTATATAACTTTTTACATTTTCATGTTGAGAGTAATGTAAAAGATATATATTAGTAAATTTATTTAAAAATTATATTAAAAGAATTTAATTATAAATTAGATGCAAAGCTCAACTTTTGGCCTAGGGTTCTTTTAGGTTTGTTTTCAACTTTAAATAATTTTTTAATTATTGTAATATTAATCATCTTCGTTAATTAATGATCATTCTAGTGTATTGATAAAAAATTGGGCTATTGATTGTCAAAAGATAAAAATGAACAAAAAAAAAAAAAAAAAAAAGGCGAACCCAACATTTTGAAAGAGTTTTTATTATTTTTTTTAAATATAAAAATAAAATCCGATAAAACTCCGTCACCGATCAACAGTGGTTGGGGTGTGGAGAAGATAATCGGTTTAAAAAAAGAAATAAAAAGAAGTCAACGGATGAATAGTAGAGGTGGACTTGCATTTCGGAAATGCTAAAAGTCCAAAGCAGGTCTCCACCTATTTTGGGCTTTTAGCATTTCAAAGGCCAGCATTTGGCCAAAGACACATTCAAATGTTGAACCAAACACCTAATTTTTTTCCCAAGGGGCTTTCGAGGCTAAAAGCCCCTTGGGAATACTGAACCAAACAAGACCTTCATCAGTCGGCTTTATAATAGCAACACAATCACCTCTACTATTTCGGAAGTAGTATGCACCTTCAACCACTGTGAACAGGAATTGGATCAATCCCCATGTCAATCGCCTTGACAACGTCTTTTACCGATGGCTCGATTCTATCAAATCGATTTGACCAGCAAAGTATTTCTATCGGACCACTCTCATCTCTTTCCTGGATATCCCTCCCGGTTGGTGAAAGACAAGGTGTCGATGAGCTCCTACAAAGAAAATTCTGTGTAAGGAGAAGTGGGGAATCGTTTAGGACAGCGCTGAGATCATTTTTCAGTACCTTGTCCCCAAAAGTCAAGGAGCACTGTTCTACAGGGAAATTAAGAGCTATCTGCAACCGCCTTTTCACAGTGTGGGCATTATCGCTGCGATCCAGCTCCATACCCAACACACAGCCCGTTTCATTCTATATAAAAACCCATCTCCTCCCAGTAGGTTGCTTCCCCTCATTTCTGTTTGTCCCGCCGTACTCCCTGCTAAGAGAGCTCTTAAAAAAAGCCACAGCCATCTGAGTCTAGACAGGGCTGTCTAGCTCTCGAGACATGAAATGGAAAGGGAGAGCTAGAGCTTTCGCAACCAGCAACAGGGGCGGCAGCTTAAGAGCAACAGGGGTGGGCCCCTTCGGCGACGGCAGGGAAACGGCCGCTTGATGCACGGCGGAGCAGAAACGAGCGCGGAGAGAGAGAGAACTTTTCAAATTCAAATTTTCAAAAGGAAAAAAATGGAGAGGGACAGAGGAACAAACGAGACTTCTCTTTCCTTCGTTTGAGAAAGAAAGACAAAAGCTTAAACTGCAATAAATTCTCTGACAGGAGAGAGAGAGAGAGTGTGCAAGCTAGGAAGAGGAGAGAGAGGGACAGAAGGCAGAAAGACACCAAATGGGCCCACCCCTTCCCATGACACCTCGTGAGTGGCCGGGGACCACGCTAATATGAAGCTCCCGGACCACCCAATATTTTCTCGACTCGAGAACATTGAAATGAGAAAAGGGTTTTTCGGAATCAATTTTTTTTTTTTTTTGACGATTTTGGAATCAATTTACGCGAGCATTTTTTCTTCCCCTTTCCTTTGGTAGGGCTTTTCTTTGACGACTGTATGGTTGCAGACTTTCAGTTGTTGACCAATGACCATGGATGGACGAAGCAAGAGATATATACTTTTTCTTTAATTTATTACTCCTTTTGGAGTTTCCAAGAAACTTCAATTAGTGGCTAGACTGGAACAAGTGTTTTAAATGTTTATTTTCTAGTTGCTTAGTATATATTTGTGGCAGTTGTTAATTAATGTATTTTAATTCCTAATTATCCGATGCAAAATTTGAGAAAAAAGGTCTGCGTCGCGTTCCTTTATTTTTTATTTTATTGAACAAGGACTATAATGAACAGAATGCGTGCATGCGTGTATAATCGAGGAAAACATAAGGTGGAAGAAATGTTACTAGAAATGCATAGGTTCGTTCTATAAATCCATCCAATAATTTCGTTATGCAATAACGGGGACAAGATCATAATAAAAAAAACCTTTACAATATGATATTCTTTAGATATTGCGCCTTACCCCTCTTTGAAAGGAGAGCTCATAGAGGTTCTCTCTATAATGATTTGGGATTTTGGACCTTCAACTAATCACCCATTCAAGTCTATTCTTTGCCCCTACAAGTTATGAGTCGGTTTGCACAACAATGATATTTTTGAAGTGATGGGGAATCAACACTTGTAGGATTCGGGAAACTGCGATCGTCCTTACTAAGCATCTTGTCACCTACAAAGGAAAAGAGTGGTATTAATCAAGCTATGTTCAGGCATGAGATACACCATTTTCTTCAAAAGTCAGGTGATCCCTTTGTCTCAGTTCCTTTATATCTCCTCGTTTGCCAGTGGCTTGTAGCGTGCATGAAGTTTTAAGAGTGAACACTTCTTAACACTCTTGGAGATGACATCGTGCCCAATCGATATAAGATTAGCCCCCACATTGTCTCTGTCTACCTCTGTAAGTTTCTTTCTCAAGGACACGTGTGGAGCTGATTGGTCTCTGCCATGCTATTGGGTTTATGTAATCTACATTAAGTACAACATCATACGTTAGCATATGAATGAATAGTGCGGAGTTAGAACAAATGGGACCTGATGGCAATCCTCCCTTATTAAATCGTATCTCAAAGGTGTGAATATTTCAAGGCAGTCTTCCGACTCGGTTTGCACAGAAAATGGCTTCTTTGAGCATCTATAAAATTCAAGGCTTTATTCCTCCACTAGATCATCGGAATTTGTCCTGCCACCTCATATGCATTCTGAAGACACAAGTTTTTATTTTTTATTTTTTGAGATGTATTGAAAATTTTGACTACGACAAATTTTGGGGGGATTGTGCAGAAGCCCAGCCTTCAAAGAGATTTGATCATAGGGCCAATTTAATGTGCTTTCACATGCTCTCAAAATATGAAAAATTCTCATGAACTTGCAATTTATTGGAAAAAAAAAGAGTTACGTTATTGAAAACGGGAAACCGAAATCCGAGAAAGTAGGAAAGATTCATATGTAGAGGAATATGCAGATAATTAAACATGCCCCTACTCTGGGCAATTCGAACTCATTCTATCATCCAAATCCTCATCAATGACAATGGCAATATCATTGGTTGCTTGGACATTTTTATCACCTTGAGCTTTGCCGGTCGAATTAACATTGGTGGGCTTTACCCGGTTCATTGGGTTTGACCTTGGAGGAGGACGTAGAGTCGCAAATACCTTCTCCAGCTTATCCACGCGATCTGACAAACGTTGCACTACATTGTTCAACTCGTTCATTCGACGTCCGAGGGGTGTCATCCCGTCGCTCTCTCCTTCGAGCGCCAACTTCTTGGTCATTTCTTCCACGCAATCTGACAAGTATTGCTTGATCATGATTGGGAGACGATGTAATATATAAGAATGACAAAGAAGATAGAACACTTACAGGGATAGCGAGGGTAGAAAGATACAAAAACATGCACATGTACATGTGAGGTTTAACTCCTAAAAGTGGAAAATTCAATAATCAAAATAGTAACAAAATTACTCAGAAGATTAAAGAACCTGAAATGCACGAGCAAGCAGGAATGGATGTGTATTTGACACTCAACTGAGACAAGGATTCTGCAAATTTAGACTTAGAAAACAAACATGCGATGACAAATGCATTTATTAATGAAAATGTTGATGAATTTGACTAATGCATGACCTAAGCTATTTTGAGATAACTAAGATGTAATGTCGATTCATTCTTCGTTGTGTTTTCTTTTTAATGAGATGAACTCCCTAAATGCAATATGGACACGACTCAGATAATGCTATGATTATATGCACTAATCTAACATGCATCGATGAAGTAACATAAAGTCCTAAATGTCATGCTTGCTATGCTATAATGAATTAACTATATGCAGTGATACGGGATCAATTCCTAAAGCTAGTGATATGATATGCCGAGAATGCTATGACATAAGATAGAATTAATCATGGACTAATCCTAGGAAGCAAGTTATATGAAATGCTTTTTTTTTTTGTATTATATGTATGTTAATGAAAACAGCAAATTATATCCTAGGACCCTATATTTGACTTACTGACTTTTGCTAAACGAATATCGACTTAGCGATGCAGTGCTGACTTTTTTCATATTTTTCTTTTTATAATGTGCAATATGAATAATGCATGAAATGTAATGACTAATTACTCCAATCTTCACCACATAATAACCAAAAATGTGATTTTCTAGATGACGTGAATTACGTGATATATAACACAAGTAACATTTTTTTTTCTCTTTTGTTTTTGAAAAGTAAAAACCATGAACTACCCTAAATCTACATGTACTCTAACACTAAAATGCATTGCCCAATATAACAAATTATGAACTTGCACAAAACCCTAAATATGTATGAGACAATGACAAGCAATATTGATATATTGAAATACACGTTATGATTAGAATTAATCACATCATTGACTGGAGTTCGATCTTAGTGCCTAAAGGTCCAAAAGGAAAGGATCAAATCAAATCGTGATATCATAAGCTTCAATTAACTAATAACATGCATTTAAAAACCATATACTAAAATGAATTTAGACAAACCCAGCTTACCTTGAGCAAAGATTAACCTAAGACAATCGAAGCGAGGAAAGGTGCGACGCCTTCTGGTGGGTATTGGCAAGAGAGTGTTGCCGGTGAAGCTACAGCAGCGAGGATTGACGACCGTTGTTCAATGCCGGAGTTTGCAAAAGGGGCTTGCCGGGGGAACTAGCGACTCTTGAACGTAATGGCAAGGACGGATGTTAGCTAGAAACGCCACAGACAATTACCAATATCGCTAAATGACCACCGGTGCCAAGCTGCCTTGCCAGGAAACCTGAAAGCTTGCAAGGAGGTCTAGAAGACCTACTGGGATAACTGGCCGTGGCTGGATTCGCTCGACTTCTCGGCCTAGCTGCTGTGCGTGATAGTCAGGCTTGTCAGCGAGCCGACATTGTGTCGGTCGCTGCGCCTGGAACTCAGGGCTGAGCAAGGCGGAGGCGTGGCGGAGCTGACGTCAGCGTTGATGAGATGAATGACCACGTCGGGGCAACGTCGCGGATGGAGAGTAGGATATGGTGGCTTGGCTTACGGAGTGGTGGTGGACGGCGGAGTGCGGAGGAGAGCAGCCGCGGATGAAGATTTGCTCTTGAAATGATGATACCCACGGACGTTATATGCTGATCACAACTTTTTCAAATAAACATCTTTAACAACCGGGAGATGATATCGCATTTCTAAGGAAAAATTTCCCAACAGCCCGGACGTCAATTGTGGGAAAAGAGATCACATCCGCTGATTTTTATCATCTTCCTTAGGGAAAAATTCAATGGCTCAATCTCTAGTTGCCTTCTGACCAATGATCGATCACCGAAATCTGAGTCTTCATCCCATCTCAAAAATCTCTTCCGTTTTGCTAGCCGGTTATCAGATTGCCACCGAATTGATCTCTTTAGCGTTACCAAATTCCGCTGTTTCCTCTCTAGCTGTTAAAATTCTCGATTTGCCGATCGCAGTTGCCTTTCTCTCCTTTCGAATTATTGACCGAGGCAGAGCTCATGACGGTCAGCTATTTATGGGAGATGATCCTACGTGCGCTTGTCCGTGCATCAGTCCATGGTAGCATCGAAGGGAAGTCACATGATGACTTAAGCTAAAAAAATGCAAATGTGAATAATGCAAGTGATATTTTTATTGTTTTTAGGAGTCGGGTTGACTCCCCATTTTCTTTTGCAACCTAAATGGCTAAATATGTTGCCCAAATTTAGATATCAACAATCTAACAATCTAATTGACACCTAAAATTTCCCTTTTACTCAATCTTCTGACGAGTTAAAAATAATTTCTTGGAGCTAGCCGAAAATAAAGTGATGCCTCATAGGTTTCATTTCATTGAAAGGCAATTGATGACACATGCCATTCGCAAACTACATTTTGTCAGACCCGTGTTTTTGTAATGCAAGCATGATTCTCAAATAATGTGGCAGGTTAGCCACGCCTCACACACAAGGTTGATTGTGTACCTTCGAGACGTGTGTGAGACTTAAAATTAGATGAAGAGGACTATTGACACTATTCATTTAGGTTTTAAATTACATAGAAAATTAGGGATTGATTTTAACCCCTAGCAAAAATCATTTTCATTCAACTACAATGCATAACTAGTATCAACAAAAACTTTAGTTTTTTTAAAAATATTTAAAAAAAAAAAAAAAGCGGAAGAGGGCCGGGGACCGGCCGGAACTCTCGAGACCGAGGACCGACCCGCACAGTGCTGGTCCAGGAATTCTAGAATCAATGACCGACCCAGTCTCCCTGAGAACTGGACCAGGACCGGCAGGGTTGGGCCGGTCTAGGATTGGTCTAGGGTTGACCTTGGACTGATGCTCACCCCTAGCTGACACCAACGCCGCCCCCACTCCAGACCCGCACCACCATCACACGTAGCCACTACCATCGTCTCAGCTTAATTTCATGCCCATCTATCTCTCTCTCTCTCTCTCTCTCTCTCTCTCTCATCTCTTCATCCTCGTCATTCTATACAATGAGAGCTTAACAATGGTGTTGCACCTCGCCATTGAAGAGCTCAACGCCGCCTTGAGCCGTGAACCGCGCGAACAAGGGCATTCCTCTACTTATCTTATTCTGCACCGTCGACAAAATCCATTGAGGGCACACGACACTAGGACTTTTGCAAGGAGAGAGAGCCAGAAAGAAAGAGGGGCTCCGTTTGTCTTAGGGACTGAGATGTACGAATTTTAGTCTTGGGGTTTTCTTTCTTGAGCTACAGTTTCATGCGGATTATGCGAAACATCAGGAATGATTGTGACACATCCCGGCAGCGGCATTAACGCCGCATAACCTCCCCCGTCTTACTACCACTAGTTACAAATTACTTTACTAGTCACGGACAATCTACATCAGAAATTTGCATTGAACACACACTTGAATTACTACTCCAATGGTTGGTTGCATCACTTTTGTACTTCATATGTATTATGGAGTTGTTGCTATGCTAGCCTCCCTAGGTTCGAGATCAATTGGTAAACAATTTCTCTCCAGCTACAAATACAATAGGAACCGCCTTCTACACCAACACATACTGAGGATCCTTACTGTAAATAGTACCTGAAATCAGGACCAAATTAGAAAGGCTGCACAGTCCAATGCAACTTAACAAAGATACGTTGCAATGTCCAATTCAAAGGACGAACAACATGTCGTCCTTCACTGGGGAATTTCACGTATCAGCAAGAATTTACAGTTGAGTGCTTTACATAAATGTATTTGTTAATAGCATCAAGGATGAACGCAACAGCGCTGTTGTAGACCACCCAGTTCATTAACAAATATGCCTTTCATGGAAATGTTATGCTCCAGGATCTTGTAACAAATACGTACAAACTCTTTGGCATCAGATGATCATCCATACCTTGACCTACAGTACAAAAGCACACGTGTTAATTTTCTTAATCATGGTCGCGCTCGGTCGACTGAATCAAAATAAAGCTATAACAACACCATAAGAACCATCATGACCAGATCATTTCTTAATGAATCACCAGTACAAGAGCGGAATGGATTTATGTGTAATTAGCAAGTACCTTGCGGACTGCAATTATGTCAGCAGCGATCAAACCTTTCTAGCACATCTTCTTCTATTGTACTTGCTCCCGAGATTCCAAATTAAAAAGACCCAAGACCCACATCCTACAGAATTAGAGTGAAACATGAATAGTAGCATCACCAAGATTTAGACTGGTGTACAGGACGTACGTTGATATATCAAGGTATTGGCAAAAATCACCAACTCCTGTCAAGGACTAGAAAGTATTCATATCGACTCGTTATCCTTATTCTACACAACGTTTCACCAAAAAAAAAAAAAAGTTGGATCTTACTATATTTAAAAGTAATTGAAGCCTGGGCCAATGAATCCACTCAAAGTATGGGTCCTCCAAAGGTTCTGGCAAGCAAAGGCCGTGATCAATAGTGTTGACACCTAAATTTTGACTTCACATTTAGTCATTTATTGCATAAGAAAATTAGGGATTAATTTTTAAGCCTTAAAAAAATAAAAATAAAAATTGCGTAACATATAATTTTAGGGGCATTATTGCATTTCGCATTGAATCGGCGATGGTGAATAGATTTGAACGAATGATTCTGAGCTTAATTGACATGGAGATATTCGATTCTTTGATGCGACATATCTTTGTTTAAAACAAGAAATAAAGCAAAAGAGAATGAACACTCTGTCAAATATTTGGGTTAACGTGAGAATCGAAAATTCACAATCGAAATAAGATGGAAGGAAATATTGTGCATATCTTCATAGATCCCATTCACGGCTGATTAATTGAGGAAAAAAAGAAAAGAAATAGAAATGGGAAAGAATTTTTGCTGATCTGGTGAATAAATAAACGTGCGGACAAAGGCATCGAAAAGGCCAAATAAAGAAAGATGTCAACATTATTCGGTTGTTTGAGGAAGTAATGGTCTTGTGCTAGATTTGTTCAAAAGGAAAAGGAAAAATATAATTTGAAAGGGGAAGAGACAAAAGGGTAATATATTTTAAATATCTCAAGAAGATTTGGCCTCTTTCCTTGGACCTAAGCTTTCCCTCTCTATATAAGAGGACACCCATTACGAATATAAAAAGAAGAAGAAGGAGGCCACACAATTCCATACGCGGCCACAATTGACGAGAGAGACGACAAGCGAGGGGGGGGGGGGCGTCCACTCAAAAAGTTCTCGGAGAGGACTGGCGAACGATCAAATCAAGAACTAGCCATAAGCCACCTTCCGTGCTGCAAACCCCCAAGCCTGCGGCTGTTCCTGTTGCAACACCAACTCATCGGCCATTCACCGAGCGTGAATCGTCGACATGCTCTCACACCCTGCCAGCAGCTCCCGTGTCTTTGCCACTGACCAACTTTCTGTTCATGGCTGGTTTCATCATTGGTTCAGTGTTGTTACAGACTGAGCTTCGTGCACCACCACCAATTGTGATGTTTAGGGTTAAAATAATCGTTAATTTAACCCGTGAGACAACGGATTATTTTTTCGATTATTTTAATCCTTTATTTGATGAATATCTTGATTAGTTTAGATAAAATATTTATCTGATAATTGCTTGTCTTGAAAAACACTAAAAAAAATCAAAAAATTAAAAATCAAATCTTGCATCGGAGTGTGTGGGTTTAGTAAATTAGGAGTGCATTTTTTAGGATTGCGCTTTTAGATAATTTTTGGAATAGATTAGGATTGATTTTTTTTTAGATAGACTCTTAGATAATGTTTGCACATTTTAATAATCTCATTTTTCTTTAAAGAAAATAGTTTTCTAAGATAGGATAGGGTTTAAGTCAAATTAATCCCTAAATTAAACTAGAAAATTATTCATTTTAGATGATTTAATTAGGTTTCCTTTTTATTACAATTTTTAATAAAAAAACAAAATAAAAGGTGCATGTCAATTAGTTTGCATGGTAGGTTCATTTAATTAGAAATAGCTTGTTAGTAAAATTAGGTCATGTAGTTAAAGTGCATGTTTTAATTTCAAGATAAAAGAAAACCCCAAAAAAAAAAAAATAATTGCTTGCTTTGTGTGTTTAATTCTTTTGATGCAATTTGTTTGATTCATTGAGTGTTTAATAATGATTGAGTACCCATGTGATCACCCTATTACATGATAGTAATTTAGGTTAAAATAAATCCAAGCTGCCTGCAAAAACATTTTTTTGAAAATAAAAAGAATGGTACCGAAAGGGCATTAGAGAAATCTAGTGTAACCGAATCCCCGTACACAAAGTCTCTGGTTTGTATGAGTAAAATATTTCTCCCGTTATTTTACTTAGATGTCTAATCGACCTACCATAAACTGATTAGTGGCAACTTCTAGATAAAATCAATTTGCATGTTAAAAACTTGAACCTAAGTCGCAAATTGGTATGGGCTTAGGAGAGCCCGAGCTAAGTTTAAGACTTAGTAGTCCATTAGCCTAAACTCTAGGTGGTGCACCTGAAATTAAGGTCACGACAACTTGGCGATTCCACTTGGGAGTTGAGTTAAAACTCTTAGTGGACTTAGGCCAATTTTTTTTTTTTTTTTAATGTTTTTGTTTGGCAGCGAGGATACCAGGTACGTTCCTAAGGTGTTAAATGTTCTTGCAGATTGGGAGATATAAAGGTAGTAGTCTTTTCTAACCCTTATCTTGTAGGAAGGTATTGGGATTAATGATTTATTTTTCCTAATTAAAAGTGTTGTTTACATTTAAACTATTGTGCATGTTTTACTGCTTTTAGCACTACACTATTGCATACACAACCTACTGTTGGACTTGGGTTGTGATAGGATTTTCAGAATGGTATTGAGAATGATACTTCCTCCAAGGGGAGACTGCTATGTAGAGGTTGACCTTCTCTTCTCCGAAAGTTTTTCATGGTGTCGAGTATATTTGTCCATATCCGCGAGACTACGTGACTATTGGGCATTCCATTCGACTGAGCCGGAGTTAGGAAGACCTGACACGTTAAATGCGAGACTGCAACGGTCAGATCATCCTCTTAGCTCCACTTTGTTAAGCCGTCTAGATAGAAATCGAGCCTCACACTTCATGCTGAAAGGGCTAGTACGGACACCTAGAGGGGGGTGAATAAGTGTAAATAAAATTTTTTGCAAGACTTAGAAGAAGTAAATTGCCTTTAGAGCATAACTAACTATGAACGTATTCATCTTTGAGGAAACAAATAATGCTACAAATAAAAGTAAGGAATTAAGGAGTTTAGGGAAAGAGAATTAGAACACAAGGTTTATAGTGGTTCGTCTTAGATCAAGCCTACGTCCACTCTCCCGCGCTGACAGCCCACTGACTGGATTCCACTATGAATCAAAAGAGATTTTACAACTTATGATCTTCGACTTTTTCAGTGCAGAGTCTCTACTAGTTTCTCACAAAGTCTCATTAAGTGTTTCTCTCTTTTGTATAAAACTTTCAGCTCGATGAGTGAAAGAGTAAGGAACTGGAAAGCTTCAAACTTTGAAATTTTTCTTTCACGCACTCCTTCGAACAACTGGAAAGTCCGCCTTAAATACTCATTTATGCCTTCACGACCATTGGCACTTTCCAAAGGAATTCTTCCAATCTACCCGTTGAACAGAATCAATTAAGGTGATCTCGAGTCGTTAGATGATTTGTGATGAAAGCCCGTCAATCCTATTCACCCATACAATTAGGATATTGGTTTCTATAAGTAGAATCTTCCAAGTATACTTCGCCTTTCAAAAGATCTTCATATCAGAGTTGATTCCAATAAGAATAATCAATCAAGTAGGTGCTATATCCAGCCATAAGGTTATCCAAAAACCATACGAATTGAATCCTTGAAGATAATCCCGTATCTGGATAAGTCTTCATTCTTCAGTCTGGAAACTGTGGGTGAGTGCAGACTTTGAGATTAAAGTCTAGCGGTCTTTAGACTTTGGCGGTAGAGTCTGGAGTTCTTCAGACTATAACATTTAAGTCTGCAAGTCTTAAGACTAGACTTTTGGAAATGTTTTGTCACTTCAAAACAATAAAAGAGGTTTCCGGCAAAAGAACAGCCCAAGTGCCAAAACTTGGCACGGATGGACACTTAAGTGCAAAAACTTCGGAAAGGTACACTTAAGTGCCGGTTTGGAGTAAAGTGGAAAACTTAAGTGCCACTCCGGCCAAAATCCGGCCAAATTGCTGATGTGGCAATTTTCCGACGAGTTGGTGCAAAACGGCATCGTTTTGCGTGCTGACGTTGCAAGAAAATGCAAAAACGACGTCGTTTTGTGTCTAATGTGTAAATAATTAATATAAAAATTAATTTAATTAAATTTAAACTTAATTTTATTTAAAATATTCTAAAAAATAAAAAACTTAAAATTAAAAAACCTAAAAAATAAAAAAAAACTTAAAATTGAAAAACCTAAAAAATAAAAAACTTAAAATTGAAAACCTAAAAAATAAAAAATAAAAAACTTAAAATTGAAAAACATAAAAAATAAAAACTTACAATTCAAAAACCTAAAAATTAAAATACTTAAAATTAAAAAACCTAAAAAATAAAAAAATTATAATTAAAAAACCTATAAAATAAAAAACTTATAATTAAAAAACCTAAAAAATAAAAAAACTTTAATTAAAAAACCTAAAAAATAAAAAACTTATAATTAAAAAACCTAAAATTAAAAAAAAGAGGGGGAGCCAAAGGGGGCGGCTGAGGGCTAAGCCCTCGCCACCGTCACCTCCCCACCGCCGCCGAGAAGGGCCGGTGACGAGAGGGGGAGGGTCGGCCGGGGTCGTTGGCCCCGGCCGACCGGTGGCGAGGGCCGCGACCCTCGCCCTAGATCTTCACGAGGCCTTGCGGGCCCTTTCTTTCTTCTCGCCGTCGCTGGGAAGGGCCGGCGACGGTGGGGGGAGCATCGGCCGGGGTCGCCGGGCCTTATCCAAGGGTTGCCGGGCCCTAGCCGGGGGCCGGCGACGCCTGGCCGACTAGTGGCGAGGGCCCGCGAGCCCTTGCCCAGATCTGGGGGCGAGGGTTACGGCCCTCACCGGAGGTCGGCCGAGGGCCGGCAACCCCGGTGGACCCTCCCCCTCCGTCGTCGGCCCTTCCGGCGGCGCACAGGAGGCGGTGGCGTGAGGGCTCGGCCCTCGCCCGCCCCCTTCAGCTCTCCACCCCTTTTTTTTCTATTTTAATGTTAGGTTTTTTAATTTTAGGTTTTTTAATTATAATTTTTTATTCTTTAGGTTTTTTAATTATAATTTTTTTAATTTTTTTAGGTTTTTTTAATTTTAATTTTTAAAATTTTTAGGTTTTTTATTTTATTTTAAGTCATTTAGTTTTTAGGTTTTTAATTATAAGATTTTTATTTTTAGATTTGTCAATTTTAAGTTTTTTTATTTTTTAGGTTTTTCAATTTTAAGTTTTTTAGTTTTTAGGTTTTTTAATTTTAAGTTTTTTATTTTTTAGGTTTTTGAATTATAAGTTTTTTATTTTTTAGGTTTGTTAATTATAAGTTTTTTATTTTTTAGGTTTTTCAATTTTAAGTTTTTTAATTTTTGGGTTTTTCAATTTTAGGTTTTTTAATTTTAATTTTTTTAATTTTTAGAATATTTTAAATAAAATTAAGTTTAAATTAAATTTAATTAATTTTTGTATTAATTATTTACACATCAGACACCGAACGACGTCGTTTTTGCATTTTCTAGCCACATCAGTGGGCAAAACGATGCCGTTTTGCACCCAACTCGCCAGAAAATTGTCACGTCAGCAATTTAGCTAGATTTTGGCCAGAGTGACACTTAAGTGTTCCACTTTACTTCGAAATTGGCACTTAAATGTACCATTCGAAGTTTTTGCACTTAAGTATCATTTCGTGGCAAGTTTTGGCACTTCAAGTATCCCAAACTCTGAGTTTTCTCCAGTAATCTCCCCATTTTTGATGGTGACAAAACTTTCCTGCAGATTTAAATAATTTTGACCTACAAAACAATAGTAAAGCAATACGTGATATCTTATAAAAATAAGTTGATTAGGACCTAGATAGCATCGATTCTGCAACCACCGGAAAACATGTTAATCTTGTAAGATAAATAACTATCCAGCCACAATTAGTATCACAAACTTAGTTACTGCAAATGTCAAAAAGATTCAAAGTCAAACAGTATTCAAAAGTCCAAAGTATACCAATTCAAAGTAAGTCCAAAACCAAACCAAAAAGTACCAAAGTCAAACATTAAGCAAAATGTACCCAAAAGATAAGTTAGGTCAAATCTGCACAAACTCTCCCCCTTTTTGTCAACAGCAAAAAGTGGAGAATGACTATAAAAAGAGTTGGGTAAAAATCATGGCTGTTTGGGGATGCGAACGATCTGGAAATCCCCCATAGACTTGACAGTCTCCTCTAGCTTCTTTAAAGTCTCCTTCAGTGGTTGAATGTCCTCACCCTTTGCAGTTTCTTGCACTTGAAGCTTCAGGGCTTGTATCTACTCTTGTAGAGAGTCTGAAGTCAATTTTAAAGCTGTCTTGAGTTCGTCATCTCAAACTCTAAACCATATTGCTGACCTTTCAAATCCAAAAGGATATCCAACAGTCTTTGAAAGTCTGTTGTTGGTTCTATTGTAGCACTAGGTCCAGCCGAATCAGTCCCGGGAGTCTTGAGATGTGAGGGAACATCAGCAGTTCGATCACTAGGACTTGGAGTGGATGCCTCAACATCTGCTTCAGGGTATTGAGAGGCATACACATCCTCTAGATCTGCTTCAGGGTAGTGAAAACAGGTGAAGAAGTACCTCTTTTGTCAGTTGCTCCCCATGTTTTTATGCCTTCAGGTGCAGAAAAGAATTCATCTTCCTATTCTTGCTCTTCTTCAACACCCAAGTGATATTTTTCTCTTTCTTCTCCTGCAGTTTCTCTCCTTGTTCCCAGTCATCTAACAAGGATACAACAAATGTTGGCTCAAGAGAATCATCTTGACCCTCTTCTTCTTCATCTCTTCCTCTTTCTTCTCTTTCTTCATTTCTCTTCTCTGTCTCTTCTCTTTCCATGTTCTCTCTGTCCTCTGTCTCCTCAAAACTAACAAAGCTCCTTAAATTTCTTAAGACAAAAGCGGAGAGAGTGATATCGTCCTCATATTCTTCGTCCTGCAAGATAAGGGCTCTCCTCTTCTTGATTGGTGCGCTCATGGGCTCTTTGCCTTTCCTCTTCTTCGCTATAGAGTCTTGTTTAGTTTTGGTAGGAGATTTCTCCTTCAGGCGCTCCAATGCCTTATTCAGCTCCTTCAGTCTCATTTTTTAAACCATCTTCAGTCCAACCACCATTGGAGCAATGGTTCGAACACACAGAGTAGGAGGAAATTGAATGTTGAAATGTCTGAATAGTCGAGTAACAAGTGCAGAGTAAGGTAGTTGCCCCTTGTCCTTCACAACTGTCCTATACATGTGCATTAGGATAGTATGAGGCAGTGAGAACTTGAATCCGATGTTGATTGCATACATCAGCTTTGTTTCTAAGCGAGAGACATCAGTTTTTTAAGTGGATTTGGATCTGATGCAGTTGATTACAATCTTGTGAAGCAAAATATTGGAGGTAGTCATTCTAGAGTAAGAACTCCTGCCTTCAGCAAACCTGTCCCGAATAAGAGCCAATGTTGTGTGACCAACAGATACATTGATTGGTTGGAAACTTCCTATTTCCACACAAATTAAATCTGCCAAGGTTTCTACATCCACCACAAATTCTTTGTTCCTAACTGTAAAAGAAAATCTATTTGCATCTAGAAAAGACGGATTTGAATAGAAATAGGCAGTTAATTCAGGGTAGGCGATAGATGTCTCTGAACAAAATTGTTCAAGTTGAAGGAGAGCAAACTTCTCCCTCAGTTTCACCTTCAAAGAATTAAGAAAATCGAAGTCCACACTTCTAGGGTTCATCACCCCTCTCTTCAGCAGTTTCGAATAAGTCTTCTTGTGGTCCTTAGAACGAAATAAGTTCGTCCCCTCACCACGAACATTTGCAGCGACGCCCATCCTAGGCTGAAAATTTGTGTACATTCTTTCATCATCACCCTTCCCTTCAGGCTGATTAAAAATTTTGAACCGTGGGTCACTTGGAAAGTTGGCAAAAGTCCTTGCTGCCAAACCTACAGGCACAATGCCCATCATTTCCATAGATTGCAAGAACAAAGTTTCGTTCTTGTACCCTCTCTCTCGTAAAAACTCATCGATGAAAGTCATCATAGTACTACCTTCCTTTAACTTAAAGTAGACTTTAAAGAGAAATTTGGGTTTTAGCGTTCTTACGGGTTCAACGTCTTCAATAATCTCTTCTTCTGCTTGTTGCTGCGGAGGAACTTGTGTCCCTTGCTGTGAAGATTGACGCTGTTGAGAATGTTGTTTTTGTTGCTGTTGTTGCGGAGGAGAATCTTCTTCCTTGGTTAAGTCAAAGTGGGTAGGACCGTCTAGCATGTGCTGTGGTCCCTTGTTCGTAATTCTAAAAGACTTCATCTGGAAAGACATTGTCACTGTCTTGGAGGATTTCTTAAACTCGTTCGTTGAAAAATGTGAAAGCTTTTTGGATCAAACTCGAGAGAAAATGAGAGAAAGTAGGATCTCTGTATTCTAGGGTTTGAGTGAGTGTAAACGGGGAAGAATAATTTCTACGGTATATAAAGCAGGTGAAACGGGGTGTACGAATCGTCAAAAAGTAAAAACTGCCTTTTTCGAAAATGAAAAACTGCCATAAATTCAAAACTCGAAAAGTATAATTTCTAAAAATAAAATAGGCAAGTAGCGATTCAAAAATCAACATACCTTTTCAAAATTTCATCCTAAAATTAAATTATTTGTGTTGAGAAAGAATTAACTTACAGTCGTAACTATTTGGACGTTTTTTGTCTGATCATCTTCAGACTTTAACCGATAGAAGATATGATGTTCAGTCTGGTGCGAATAGACTCAAATAGGCTTTTCTCCAGTGGCTTTGTAAATATGTCTACCAACTGGTTCTTCGAGTCAATGAATTGAATCACAACTTCTCCATTCTGAACATGATCTCTAATGAAATAATGTCGAATTTCTATATGTTTTGCCCTTGAATGAAGAATTGGATTCTTTGTGAGATTGATGGCACTGGTGTTGTCACATTTGATCTCGGTACATGATTCTTCAATTCCAAAGTTTCTTAACTGTGGCCTTATCCACAAGATTTCAAAACAATAGCTCCCAAAAGCCACATATTCTGCTTCAGCTGTTGAAAGAGCTACGGTATTTTGCTTTCTTGAAAACTAGGATACCAGCTTGTTGCCCAGCAGTTGACAAGTACCAGAAGTACTCTTTCTATCAACTTTACATCCTGCTAAATCTGCGTCTGAATATCCAAGGAGAGTAAAGTTTTCTTCTTTGGAATACCACAAACCTAGCTTTGGAGTAGTTGCAACGTATTTGATGATGCGTTTTGCAGCACTTAAGTGAGATTCTTTGGGATTTGATTGGAATCTAGTACAGATATAAACACTAAACAAAATGTCAGGTCTAGATGAAGTAAGGTAAAGAAGTGAACCAATAATGCTCTTATAAAACTTCTGGTCTACACTCTTTCCTCCTTCATCTTTATCAAGTTTTGAAGAACTTGACATTGGTGTCTCTGTCTTTTTGCAATTCTCCAATCCAAACTTCTTGATGAGGTCATTTGCATATTTCTCTTGGTGAATAAAAATACCTTTGTTTGACTGTTTAACTTGCAATCCTAGAAAGAAATTTAACTCACCCATCATACTCATCTCGAATTCATCGTGTATACATCTAGAGAACTTCTTGCATAGATTTTCATTAGGTGATCCAAAAATGATATCATCAACATAAATTTGAACAAGTAGAAAATCTTTACCTTCTCTTTTAATGAACAAGGTAGTATCTATCTTACCTTTAACAAAACCATTTTGAGTTAGGAATTTACTTAACCTTTCATACCAGGCTCGAGGTGCTTGCTTCAGTCCATATAGGGCCTTTTTCAATCTGTAGACTGAGTCTGGCTTTCTTGGATCTTCAAATCCAAGTGGTTGTTCCACATAGACTTCTTCTTGGATGAATCCATTTAGGAATGCACTTTTTCCATCCATTTGGAATAACCTGAAATGTTTATAGTAAGCAAAATGTTCTTTGGGATGAAATTCTAAATGCAAGTGCACGTATCGAACAAGTAATATAATGATGAGAAAAAGTATCATCCCACGGAGATCGATGATTAATAAACCTAATTAAATACTAAAATAGATTAATTCTAAAATTTATCTAACAAATCAAAATATAATTAAGAATAAATTAAAAACAAAATTTGAAGACTAAATGCAGTAAATCAATCAGATAAATATGTTAGAGCATCCGATTTCACCATAACCACTAGATATGAATTTCAGATTGTTGTGAATACAAGAACGATATCAAACATGTGATAGCGGAATTTCCTAATCTATTTACTATCCTATCTCTAGGTATAGCAAACCTACTCAGCTTATTAATCCACTATATCTCTATGTGAATTAAAATAAACATGAGTGCATTAAAAACTATGAATATTCCCGGTTTACAATGAGTCTTTTGGATCACCTTATCACCGAAAGCTACACAAATAACGCGGTATATTTCTATCCACGTTTAATTCATGGTTATATATTATAATGAGCAATTGCATATTATCACCTCTCAGTCTCAAACATGCACATCAAATCATTCAAGTGGTGGCTAGTCACTCAAAAGCATTAAACACAATAATATATAACTCACATGAATGAAATCAATTGTAAAACATAAAAATCATGAAATTCATATCATCATGGTTAGGCTACATCGTAGCCCTAACAAAAGAAAATTAGAACATAGTAGAATAAGAAATAAAAATAAAAATATAGATCAAACCCAGCATCTTGAATCAAAGACAAGAATTCTGTCACCACTTTTGTCTTCTCTTCAAAATACTTGAAAAACTCTCAGAAGAATAAACGATCTAACCAAAAACCTAGCTCTCTCTCTCTGTTTCCTATTTATAGGAAATCTAAAAATATCTATCTCCCAATGCTTGTAGATAACATTAGGGAACAAAATCAAGAATTTCCTGATTTGATATCCATCTTCCATTGCTGCTTTTATTTGAATTCTGATAGTTGCCATTCTTTTCCTTATCTTCTCCATATCTCATTATTCTGCATAAACAAGGAAAATTCAAATAATCAGAAGGAAATCCAAATATTTTCTCATAGATAATGCATTAATTGTTGCCTAAAATAGGTAAAATAACTCTATTTTTATAGAGTTATCAAACCCCCAAACTTAACATTTTGCTAGTCCTCGAGCAAAAGTAAGACATAACACATACTCAACCTAACAACCTTCTCCATGACATCTTTCCATAATTGCTCAAATTCACAATTCAAAGAAAAACACAAATTTCATCCAAACATTGAAATCGATTTATAAGTTAAGACCAATTCTAACTATATGATCCAAGTGTGTGTGTGAGAGTCCTCATCTTTTTCGAATTATATGCAATCCAAATAAATTCACATTGACATGCAACCTCTCAAAAATTCTCAATAATTATGACCAAATCTCATAGGTTTGCTTTTCATTCCTCTCTCCACTAATGTAAGCTAATTATCCAACCAAAAATCAATAGGACTTTTCTCGGGTTGTAATGTAAGGCTGGGCTAAAGGTGAGATAACGGGAATTTTAAGCTCAAATCACCCATCAACACGTTGATTTCTAGGATCTAATTAGAGCCAATGTCACTGTCCAATTTCACTCCTTCAAGATAATTTTTCTGCCACCATATATCATCATTCTTTTTTTTTTTTTTTTTTTTTTTTTTTTTTTTTTTTTTTTTGAATTGCTTTATGGTGGAGTTTCTCCCAAAGTCCCTCCTAATATAACATGAAAATTTCCAACCCATTGAGTATCCAAAAGGCTCACTCAATTGAAAGTTGGATAGGGAACCATAAAAGCAATTTTTTTTTGACAATACACCCCAAACAACCATAGCAATCACTTTTTTTTTTTTTTTTTTTTTTACTCCATCATTCCTCCCAAATTTCTATCAAGCTCAAATAATTTTTTATCCCAAAAGAAAATCAACGTGTTCATAGGGCATGGGATAATGATATAATTTGATAACGGCTAGGCTAAACATATATGGGTGCCAATGAAAAATTGGGTAATAATTAAGGCTCAACGGGGTGACTAGGGATAAATAAATAGGGTTGGCTTGAAAGGCTCAATCGATCCAAAAACTGCCTAAATCATTTTCTCAATTAGATTTAGCTTAGGATTTCGCCTCAAGAGAAAATCAAACAAATTCTAAGATTTGGGTGAAATTTAAGAAAATCACATATTTCACATGAATGTTCTCTAGATTTACACATAATTCAAAAATTAAGGACTTTTAGTGCTCAGTAAGTGGATCAACATAATCAGAATTAAGATTAACTCACACATCAATTGCAAGTTTAAATAAAATTTAAATTTTCCTAAGAATCGCAAAAATTCACAACCAAGAAAGCAATCATGATAAAAAAAATTATCCAAAAATTTGTCTCCCCCCAAACTTGAATGAAGCAGTGTCCTCAATGCGAAAAATAGAAATAGGAAGAAGAAAACTCCCTTGGTTGTAGGATAAGTCCATAGATGATCTTGATGATTAAACTCTTGAAAGGTGCTCCCTAAAAATTAACCTGGATAAAACAGAGAAAAGTTAATGTTTTTTTTTTTTTTTTTTTTTTTTTTTTTTTTTTTGCAAAACATAAACTTAAAAATAAATAAAAACATAATTAAAATGCTTGGGTTGCCTCCCAAGAAGCGCTTGCTTTATAGTTTTCAGCCAAACTATCTAGATGTCGCTATTTTGAAGGATGAAGTTCAATGGTGGTCTTTCGCTTGTTGTAACCACCTTCAAAGTAGGGTTTCAAATGTTAACCGTTCACTTTGAATGTGCCCTTAGTGTCATGCGCAACTTCAACTGTTCCATATGAGAATACCTGTGTAAAAGGACCAGACCATCGAGACCGCAACTTTCCTAAAAAAAGTTTAAGACGAGAGTTATAAAGTAAGACATTTTAACCAATTTTAAACTCTCTTATGAATATGTGCTTGTCATGCCATCTTTTTGTACGCTCCTTGTACAACT
The DNA here is from genome assembly GCA_014182375.1 of Eucalyptus virginea. Lineage (NCBI taxonomy): Eukaryota > Viridiplantae > Streptophyta > Magnoliopsida > Myrtales > Myrtaceae > Eucalyptus > Eucalyptus virginea. The sequence continues at coordinate 6,241,840 of CM024520.1, read as the reverse complement.
TAGAATTTTCATAGGCCTCATTGCGAAATTCCTCCAATTCATTCAGTTGCAATAATCTTTCTTCACCTGCAAACTGCATATCAAAATTCAGAAATTTCAATGCCCAATATGCTTTATGCTCTAATTCCACTGGTAAGTGACAAGCCTTTCCAAACACTAGCCTAAAAGGAGACATCCCAATTGGAGTTTTGAACGCTGTCCTATAGGCCCAATCTTTCCTAGAGGCATTCACTGTTTTTTCTAAAATTCTCTTGATTTTCCTATTTGAAATCTCTACTTGACCACTAGTCTAAGGATGATAAGGGGTTGCAACCTTATGTGTGACTCCATACTTACTCAAAAGTGTTTCAAACTGTTTGTTGTAAAAATGTGTTCTCCTATCACTTATGATTGCCTTAGGAGTGCCGAATCGGGTAAAAATATTTTTTTTCAAGAATTTGACCACAACTTTAGCATTATTTGTTGGCAATGCTACAGCTTCTACCCACTTAGACACATACTCCACAGCCACTAAAATGTATAAATTTCCATAAGAAGGTGGAAAGGGTCCCATGAAATCAATACCCCAAACATCAAATAATTCACACACAATAATGTTGTTTAAAGGCATCTGATTTTTTTTTTTTTTAAATATTTCCAGTTCTCTGACACCTATCACATGAAGCTACATAGGAGTATGCATCTTTAAAAAGTGTAGGCCAATAAAATCCAGATTGTAAAATCTTAGCTGCAGTTTTTGTGGCACCAAAATGGCCACCTGTCTCTCCATCATGACAATGATGTAGAATGTTTGCCTTCTCTTCATTTGGAACACATCTCCTTATGACTTGATCTGCACATACTTTAAACAAGAAAGGTTCTTCCCAAAAATAATTTTTAACATCAGAAAAGAATTTTTTCTTCTGTTGATATGATAATTTAGGAGGAAGAACATTACTTACCAAATAATTTACAAAGTCAGCATACCAAGGAATTGACTTGATGGAAAAAATTTTCTCATCAGGGAACTCTTCCAAAATTGGTCTTACCTCTTCCTTTGAATTTGGAATTCTTGATAAGTGATTTGCAATTAGATTTTCAGTCCCCTTCTTATCTTTGATTTCCAAATCAAATTCTTGCAGCAATAGAATCCACCTGATCAACCTGGGTTTTGATTCTTTCTTTTCAAGCAGATACTTAAGAGCAGAGTGGTCAGAATAAACTATAACTTTTGAGCCAATTAAATAAGAACGAAATTTATCAAAAGCAAATACTACCGCCAAAAGTTCATTTTTCTGTTGTTGAATAATTCAATTGTGCACCTGACAAGGTTCGACTGGCATAGTATATGGTTCGAAAAATTTTATTCTTCCTTTGTCCCAAAACAGCTCCTACTGCAGAATCGCTAGCATCACACATCAGCTCAAAAGGTAAATCCCAATTTGGTGCTGCCATAATTGGTGCTGATATTAACTTCTCCTTTAAAGTGTTAAAAGCCTGCATGCATTCAACAGAAAAATTAAAAGGAGCATCTTTTTCCAAAAGATTAGAAAGAGGTTTAGCAATTTTTGAAAAATCTTTTATAAATCGCCCTGTAAAATCCTGCATGCCCCAAAAATCCCTCGACAAGTTTCACAGATGTTGGCGGAGGTAATTTTGCAATGACCTCCACTTTGGCTCGATCGACTTCTATTCCGTTTCGAGAAATTTTATGCCCGAGCACTATTCCTTCCTGCACCATAAAGTGACACTTCTCCCAATTCAAAACAAGGTTAGTCTCCTCACATCTTTGTAAGACCAAAGCCAAATTATTTAAACAAGAATCAAATGATAGGCCAAAAACGGAAAAATCATCCATGAAAATCTCAATATATTTTTCAACCATATCAGAGAAAATAGCCATCATGCATCTTTGAAAAGTAGCTGGTGCATTACAAAGACCAAAGGGCATTCTTCTAAAAGCAAAAGTACCATAGGGACAAGTGAAAGTAGTTTTCTCTTGATCTTCTGGTGCAATAGGAATCTGATTATACCCCGAATATCCATCCAAAAAGCAATAAAATTCATGCCCTGCAAGTCTTTCTAACATCTGATCAATAAATGGTAAAGGAAAGTGATCTTTTCTAGTGGCATCATTCAATTTTCTGTAATCCATACACACACGCCACCCAGTAACTGTTCTAGTTGGAATCAATTCATTGTTGTCGTTTTTCTGAACAATCATACCACCTTTCTTTGGCACAACTTGTACAGGACTTACCCAAGAACTATCAGAGATAGGATAGATGATACCTGCATCAAGTAGCTTAATTACCAGCTTTCACTACTTCTTGCATCTTCGGGTTCAAACGCCCGAGGTTGGATAGTGGGTTTATATTGCTCCTCCATCAAAATTTTGTGCATGCAAATTGAAGGACTAATTCCCTTGATATCAGCTATTTTCCATCCAATTGCACATTTATGCTCTCTTAATACTCTGAGCAATTTCTCCTCCATCAAATCTGTCAAAGAAGAAGATATAATTACCGGTAAAGAAGAAACTCCATCTAAATAAGCATATTTCAAATGAGAAGGTAAGGGTTTGAGTTCAAGAATTGGAGGCTCTTCAATTGATGGTTTAGGCTTTGTAATGTGTTGTCCCAACTCCTCAAATTTAATTGCCTTTTGCCTTGAATATGGTGGAATTGCCTCCATGAAATTTGCGTACTCCTTTATCTCCTCATTCTGAATATCTTTGTCCCTTGGTTGAATCAGACATGCTTCAAGTGGATCTTCAAAAATATTTTCCTGAAAAACCTTATTCACCAACTTGTCAACTGTCTCAACTCTAAAACAAGAATTATCATCAGATGGATATTTCATTGCTTTAAAAACATTAAATGAAACAAGATCATCTTGAACTCTAAGGATCAACTTCCCTTGTTGTACATCAATAAGAGCTCTTCCTGTTGCTAGAAAAGGTCGACCTAAGATAAGTGGTACCTCAAAATCTTCCTCCATGTCAAGAACTATGAAATCTTTAAGAAAGATAAATTTGTCAACTTTTACCAAAACATCTTCCACAATACCTCTCGGATATTTAATTGATCGATTAGTCAGTTGAAGTGATATTGTGGTTGCTTTTACCTAGTCCAATCCTAATTTCTTGAAAACTGAATAAAGCATCAGATAAATACTTGCACCTAAATCACATAATGTTTTTTCAAAGTAAGAATCCCCAATAGTGCAAGGAATAGTAAAACTCCCTGGATCTTTTAATTTCGGAGGCAATTTGTTTTGTAGGATGGCTGAACACTCCTCATTTAACTTCACAGTTTCATAATCCTCCAGTTTCCTTTTGTTTGCCAAAATCTCCTTCAAAAATTTTGCATAACTAGGCATTTGCGCTAAAGCATCTGCAAAAGGAATGTTAATGTGCAATTTTTTAAATACATCAAGAAATTTAGAAAATTGCTTATCTATTTTGTGTTCTTGGAGTCGCCGAGGGAATGGAATTGGCGGCACATATGGCTTGGGATTATCTGGAAAAAGTTTACTCTTGCTTGTCTCCTTTGATTGTTTATTGATCACCTCTTCTTTTGTCTCTGAAAATCTCTTCTTCTCCACTTGTTTACCACTTCTCAAGGGTAATAGCCTTTATCTTTTCAATTGGATTTTCCTTTGTGTTGTTAGGCAAAGAACCCTATTGTTTCCCTAACATCATGTTTGTTAATTGAACCACTTGCATCTCCAAATTTCTGATTGAAGCCTCTTGGTTTTGAAATCTCACATCCGTGCTTTTGATGAAGTCATGAGTCGTATTAGCAAGTTTGGTGACTATATCTTCCAAATTTGACTTTGTCTCTTCTGATTGTTTGAATCCTTGTGGTCTCGTCACATTCTGATTGTTCCATGAAAAATTTGGATGATTGCGCCATCCCGGATTGTATGTGTTGGAGTAGGGATTATTCTGTGACCTGTTAAAATTCCCAACAAAGTTAGAATTTTCACTAGATTGTTTAAAAGTATTACCTACCTGACACTCTATGCTAACATGTCCTCCACCACAAAAATCACATGTCAAATTGTGAATTTTCATGGCTGAAACACTCATATTATCTAGCTTTTTGTTGAGTGTTTCAAATTGTGCAGCAATTGCAGCAAAAGCATCCACTTCATGAACTCCGCTAACTTTTCGCATTGGTAATCTCTCAGTAGGCCACTGATAACTATTGGATGCCATCTCCTTTAATAGATTGTAGGCTTCTTCTGGTGTTTTATTATTTAAAGTCCCCCTGCAGCTGCATCAATCATAGAATGAAGATTTGCACTAGAGCCATTATAAAAAGTTTGTACCTGCATCCATACGGGTAGTCCGTGATGTGGGCATCTCCTAAGAAATTCTTTGAATCTTTCCCATGCTTCATATAATGATTCATTATCCATCTGCATAAAATTAGTAATATCGTTACGCATCTTCGCAGACTTTGCAAGTGGAAAGAACTTACCAAGAAATTTCTGAGCCATATCATTCCATGTAGTAATTGATCCTGTAGGAAAAGAAGAAAGCCAACTTTTAGCTTTATCTCTAAGAGAGAATGGAAATAATCACAATCTAATAGCATCATCTGTAACTCCATTATATTTAATGGTGTCACATATTTCAAGAAAAGCATCGATGTGAGCATTTGGATCATCGCTTGGTAGTCCACTGAATTGCACCGATTGTTGAAGCATCTGAATAAGTGACGGCTTAATCTCAAAGTTGTTTGCTTGGATTGCAGATCTTCTGATACTTGATGTGGTGCCTTGAACTGTTGGCGCAGCATAATCTCTTAAGAGTCTACGTGGATTTTCATTATCACCGTCTGCCATCTTAGCGTGATTTCTCTGTTCTCTTAGTCGCCTTTTGAATGTACGCTCGATTTCTGGATCAAGTTCAACAAGTTTCCCTTGTTGGCTACGTGTCATAAACCGATGTACACCCTGAAAAATAAAACAAAACGAAAGCTAGATTAAACTTAGAATTATCTGGTATCAATATTAATTAGTATTAAACAAACGATCCCCGGCAACGGCGCCAAAAACTTGTTCGTGAAATTCTAAACGCAAGTGCACGTATCGAACAAGTAATATAATGATGAGAAAAAGTATCGTCCCACGGAGATCGATGATTAATAAACCAATTAAATACTAAAATAGACTAATTCTAAAATTTATCTAACAAATCAAAATATAATTAAGAATAAATTAAAAACGAAATTTGTAGACTAAATGCAGTAAATCAATCAGATAAATATGTTAGAGCATCCGATTTCACCATAACCACTAGATATGAATTTCAGATTGTTGTGAATACAAGAACGATATCAAACATGTGATAGCGGAATTTCCTAATCTATTTACTATCCTATCTCTAGGTATAGCAAACCTACTCAGCTTATTAATCCACTATATCTCTATGTGAATTAAAATAAACATGAGTGCATTAAAAACTATGAATATTCCCGGTTTACAATGAGTCTTTTGGATCACCTTATCACCGAAAGCTACACAAATAACGCGGTATATTTCTATCCACGTTTAATTCATGGTTATATATTATAATGAGCAATTGCATATTATCACCTCAGTCTCAAACATGCACATCAGATCATTCAAGTGGTGGCCAGTCACTCAAAAGCATTAAACGCAATAATATATAACTCACATGAATGAAATCAATTGTAAAACATAAAAATCATGAAATTCATATCATCATGGTTAGGCTACATCGTAGCCCTAACAAAAGAAAATTAGAACATAGTAGAATAAGAAATAAAAATAAAAATATAGATCAAACCCAGCATCTTGAATCAAAGGACAAGAATTCTGTCACCACTTTTGTCTTCTCTTCAAAATACTTGAAAAAACTCTTAGAAGAATGAAAAAACGATCTAACTCAAAAACCCTAGCTGCTCTCTCTTCCTATTTATAGGAAATCTAAAATATCTATCCCCCAATGCTTGTAGATAACATTAGGGAACAAAATCAAGAATTTCCTGATTTGATATCCATCTTCCATTTTTGCTGCTTTTATTTGAATTCTGATAGTTGCCATTCTTTTCCTTATCTTCTCCATATCTCATTATTCTGCATAAACAAGGAAAATTCAAATAATCAGAAGGAAATCCAAATATTTTCTCATAGATAATGCATTAATTGTTGCCTAAAATAGGTAAAATAACTCTATTTTTATAGAGTTATCCAAAATTGAGAGGAAATATTACTCTCAATTAAGAGGGTTCTAGCCATCTCCTGCAAGGATCTATTATTTCTTTCCACAACCCTATTTTGTTCCGGAGTATATGGAGAGGAGAAAACATGCTGGAAACCAGATTCATCACAGAATTTTGCAAAGTCTTGACTTTCAAACTCACCTCCATGGTCTGTCCGTATGCTTGAAATAACATATCCTTTTTCATTCTGAACTTTCTTGGCGAGCTTTAAAAAGTGAGAAAAGGCTTCAGACTTACTTGCCAGGAAGTAAACCCAAGTAAAGCGAGAGTAATCATCCACGATTACTAGGCAGTATCTCTTTCCACAAATGCTTTGAGTTCTGGTTGGTCCAAAGAGGTCCATATGCAGAAGCTGCAAAGCTTGATTAGTAGAAACTTGATTTATAGGTTTAAAAGAACTTCTAACGTGTTTTCCTAAAACACATGGCGTGCATAATTCAAACTTTTGATAAGTCAGGTTAAGGAGTCCACGAACAAGCTTCTTAAAGGAGATCTTGGCAATCTGCTTCATGTTCACAAGGCTAAGCTTTCGATGCCAAATGTTTGCTTCATCTTGAATGAATATTAGACACTGAGAACTTTTTGATTTTATATCCAGAAGATAAATATTCCCATGTCTTCGTCTAGTGAAAGATTGAGAGAAATCTTTACTAGTTCCCGAACAAATGCCTTCTTGGAATTTAATTTTGAATCCGGTATCGCATAGTTGAGTTATGTTGAGTAGATTGTAATTCAATCTTTTCACTAAGGAGACATTGTTGATTGTGAGACTTCTAATTTTCACAATTTCACATTCAACAATTCTTCCTTTACTGTTTCCACCAAAAGAAATTTTTCCACTATTTATATGAACAAGCTTTATAAAACAACTTGAATCTCTTGTCATGTGTCTCGAACAGCTACTATCCAAATACCATTTGATCTTATTTTTGATAGTGACCTGCAATTATAAAAAGAACTCAAGCTTTCTTTGGTACCCACATTTTCTTGGGTCTAGGGGAGTTAGTGTTAAAAACAGTTTTTGCCCAATCCCTCTTAACAAGTCTCCAAACCTTGAGATATTCCTTCTCGAAATGTTCTGAGTTGTTACACTTTGAATATTTGAGAGCACTTCAGCCAACAGGTTTTATAAAAACATTTTGAAAATGATTTCTGTAAAATGTTTTTATGGGTCTTTGTTTGATTCTTTCCTTTACTTTTGGAAAATCAATTAGAGGAATGGTTTCTGGATGTCATACCCAAACCAGATTTGTTAAAGTAAGGCCTTTGTACAGAAAGAATCTTTTCCAACTTCTTAGATCCTTTTGAAAACCTTTTTGTGATATTTGAAATGTCCTCTTTCAAAAAAGCATTTTCCTTCGAAAGAGAATTTGTGCTTTCTTTCAAATCAACGAAACTTTTATCCAAATTTTCAAACTTTTCTTTCCAAAAGGTTTCCTGTTGCTTTAGTTTAGAATTCTCCCTCTTCAGCTCGGAAATCCTTTTAAAAGATGTTTTGAGATTAAGATAGAGTTCATCTATATACTTCGAGACTTTAATAGGAATTTTTAAATTGTTAACCTCGATTTCTTTGTCTGAGTTTGAGTCTGAATTTGTTTCAGAGTCTGAGTCTGATTCTGAATTTGCCATTAGACATATATTGGTGTATTCTTCATCACTTTCCTCGCATTCAGTGTCACTCCATGTCTATACTTTGAGAGCCTTTTTGTATTTCTCTATTTTTCCTTTCTTTTTCTTCAGCGGAGAGGGGTTGGGTACGATGTGCTCCTTTTTCTTATAATCGAAGCATATCACATATTTGTTGGTCTCATTGTCCTCGTTGATTTCTTCTAAAATTTTTGAGTGCTCTACTTCTTCCAGTTAAATCTTCTTCCTTTCTTGTTTAGCTTCCTGAATTTCCTTATCATGAGTGCTAGCTCTTCATCGTCCATGTCATATTCTGAATCTGTATTATCAAAATCATCGTTAGATTTTAAAACAATCGACTTCTTATCTTTGGGATCTTCTTCCTCATTGATTTGCTCCACTTCCTATGATTGAAGTGTGCCTACTAATTCGTCTACTAAGAGAGGCATGATCCTCTGGGTTTCTCTTGTTGAAGTCTTCACGTGATTCCAGTCTTTGGAGAGTCCACGCAACAATTTATTGACCTTCATTGGTCTTGAGATTTGTTGTCCTTGATATGCTAGGCCGTTTACAATCTCTGTGAAACGACTGAACATGTCAATGATGGATTCTCTTGGCTTCATCTTGAAGGCTTCAAACTGTCCGAGTAGGATATTGATTTTTGTTTCTTTAACTCGATTAGTTCCTTCATAAGTGACATGCAACCTATCCCAGACTTCTTTTGTTATTTCACAAGATGAAATTCTATTATACTCAGTAAGAGATAAAGCACAGTATAAAGAGTAGATGGCTTTAGCATCAAGAGCTTGTCTCTTGGTTATTTCTACTTGTATCAATTCTCTAGTATTTGCAACTTCCTTTCCTAAGGTTGATGTAGCTTTGGGAATAATCCCTTTTTATACCACATCCCATTCCAGGGGATCTTTAGATCTCATGAATGCCTTCATCTTGCTTTTCCACACATTATATTCCTTCCCATCAAAGTAAGGATGTCTGATGTTGCTTTGGCCTTCAACCAAACCTAGAGCCAAAATATTAGCCATAAATCTTTAGCTTAAGAAGTAAAAAACACTTCAAAACATAAGCACACAAGCTCTGATACCAATTGAAAGGGCTAGTACGAACACCTAGAGGGGGGTGAATAGATGTAAATAAATTTGTTTGCAAGACTTAGAAGAAGTAAATTGCTTTTAGAACATAACTGACTATGAACGTATTCAGCTTTGAGGAAACAAATAAAGCTACGAATAAAAGTAAGGAATTAAGGAGTTCAAGGAAACAGAATTAGAACACAAGATTTATAGTGATTCAGCTTAAATCAAGCCTACGTCCACTCTCCCGCACTGACAGCCCACTGGCTGGATTCCACTATGAATCAAAAGAGATTTTACAACTTGTGATCTTCGACTTTTTCAGTGAAGAGTCTCTACTGGTCTCTCACAAAGTCTCTACTGATCTTCAACTTGAGCTCAATGAGTGAAAGAGCAAGGAACTGGAAAGCTTCATACTTTGAAATTTTTCTTTCACGCACTCCTTCGAACAACTGGAGAGTCTGCCTTAAATACTCCTTCATGCCTTCATGACCTTTGGCACTTTCCAAAGGAATTCTTCCAATCTACCCGTTGGATAGAATCAATTAAGGTGATCTCGAGTCGTTAGATAATTTGTGATGAAAGTCCATCAATCCTGTTCACCCATACAATCAAGATCTTGGTTTCCATAAGTAGAACCTTCCAAGTATACTTCGCCTTTCAAATGATCTTTATATCAAAGTTGATTCCAATAAGAACAATCAATCAAGTAGGTGATATATCCATCCATAAGGTCATTCAAAAACCATACGAATCGAACCCTTGAAGATAATCCCGCATCTGGATAAGTCTTCATTCTTCAGTCTAGAAACTGTCAGTGAGGGCAGACTTTGAGATTAAAGTCTGGCGGTCTTCAAACTTTGACGGTAGAGTCTGGAGTTCTTCAAACTATAACACTTAAGTCTGCAAGTCCTAAGACTAGACTTTTGAAAATGTTTTGTGAGCTTCAAAAAAATAAAGGAGTTTTCTCTAACACATGTGTGTGTCTACATGATTTTCATCCCTTTCCGATGAAAGTAAGTTGTCTAAATTCTCACTTTGCAATTTTGTCGGTCCATGACATAAGGTTTCGTCGGCAGTCTTGTTTTATATGCGATGGGGAAAATCATCGTACAGTTCATTTCCACTTTTGAGGTTTCAAATAATACCATATGGTCTTGGAAGAAGGGGTCAAGGCATTTGGAACCCTATTGAAGCCCCTTGGAGGTCTCGTTCTGCTAGATTAGGACACCATGGAAGAGGTGGAGAAAATTCTGGAGGACAGAGACAAAAAAGACAAAACTTGCCACCTGAGCAGGGGCGAGGGAGGCAAAACACGTCACCTCCCAACATTCGCAAGACGTTCTGTGGCATCGAGAAATTTCGACGATATCCGAGTACGTGACGGCCGTGAGTAATTGAGGGGAGTATCGTTGGTACCACATTTGGCCTAGTCACATCGCCACTCGACGTCCCGAAACATTTACTTTCGGAGAAAAAGAAATTCATCTTTGAATGGCCATATGGACAATTGCACCAACGGCCACGTTATATTATCTCTTGGACCAAACCTTTCATGTACATATTTCTTTAAACGAGACTACACAACTATACCAATTAAGTATATATGGAATAAGAGAGGAATTTGGACATTGGTCAATTAATTTTTTTGAGTGCCGAAGGGATGAAATTCGGCTATGCATGAGGAACATGCATGCCGCGCGAAGAGGAGGAATCGTCCCCGCCTATTGCTGCCCAAATCCTTCTCCCATTTAGTCGACATAATTAGTCAACCATGGAGATGGAAGTTGACTGAGGTGTGGCCAGCAACAGCCACGTTGCTTCGGTGTGTGCTGCCAACGAAGACCAAGACAATCCCAGCTAAAGACACGCACACCTCAGCTGTCTCTCGACCGATCATCCACCAAATAACCTGCATGCAGCAATTAATTTAATTAACCATTTTAGTGGGCAAAGTGCTCGTGTGTTCGAGCAAGTAGAGAGAGAGTGAATCGAGCAAGTTGGGAGAGAGAAACCGAGAGTGAGCGGGTGAGCGAGTGATAGAGAGAGAGATTGAGCGAGAGAGTTCGTGAGTGAGCAGTGAAGTGGGTGCATGGCGTGAGGAAGGAAGAGGTCGCCCTCTGTCAAGCACAGTGCTGCCGCCGTCGACGCCGCCCATCGACGCCGTCGTTGAGCTGCATTCGAAGTCCCAATTTTCCGTTTTTGTTTGCCAATCAAGCTAGGAGTTGAGGCAAGTAGAAGTTCATTAATCTATGTTATGCATGCTGTGATTATCTGGTGAAGTGCTGGTAGATTTGAGAAAATGCTGAAATGGAAGCTACATGTTGGGTTTTTGGATGATTGAGACGAAGATTGAGTGCTGTTCTGTGGAGGATTAAATGTATTGTTACTGTGCTGCGTTGGATTGAACTTGATGAGTACTAGATTGAGTTAGACATCTAGATATAGTCATATGAATGTAAAAACATGAAGATAGAAGTGAATCTATTGAAATCAGTATACTGTTTTGTAGAGAACAGCTTGACCTGTGATGATTCTGTGAATTTTCTGTAATTTTATAGATAGAATTGGACTTTGAACCCATAATGAAAGTTGTAGGACACATCCTTAGGAATAACATATAAAAATTTGGGAACAAGCGGACAAGATTTAGTGGGTGAAACGAATTTTCTTTTGTAGGTACTGAATCTGAAAGTTACTGCAGAATTTTGAAGGAAACATCAAACTATTACTATTTATACATAACGAATCTGACTTAGTGTTCTTCATGAAACTTTTTCCTTTAGATCTTTTTTATATCATATAAAAATTTCAGAATTTTCTGAGTTCATTTAGGGGATATTTCGACATTGTTACTAAGACTGTGCATTGTAATAATTGAGCTGTTTTGTTCCGAATTTGCTCAATTTGTCCCAAAGGTAAATGCATCTTGAGTGGTTATGTGACATGATGATACTGGCATTGGCATATTATGCAATATTGAGATTTGATGAAGAATCCATGGGACATCTTGTCATTGCATTGAAAAGTGTTTTTGAGAATTAAGATGTTAATTGTTGCCGTTGGACCCTTGGGTCAGCGATGCCCCGGGAGTCGGGATGCCTAAAGGATCGAATGAGTCGATGCCTTGTGGATGCCCGGTGGCCCTGTGTGGCTGAATGCCGAAGGTTTTTCCCCAGGAGCTTCGGGATGCCCGGTTGTATGCTTGTCGGTACGTAAATCCAGATGGCTGGGGTAACCATTTTCATGGAAAGCCCCTTAGGTTCCTCGTGATGCCAGGTGAGGTACAAGATGCCTGGAGGTGTGATATGCTCCAGATGCCCGGTGGCCCTAAGTGATTGAATGCTGGAGGCTTCTGTGACGCCAGGGTTGGGTGCGGAATCCCAGAAGGTTGCAAACGTTGGTCCTATGGGGGATGAAACTTTTAGAATGATTAAAACTGATGATGATATTAAATGTGAGTGTGGTCTAGTTATGGGACTAAATTGTATGGCATGGAATGTGATGTGTCATAACAGTTTGGCCCTATGATCGGGAATTGTGTAACTGGACATGATGCATCTTGAGGGTTTCGAGATTGTACTTGCCATTGCATTAAAGAATTTCATGATTTTGATGCATACTTATCATTTGATTACATGTTTTCGTCTATCTTGCATGAATCTAGATATTGATGGTATTGCACAATATAGCTTAATGAATCTTTTATTGCTGAGTGGTTGTACTCACCTCGTTTGGGGACTAACATTTCAAATTAGAAGATATGTCTCTGCTACCAGTCAGCCTTGGTACATTTTACGGTGTCCTCGTTGACGTTGAGTGCGAGTGTACGGAGCACCCTCATCCCGAGTTACGAGGGTTAGTTTTTATTCGAGTGTAGGTTCTAGTCATGTATGACATCGGTTCACCTGATGGCCTAGTGACTCGGGAGTTTTTGTCAGTACACATCTGCCGTGATGGGATCATGTTGGGGATGTTGCCGCCACCGCCAGTTGACGGACCAGGCTGGGTGTGACCGAGAGTGACGATTAGTAGATGAAGCATTTTTGGACCGCCGACACTGACTAATAGACTTTTGTATATGACTGTATGGAAAGAAAAGAAAATGGGAAGTCGGATTATCTTTTGGTATGAAGCCGGGTATAGAAAACCACGGCAAATTTTGATGTACCGACTGATGTTGTCTATCAGATCTACATAAATAAAAATGTTCGGCTTGACTTATAAACCTGTCTAGTAGGTGTGCATCATTTCTAATTTTGGGATAGGGAGATGCTGATTTTGCTTCTGCTATATATTTATAAATTGCGCAGGGACCGATCTAAAAGATGTAAACCCCCAGGATTTATGGACCTATTATAATTCTATGGTATCAGAGTGATATATTATCAGGACAAGTGAAAGGTAAGCGAACTGTGGCGACCCTAACGGATCGGGGGCCGTTCGGGGGTGCCACATGTTCCCTAGCCCTCAGAGGATGATGCAAGATGGAGTGGAAGTGATGGACACCCTAGGGCAGCCAAGTGACAAATTCGACTATTATGTGAAGTACTTGGCTCCCCCCAACTTTTACATTGACCCTCGTGACATTGTCCCAGATGGATGGGGTGGCATGGACGATCCGACACCTCCAAAGACAGAGAACCCTGATGATGCACTAGAAGGAATCATGAGTCTGTTCGATGACCTCCTTATAGGCGCCATTGACAAAGGACAATCTGAAGAAGTGGGCACCTACCCACAAAAGTAGCTCATCTGTTGTTCTTGCACATTCCCATGCATGGGAATTTTTATTGCTTTCTAGGAAATGTTTTCAATTTTTGCTTTCCTTTTAGGGATTGAGCATTGCATTTACCATTTAATAAATGAAATTCGATTGATAAATACAAATAAAAGTACAAGTTTTGTTTTGAGGACATGATGTGGTATGCCAAACTAGCCCGGTGACGATATCCAACAATGAAAAGAAAATATCATCCAAGGAGAATTTCGAGGACTGGGCTTCTACGTGCTTCCTCATCCAAAAATTCCCAAAAAAAAAAGAAGTAAAAAAAATAATTTTGAAGCCATTTCTAAAAGGCACATCAGGTTGCAATTGGCCCAACTGTTAAAAAGAGTTAATATGACAAATTGGGGGCATGGCAGATTTTGGTAGTGACTCGACTGAGATAAAATCTCGACCTAAGCCAAAATGGATATTCCATTTACTTTTACTTTGATGTTGCATAGTATCCTATTCGTGCACGTTCTCTTGTGCATGGGCAAAAGCGGATTTTTAGTCTTGATTGTGTGGGGCAATCCAAGAACACCCATTGCTGAGACAGTCCCTTCGTGGGACAATTCCTTGAATAAACACTCAAAATCATGTTTTTCATACTTACGAAAGCATTTTTGAGTGTGGTAATTTGTTTGTTTTGAATTTTGCAAAGGATTTTGCATGGTGACTCTTGCATGTTTAGTCTACCAATTCCACTAAAGAACATCAAGATTGACTAATTTGATGAATAATGTGGAATGGATTGAGCATACTAAATGAGACGAGTCGAGATGATGAAAGGCGAACCCTATCCTATACACAGTCCCCTACTCATACACTTGTGAGATGAGTGTAGGAAGGTTCATATCCATAAGGTGAAGAGTTCTCTTGCAAAATGTATGACAACCGAAATGATGAGGGGCAGTTTATTTCTCTACCCCAAACACTACAGGTGATTCATTGTTTAACCCCTTTTAAGCTTTATACACTTATGGAGATTCTTTTCAAATTACCCTTGTCAAGAACCACCTCACATTAGGGCAACTAGGAGGTAAGATAGCACCATAAGGTGAAGAAAATGAAAAGAAATTTTCTTACTCTCACTTGCATTAATCTTTAAGTCATGCTATTATATTGAATTCGTGTGGTAATTTAAGTGCCTTAAGATGACGAAGAGCATTTCATTCTCTATCCTACATACTTATATCCTATGCATAGCCCACTTGGGCTTGCAATTTCATTTCTTTAAGCCTAGTTGGTGATCATCCCCCACACCGGAGCAAGGCAAAAAACAATTGTTCAAATAGTATAGTCTGGAGTGCTGATAGAAGATGAGGACCTCCCAAAGGTCTAAATGTCAAAAGTACCATATGGTCATTCAAAATAGAACCAAGGAGCATGAAAAAGTAATGTGCCTAGTAAAAGCAAGGCCAATGCCCATGAGAAAAGAAGTGAAGAAAAAAATGAATGAAAACTGGGGGTAAAAAAGCAGTGTGCCTGGTAAAAGCAAGGCCAATGCCCATAGAAATGTCAAATAGATGACTATTAGTTGCAAAAATTATATCCCAATGGAGCAGTATTCAAACAGTCAAGGTCAATAGTGCATTTATAATGACAATCCTTGGTGAAGGGAAAATTGGTGGTAATGCCAAGATGATCATCAACTTTCCCCCTTTACACATATTTTGACCCTAATGGTCATTTCATTTCTCAACCCACGAACCCAGCCTACGTTACGTTCCTTACAAAGTCTCTTCTGATTAGGGCACTTGAATTAACATTGGAGTTCATATGGTTATAAGCATTGCTCGAAGAAGTGCGAGCAAGATTATTTCTTTCTCATTTTGCAGGGTTCTTGACTTGTAAACCCGGAGATGATTGCAAAGTTATTCTTTCAATAGCCTTGACTCAAAGAGTCCATTTGTTAAGCCATTGATCAAGCCCACATTACAGTCCCTATTAAAGACCCCTCAGATTGGTAAGGTCGTACCGTTTGCAAGAATACTCAGACCCTTGTCGATATGATGAGATGGAGTGATTCTCCTAAAACTAGCCTTTCTGAATGAGAGTGAGTGAAAGTCCTTTCTAACTGAAAATCTCTAATTTAGTATTCTTAGAAAATCCATGTCATGAGTAAAAATTGTCTTGAACGATAATTCTCTCTAGTGGAAATTTGGGTGTTGCAAAGGTCATTATGCATGAACCTCGATTGAATTGATAAAAACTTCAGTGGATTTTGAAGTGTGCATTCCAGAATAGCCTTAATTGCTTATTTCTTTGGTGAATGCATTTTTGCTCTAATCATGTTAGACAGATAATATTTCCTTGAAGACCAAGTGATACTTTACGTTCAAGTTGCTCCATGAAGCCTTGAGATTCGGCGTGCTCCTGTAGCCTGAAGCCTTTTTCATTGACTTGTCGTACTTTCGTAGCCTAGAGTCCCTTTTATCGACCCGGTGTGCTTCCATAGCCCGATGTCCTTTTATATTGATATGGCGTGCTTTCGTAGCCCAAAGTCCCTTTTATTGAACCGGCATGCTTCCATAGCCCAAATTTCTTTATATTGACCTGGCGTGCTTTTGTAGCCCAGAGTCTTTTTCATCGACTCGATGTGCTTTTATAGCCCGATGTCCTTTTTATCAACTTGGCGTGCTTCCGTAGCCGGGGTTCCTTTATATTCACCTGGCGTGCTTTCGTAGCCTAGAGTCCCTTTCATTGACACGGCGTGCTTCCGTAGCCCAATGTCCCTTTTTATCGACCGGGCATGCTTCCGTAGCCCAAAGTCCCTTTCATCGACCTGGTTTGCTTTTATAGCCCGGTGTTCCTTTATACTGACCTGGCGTGCTTTCATAACCCAGAGTCCCTTTTATTGGTCTAGTGTGCTTCTATAGCCAGGTGTCCCTTTATATTGACCTGGCGTGCTTTCGTAGCCCGGAGTCCGTTTCATCAACCTGGCATGCTTCCATAGCCCGGTGTCCTTTATATTGACCTGGCGTGCTTTCGTAGCCCAGAGTCCCTTTCATCGACCCGGCGTGCTTCCATAACCCGGTGTCCTTTATATTGACCTGGCATGCTTTCGTAGTCTAGAGTCCCTTTCATCGACCCGGCGTACTTCCGTAGCCTGGTGTCCTTTATATTGACCTGGCGTGCTTTCGTAACCCAGAGTCCCTTTCATCGACTTGGTGTACTTTTATAGCCCAATGTCCCTCGTGATTAACCCGGCGTACTTCCGTAGCCCAGAGTCCTTTTCATCGACATGGTGTGCTTCTGTAGCCCAGAGTCACCTCATTAATTTGGCTTTACAGGAGACATATCCCCGAGGATCAGAGATGTCACTAGGTAAGTATATCTCTACCCATACTTTAAATATTTGTCATTGTACAGGTATTCTCTCTCAAGAGCACTAACACTCGACTTGGTCGAGCTGTCCCCCAAAGATTTTTCTCCAGATTCAATATGATTAAGGCGACCGAAGAAAGGTTCAGGTCCTAGTCAAGTAAAACCTCAATCTAGGCGACCGAAGAAAGGTACAGGTCTTGAAAAATGATTTCTCGTTTAGGCGATCATAGAATGGTACGGGTCCTAGACAATGTTTGTGGCTTTAACAAGTGACCGTAGAAAGGTACGGGTCTTGGATAAGCTGTTTCCCATTCAGGCGATCGTAGAATGGTACGTGTCCTAGATAATATTTGTGGCTCTAGCAGGCGACCGTAGAAAGGTACGGGTCCTAGATAAGCTGTTTCCCATTCAGGCGACCGTAGAAAGGTACAGGTCCTGGAAAAGCTATTTCCCATTTAGGTGACTGTAAAATGGTACGGGTCCTAGACAATATCTATTTCCCATTCAGGCGACCGTAGAAAGGTATGGGTCTTGGAAAGCCGTTTCCCGTTTAGGCAACCATAGAATGATACGGGTCCTAAACAATATCTACTTCTCATTCAGGCGATCGTAGAAAGGTACGGGTCTTGGAAAAGCTATCTCCCATTTAGGTGACCGTAGAAAGGTACGGGTCTTGGAAAAGTGATTTCTCGTTTAGGCGACCGTAGAATGGTACGGGTCCTAGCCAATTTTCTTGCTCTAATAGGCGACCGTAGAGAAATACGGGTCTTGAAAAAGCATTTTTCGTCTAGGCTACCAAAGAAAGATTCGGGTCTTAGATAGCCAAATACTGCCATACTAGGTGACCATAGAAATGTACGAGTCCTAAGAAGGCAGCCTTCTCATACAAAACCCTGTTACTATTCTAGGCGACCGTAGAAAGGTACAGGTCCTGGACGTGTAACACCAACTATCTTGAATTGCTTTACCCTCATTAAAGGTAAGTCATTTCAGGTATGTTCCCTTATCATTTGCATTAATATTTCCATGCATCATATAAATTTCATTTCAAAATGGGATTCATTTTCCAAAAAAAAAAAAAAAAAGTGTTGCATTACACAAACATAGTTTAAATTTAGGTGTCATTTATCTTTGAAGGAAACCTTTGCGAGCTCCCCTTCAAAGAGGGGCAGCTGTTGACACCTAAATTTTGACTTCGCATTTAGTCATTTATTGCATAAGAAAATTAGGGATTAATTTTTAAGCCCTAAAAAAAATAAAAATAAAATTGCATAACATATAATTTTAGGGGCATTATTGCATTTCGTATTGAATCGGCGATGGTGAATAGATTCGAACGAATGATTCTGAGCTTAATTGACATGGAGATATTCGATTCTTTGATGCAACATATCTTTGTTTAAAACAAGAAATAAAGCAAAAGAGAATGAACATCTGTGTCAAATATTTGGGTTAACGTGAGAATCGAAAATTCACAATCGAAATAAGACGGAAGGAAATATTGCGCATATCTTCATAGATCCCATTCACGGCTGATTAATTGATGAAAAAAGAAAAGAAATAGAAAGGAAAGGGGAAAGAATTTTTGCTGATCTGGTGAATAAATGAAAGTGCGGACAAAGGCATCGAAAAGGCCAAATAAAGAAAGATGTCAACATTATTGGGTTGTTTGAGGAAGTAATGGTTGTGCTAGATTTATTCAAAATGAAAAGGGAAAATATAGATTGAAAGGGGAAGAGACAAAAGGGTAATATATTTTAAATATCTCAAGAAGATTTGGCCTCTTTCCTTGGACCTAAGCTTTCCCTCTCTATATAAGAGCACACCCATTACGAATGAAAAAAAAAAAGGGAGGCCAAACAATTCCATACACGGCCACAATTGACAAGAGAGAGACGACAAGAGAGGGGGGCGTCCACTCAAAAAGTTCTCGGAGAGGACTGGCGAATGATCAAATCAAGAACTAGCCATAAGCCACCTTCCGTGCTGCAAACCCCAAGCCTGCGGCTGTTCCTGTTGCGCAACCAACTCATCGGCCATTCACCGAGCGTGAATCGTCGACATGCTCTCACACCCTACCAGCAGCTCTCGTGTCTTTGCCACTGTCCAACTTTCTGTTCATGGCTGGTTTCATCATTGGTTCAGTGTTGTTACAGACTGACCTTCGTGCACCACCACCAACTATGATCTACTCCAGCTACTTGTGACCAGCAGTCCAAGAGTCCCTCAGTTGGCCTTTTCAACATTGACACCGATCCTTGCCTCGTTTCACTGAGTTGTTGTTTATTGCTGAACCGTTGCAATTCCGGCGAGTTCACTGGGATTAATATCCCAGACGATTCCTTGTGTTCTCGCTCTCTTTTGCAGGTTTACCGGTGCCTTTGTCCACGACCAGCAACGAAACCAGGTGTCCCACGAATTCAAAAAGGGAACAAAGTTGAGAAAAAACCACGGGTGTAAAAGATTGGTGAGCTTGAAGAAAGTAATCTGTTCTGGTAAAAAAAGATCACAATTTGGTCAAATAAGGGCAGGCGATGGATTTGTCTTCTCTTGAATTTTGTCTAGATTTGACAATTTGTGGTTTTTGTGATTTTACTTCATGCAAGAAGCCGGATTACTTTTTGGCCAAGAGATCATGAAGAGTTTAGGCGTACACATTCTTTAATGGAAGAACAGAGATTAGGTGTGAGTCTCTTGACCACGAGCCACCGTCGGTCATCCATTGAGTCCGAATTTTGAGTCCGAATTTGGATTGTGCGCTTTGAATTAGGAACGCCCGACTGCCCGCGCCGGCCCTTCACTCGCACTGGCCACAGCGCCGACACCTCCTCTGCCCACTCACTACCACGCCTGCACCTCCGCCCACCCATCGCCGAGTCCCGCTCGCTGCTGTACCTCAGTACCTTTGGCTACTTCTTGTCGCTCTCCACCCATTGCTGGAACGCCATCGCCGCCACCTGCTCGCCCGTTGCCACTGCCGGTCCGACCACCCATCAACACATCGCACCGCTGTCCTCCCTTGAGTCCCCATCTTAGGTGGCTTATTTATTTTTATTCTATTTTATTTAAATTTTTGTTATTATTGCTTAAGTTAGAACATGGTATGTCAATGTTAATTATTTGAATAGTTTAGGCATTATCCTTAAGCTTTTTTGCCCAAGATTTTTGTAATTATTAATTTGATCCGTAAGACATCGAATCATTTTTTAATTATATTGATTTTTGGGACATTTTGATAGTATTTCAATTCTTAAATCATCATAATTATTAATTTTACCCATAAGACTTCGAATCAAATTTTTAATTATTTTGAACTTTCTTATATGCGGTGATGTTTAGAGTTAAAATAATCGTTAATTTAACCCATGAGACAACGGATTATTTTTCGATTATTTTAATCCTTTATTTGATGAATATCTTGATTAGTTTAGATATAATATTTATCTGATAATTGCTTGTCATGAAAAACACTAAAAAAAAATCAAAAAATTAAAAATCAAATCTTGCATCGGAGTGTGTTGGTTTAGTAAATTAGGATTGTATTTTTAGGATAGCACTTTTAGATAATTTTTGGAATAGATTAGGATTGA
Organism: Eucalyptus virginea; assembly: GCA_014182375.1. Classification (NCBI taxonomy): domain Eukaryota; kingdom Viridiplantae; phylum Streptophyta; class Magnoliopsida; order Myrtales; family Myrtaceae; genus Eucalyptus; species Eucalyptus virginea. The sequence goes on along the minus strand of CM024520.1, from coordinate 6,221,202 downwards.
ATTTTTTTTAGATAGACTCTTAGATAATGTTTGCACATTTTAATAATCTCATTTTTCTTTTACAAAAAATAGTTTTCTAAGATAGGATAGGGTTTAAGTCAAATTAATCTCTAAAATAAATTAGAAAATTATTCATTTTAGATGGTTTAATTAGGTTTCCTTTTTATTACGAATTTTAATAAAAAAAATATTAGGTGAATGTCAATTAGTTTGCATGTTAGGTTCATTTAATTAGAAATAGCTTGTTAGTAAAATTAGGTCATGTAGTTAAAGTGCATGTTTTAATTTCTAGATAAAAGAAAACCAAAAAAAAATAATAATTGCTTGCTTTGTGTGTTTAATTCTTTTGATGCAATTTGTTTGATTCATTGAGTGTTTAATAATGATTGAGCACCCGTGTGATTACCCTATTGCATGATAGTAATTTAGGTTAAAATAAATCCAAGCTGCCTGCAAAAATATTTTTTTGAAAATAAAAGAATGGTACCGAAAGAGCATTAGAGAAATCTAGTGTAACCGAGTTCCCGTACCCAAAGTCTCTGGTTCGTATGAGTAAAATAATTCTCCCGTTATTTTACTTAGGTGTCTAATCGACCTACCATAAACTGATTAGTGGCGACTCCTAGATAAAATCCATTTGCATGTTAAAAACTTGAACCTACGTCGCGAATTGGTATGGGCTTGGGAGAGCCCGAGCTAAGTTTAAGACGTAGTAGTCCATTAGCATAAACCTTAGGTGGTGCACCCGAAATTAAGGTCGCGACAAATAGGAATCAGTTCAACTTGACCAAACCTTCCTATGCTGTCGAGTTTCTTTACTAAAAGGTTCCCCGCATGCCTGTTCGTGTTAAAAATTCTAATGTCTAATATTCCAATTCGATGCACAGTAGAACGAGGAAAGCTTGAGGTGCCATGATCGCTGGCATCAAAATCATGAGGTATGAACTGTTCAAAAGATGCTATCTTGCTAACCACTTTCTTTTCATTTGGCTTGTCAGGATTCACTCCATCATTAATAGTGAACATGTAGTGAGTGATCTTCACCAGAGCAGTTGGAGGAACATTAGCAAAATGTTCAGAGTCTAGAAGATAAGCTGCAACCTCTTTAATCCCTGTTTCTCCAACTCGCACGGATCTTTTCACGCCCAGTTGTCCTAGAGCTTTGCCGACAAAGCCTTTAGAATTATTGGGGGTGGATGGTTCTTCATCAGTTGGCTTTATAATAGCAACACAATCACCTCTACTATTTCAGAAGTAGTATGCACCTCCATGACCACCGTGAACAGGAATCGGATCAACCCCCATGTCAATCGCCTTGACAACGTCCTTCACCAATTGCTTGATTCTATCAAATCGATTTGATTGGCCAAGTATTTCTATTGGACCACTCTCATCTCCTTGCTGGATATCCCTCTCGGTTGGCGAAAGACAAGGTGTTGATGAGCTCCTACAAAGAAAATTCCGTGTAAGGAGAAGTGGGGAATCGTTTAGGACAGCACTGAGATCATTTTTTAGTACCTTGTCCCCAAAGTCAAGGAGCACTGTTCTATAGGGAAATTAAGAGCGATCTTTGGCCGCCTTTTCACAGTGTGGGCATTATCACCATGATCCAGCTCCACACCTAACACACAGCCCGTTTCAGTTTGTATAAAAACCCATCTCCTCCCAGTAGGTTGCATCCCCTCATTTCTGTTTGTCCAGCTATACTCCCTACTAAGAGAGCTCTTGAAAAAAGCCCTAGTGTCACGCCTCGAACCTCGAGCGTGCGCGCATCCCTCGGTGGTCGATAAAATTTTGCGACGTTCCCAGGACTCATTGCCGACCCTTTTCATTTTATTGCACATGCAGAAGCGAATTAACTAATCCCCTAACAACAACATACATGGGATAGAAAAGCAGGACAACCAATTTCAAATCAAATACACTTTCATAAACACCTAAAGCTTATACAGAAGGTCTATCTTAAAAAGAACTACTGAGCCACCTATGCTCCTGACCCTTCCGCTTCAAGCTTCGGGTTCTTCATACTAAGGACCTGAAAATGGTTATACAATAACCAGTGAGTCCTTCCCCTAGTCCCTTGATTAGAACACCAACTCAACTCGGGGTATCTTTTTAGAACCACCCCACAAACAACCCAAAGATCAACAACCAACACTCAATAGTCGGTTCACATGCAACCTTACCTAGTATGCCATACATTGCACGTTATAATTCAACACGATACATGCAGTTCATCAATCACATGCGAGTCGCGTCACAAGCGTTCTCACCTGGCCATTGCCACACCTTGCATGATATCAATTCATGCGTGTGTACCATAAACAATGTGTTGAACTCATGCACAGACAAAACCAAAGATGCCATGATTCACATATGCTCTTGCACTTTAGTGCACCACCTATCATGTATCACTCAATCACATGAGTTTCGATTATAAGGTAAAATCATTATGACACGTCCCATACCGTGCCACACAATTTTACCTCATAATAAGGCCCAACCATCTCAACCTTCATGCGTGTTTCTAGTTCTTACGACCCATCGGCCACGGTCAACTCCCAGTTGACAATCCGGTTAATTTATGACCTCCTAGCCATGGCTAACTTTCTAGTTAGCGACCATCGAGCTCAAAACTCATGCGTGCTCTAGTAATTAATGACCTCCTGGCCATGGCTAACTTCCCAGTCCACACTCATCTAACTCCCGCCGGGCTACCAATAAATATTGGGCTTCGTCTCGCCCCGTCGGGCATGGCTACGCCTAGAACTCCTGTTTAGAAGGTTTCCCAAAGAGGGACATCGGTCCAGAATCTACTGTGACCGGCTTTCGACTCCTGCTGAGTATCGCCCCCAAACTCCCATTGGGTGGCGGTCCAACTTTTGATCACGCAAGCACACCATTAAGACTCCCTTCTTATCTTTGAACATTTAACCAATGCAGCATGCTTGCCTATAAAATTTCAAATCATTTTTCCCCTAAAGGCGGTCCATTTCGGTGTCCCTCGAATAAAGCATATTTCCCTTTTTGTGAAAATCACTCAATTCATGCGGATTGCCATGCATCTATGCACTCAAATTATCTCATAAGATCAAAACACATGAAATTATGCATTTTTCATTCTCGGGTGAACAGTGCGAGTGAACAGTGTTTCATAAACAATGCGCATGAAACAGTGAATTTCCAAAATTAATTAACTAATAATTTAAATCCGCAAGTCATTAAAAACACTAATTAAAGCAAGAAAAGCATCAAGAACCATCACCATACTAAAATGGGTCATAATTGGTAGAAACCAGGTTACTCGTGCGTCTCCAAGTTTGAATCTGGAAACCTAACCAAACACGTTCGGAAAATTCCTAAATTTGAATATGTTGTAAATGATACATAAATGAACATTTTTTATGAAGTCACCTAAACCCAGATCTTTCTAGGTTTCCAATCCAGCACAAAAAATGTGTCCGTTTCCAGAAAGTCTTTTTTTCGAAATCAGTTTGGTTAGAGATCCAAAAGTTGTCTATTTGATCTGAAATTTGACTATGTTGAACTAGAAGATGTGAAAAACAACTTTTGTGAAGAAACCATTTTGAAATTCGAACTCTAAGAGTTAATAAAAACCCATAGAATCCCAAAAGGTCACAAATTCCAGCACAGTCCAAGATTCTGTTTGCAAATGACGGAGCTGATATCTGCTTCTTTTAAATCTCTAAAACTCCTGAGTAAAATATATGTTATAGCTGAAGATGTCTAAAACATTTCTCTAGCAGGAATAATCTTCAAATTCGTAACCCATTTTGATCTACAAAACTGGCAAATGGCGAGGGTCTAGAGATCAGAACTGCAGAAAATCCACTGAATTGAACTAATCCATCCTCAACGGTACTAATCTCACTAATTAGATTAACAATAATCCATTCTAAGGTTAATATAACCATTCTAGATTATCACTAATCCATACTTAAGCTAATCTAATTAACCCCTAAGCATAATTAACCTCCTAAGTAAGTTTAGGCACTAATCAAAGGATTAGGAGCTAAACTCACCCGTTAAACGGGCCAGAGGCACGGACACGGTGGCAACGACGAAGGCGATGCTCGGGAACCTCAACCACAGTGATCCAAGGTAGTCCCAAGGCTGGAACAGCAACCACAAACTCGGACTCCCACTGAAACACCAAAAACTAGACTGCCAGAGAAGGAACAGAGCTGAACGGGCTTGGCCGGAGCTCCGGCGAGGGGTTGGTCGACGACCGATGGCACCTGGGGGTCGACGGGGACCTACTGGTGGTTGGTATGGGTGGAGGCAGGGTCAAAATGGAAGAAAAACGACTGAAACGGGCAAAATAGGCGAAGCAATGCAGGCTGCCAGGCGGACCGATGGACTGGCAACTGGTTTCTTCCGGCCGGCGTACGGGTCAGCCGGGGGCTCCGTTCGGCGAGCGAGCGGGTCCTCTTAAATGGTTGGGCCTTCTGAGCGCGATGGTGGATGGCATGAAGGCTAATTCTCACGGGAAGACAAATTTTAACTCAGTTTTCTAGAGAAAGGTCAACTAGAGCAGAAACAGGCAAATAAGGAAAACAGGGGAGAAAAAGCTACGAATTTGCTAGGGGCTGAAGAGGGGAGAGAGAGATGGGAGAGCTGGCTGTCCTCTGGTTCTTTGAGCTCACAAAAGGCTTCAATAATGGAGAAAGGTGGCTGGAAATGAAGAAGAAGGACTGTTGAAGATTGGAGGGGGCCACCAATGCCTCAAAAGTCTTCATTCTATCCCCAAACACTCATTACAAGGCCCCCACCACCTTGGCTAGCATCCTTAGCCAAGTTGCAGCCCATTGGCTTCCCTAACAAGCTTCCCAAAGGGTCCAAAAGGTTGAGGGACCCTTGGCCTACGAATTTGCACCTCCTCCATCCAATTTTGGTCCAAATTCCCCTTCAATTCTCCCTCAAATGAACCTACTTTGATGCCCATAAAATTAACCAAGATTCCATCGCCCATCTCATGATTTTTCCTCGTCAATTGAACCAACTTGACAGCCAACAGTGCGCTAAAGAACAGTCCTGCAATTTTCTCGGTCCAAAATAGTCCCACATTGAAATTTCGCCGAAATCTCGGATTTACAGAAAAATCTTCGGTGGATGAGTCGACGTTCCTAAAATAAATCGTGTCATGACAGAATTTTCAATTAATGAAATCGGGTTTAAATTTGCGGTTAATTTCAATCTGGCACGATTTTAGCGTGACCTAGCCTACCTGGTAGATTTTAAGAATTTTTTATGCAATTGACCCACGGTCGATTATTTTTAAGCCACATTGTACATCTTTGACGTATTTATGACTCTCGGTTGTCGTGAAAATCTCGAGATTTCAAATATGGGCACAAGGTACAAAAATGATAGAAAAATCGGTTTAGTGCCGTTCGACGAGAATTTTATAATTAGGTGGAATCACCCATATTCTAATCACATACCTCAGTCAAACTAACCTATCTTCGATCTCTGATCGATTTTGACCGTGCCGTATTGACCCTTGTAGATAAACACGGTCTCGATTTCTAGTCGAATTCAAAAGTCTATTGCGTTTAGATTCCTTAACAGCTTCACTTGATAGGCTAGTTATCTCGTGAGTGGCCAACTCAAAGAAAAGAACTATCGGCGTGTTGATGAAAAGCCCAACTTATTCAATCGAAAAACAGAGCCCGAAAATTAGGATGTCACACCTAGCCATCTGAGTCTGGACGAGGCTATGTAGCTCACGAGACATGAAATGGAGAGGGAGAGATAGAGCTTTCGGAACCAGCAACAGGGGCGGCAGCTGAAGAGCAACTCTGTCCTGAGATTTGCAGTAAACTGCAATGCGAGCAGCGAGTGGATACACTAAACATGACGTGGGTGTCATCAATTGGCAAATCCAAAATTAGATTCAATCAACAATTGATGAAACCACAATCAAGGCAAAGGACATGCCAGCGAAGTGATGACAGAGGCTGCCTGACGCTAATTGCTAGTTGTAGTGCGCCATCTCGCGAAAGCCCGAATAGAAAGGGAAGAAACTTTGCATCACATGAGAGGAATGATTGTCATTTAGATGGAATGCGAAGCATTTTGACCTGCTTTTATATGAATTACGGCGGAGAGTTTCACCCACCGAGCAACTAAAATGCATGAACAGTGCACTGATTTAAGAGAACAGAGTGCTCAAACAGCTCGCAAGTAACATTCACACATCAGTTACATATCAGTATCAGTTCACACTTCAAGAGCAATAACTACAACATTTCCATCACCAATTCGTCAATGCAACAAGCACCGAATCACACCGCAATAAAACACGGCACAGCAAAAGAAACATACTGAATAGAAAAACAAGCAGTCCAGAGACATCGACTGTGACATCCTAGATTTTCGATTCCGCTTTCAATTGAATAAATTGAGCATTTCATTGATGCGCCTGTCGTGACTTACCCTCGGGGGGAAGGAACGAGTTTAGGGGTATTGCTTAAAGGATGGGTCTAAGGCCCATGATTAGGCACGAGCTCTCCCAAGCCCATACCCCGCGTGACATTGGGATATTCTTAAGAAAATTTTGCCAAAGGAGTCGCCACTAGCCTATTGGGATCGGTTAGAAATCAAGTGAGGCATGGGAGCGTGCCTCACTTCCTACGCAACCAGAGAATCTAGGGTCGTAGACTTGATTACACTAATTGACCAAATAGTGCCCTTTCGATACTTAATCTTGTTCATTTTAACAAAATGATTTTTTGGCAGGCAGTTTGGATTGATTTTATACCTATCCACTAACATGTGAGGTGATCATATGGGTGCACAATCATTAAAATAACAATTATAGTTACCAAGATGCTAATTGCCATAAAATTAAACACGTGATCTAATCAACATATGAGCAAATAGAGGTCTAATTACACTAAGAATGCAAAACATAGCAATTTCCAATCAAACCCTATATATTTTGGATTTTCGAATTTTTTTAAAAATATTTTTCTTATTTTTTTAATTTTTTAATTTTTTTAAAATTAAAATATTATTTTAATATTATAATAATATAATATATTTAAAACGAACTAGGTCGGTTCCGGGTTGGGTTCGACCTGGTTCGGCAAAAAGGGCCCGGGATTGGGCCAGGCGGCCCGAGCCTGGACTGAGCCGGGCCGCGCGACCCAAACCAGCCGGGCTGGGCTAGAAGTGCAGGCCCAGTCCGGTCTACTTTTTCAAAATAAATAAGCCCACAAGCCCACACTAAACTAGCCCAAACCCAGCCCTGAAATTGAAATACCCGACCTGGAATGCTCAAAACCCTACCCGATGGGGCTTTGGCCCGACCCGGCCAAGACCCGGTTTGCCTCCTCTCTCTCCTGTTGTGTTATGGTAGTGAAGTGGGAAGGTCGGGACAGGCTTGACGGCGGTAGCAATGCGGCGGGCGGCGGCGGAGTTTGCAAGGACAAGCGGTAACGGTACTGGTGCTGCGACAGCGGCAGAGGGATTGGGTTGTTGGTGGTCGCTGCGGCGTCGGCGCTAGGTCACGGACAGGGCCAGAGTATAGGCAGAGGTGCGACGGCCGGCAGCGCGGAGGCACGAGCCGGTGCGTGGCTCGCTTAGCGGGGGAGCGACGACCAATTTAGATTTGTTGTCGTTGGGACTCAGCGGTGACTGGCGTCGGCGCTTGAAGGCACGTGGAGGCTCGGCGAGATGGGGCACGGCAGCGACTGGCGGAGACGCGGCCAAGAGCAGTAGCACGAAGGTGCGGGCCTATGCGAGGTTCGCTCGGCGGTGGAGTGATGAACAACTCAGATCTGTTTTCATCAGGACTCAGAGGTGACTGGCAGAGGCGCGGCCGAGGCGCGCAGTGGCTCGGTGACCAGTTCTGGCGTCGTCGGAGGAAGCTTGTGCAGAGGTGCCGCTACGGTGGCGGTCCGGCAGAGGGGAGCGGCGAACCAGCAACGACGATGGTGGAGGTGCAGGCGCGGGCGTCGGCGCTCGATGGCAACAGTGCGCGGGCGGCAGCTCGAACGGCATCGGGCAGGAGGGCGTTGGCTCGACTGAGGGCTGCAACGGCGATAGCATCCAAAGCTCCGACGATCTCGAAACAGCAGCTGCGGTGGTGGAGTCCCCGATGTCGCTCGAAGGGTGGTGGCTCAGACGACGGCGTGGACAGAGGGCGGCGATGGCTCAGATGGCATCTCTAGTCCTGCCGGATTTGACCTCTTCCACATGGTGCCTTTAGATCTAGGTTCTGGGTCAAGCGGCGGCAAGGTCGGCGTCGGTCGAGCACCACTACTAGCGGCGGCGGTGCCTCCACCATTTTTCCTTGAGCTTTCTCTCTCTCTCTCTCCTCTGTTCTCGCTCTTTGCTACCTGTGCTGCGCAAGGGAAAAAGAGGCATAAGAAGAGAGGAAGACTCCAGGCTACAAAAGCTCCTCGGGCTATAAAGCTCTCCATGTCATAGGAAGGACTCCGGGCTACAAAGCACTTCGGGCTACAAAAGCTCTCCGGGCTACAAAGCTCTCCGTATCGTAAGAAGAAGAAGGACTCCGGGCTACAAAGCTCTTCGGGCAATAAAAGCTCTCCGGGCTACAAAGCTCTCCGTGTCATAGGAAGAAGGACTCCGGGCTACAAAGCTCTTCGTGTCATAAGAAGAAGAAGAACTCCGGGCTACAAAGCTCTCTGTGTCATAAGAAGGACTACGGGCTACAAAGCTCTCCGTGTCATAGGAAGAATGACTCTGGGCTACAAAGCTCTCCGGGCTACAAAGTTCTCTGTGTCGTAAGAAGGACTCCAGGCTACAAAAGCTCTCCGGGCTACAAAGCTCTCTGTGTCATAGGAAGAAGGACTCCGGGCTACAAAGCTCTCCGAGTCATAAGAATAGAGGAAGACTCCGGGCTACAGAAGTCCATCGGGTCATAAGAAGAAGGAAGACTCCGGGCTACAGAAGCCTACTAGGTCATAAGAAGAAGAGAGGAAAGAGGTCTCATTGTGTAATAACGGATTCGACCGGGTTGAAAATGCATGATTTGAGGAAAATCAATGAACCTTTGTAGATGACATGATTTAAAGTTGACCATGAACCTTTTGAAAAATCATAGTTTAAAGATAGACTCATGAACATTTTAAAAGCGAGGTTTAAGGATAAACTCACGAATCATGTGGTTTAAGGATAGACCCACGAACCTTGTGGTTTAAGGGTTGACTCACGAACCTTGTGGTTTAAGGGTTAACCCACGAACCTTGTGGTTTAAGGATTGACCCACGAACCGTTTGGTTTAAGGATTGACCCACGAACCGTGTGGTTTAAGGATTGACCCACGAACCTTGTGGTTTAAGGATTGACTCACGAACCTTGTGATTTAAGGATAGACCCACGAACCCTGTGGTTTAAGGATAGACCCACGAACCATGTGGTTTAAGGATAGACCCATGAACCTTGTGGTTTAAGGATTGACCCACTAACCATGTGGTTTAAGGATTGACCCACGAACCTTGTGGTTTAAGAATAGACCCACGAACCTTGTGGTTTAAAGATTGGCCCACAAACCGTGTGGTTTAAGGATAGCACCCGCTAAACCCTTGAAACTGCATGGCCTCACTAAGGAATCCTGTCAAACTCAACTTGAACAAATGTCATTAGGAACGCCATCAAGAGACGTATTGGCAATATTGCAGCATTAATTGAATAAGCTAATCAAGCTAAGTCCAACTGCTTTTTAAAAAACATTAGATGTCAATCATCATCATGTGCCGCAAAACTATCATCTTGTTCGAGAATGTATCATTAATCATCAAATTCTCCGGGAATTAAGTTCTTATCAGAACGACTACAACTCGTGAAAAAGGTTCATTAAGCATGCCAAACTAGAGCTTCTTAGTCAGAAAAGGTTTTCTCACACACTCTTGATAAAATGGTTGCTTGATCCCATTTATTCGCGTGGGAAGTAACTGATTGCTGAGGGTATCTCACATAACCCATATCAAAGGCTTTCGGAAACATTCGCGATGAGCATAATCTGATCGATCAAAAATGTCTTTTGAAAGGACCGCAATATAGATTTGGTCATGGGCTTACACAAAGGAATTATTGCTTTGAGGCCAATAAAGAAACACATGTCGCTATCATCATCGGGTTTACAAGTCGAGAACTTGGAAGATAAGACAAGATGGAATTACTTCCACTCCTTCAAGCAGTAGCTTCTTTGTGGCATTCTCATTTTCACTCAAATCATCCCAATCAGAAAAGACTTTGAAGGAGTGTTGTAATGTTGGCTCAGAAAAGGCTCGGAAGGCTTAAAATTTTCAATAGGGTATTTAAGAGTCAGTGATCATCATAGAATCGTAACCAGGTCACTCGACCTTTCGAAATCATTTGGCTTTTGAAACAAAGCGTATCTCGAAACTCCCTTGACTAATCATTTTTGCAATGGAGCTTTGCTCCTTTTTCTAATTTCCTTTGCACTTGCGATGATTTTTTTACGCAAGGACTTGGACTTTGATAATTTCTTTCACATAAGATGCAGTCTTTTGGCTCTTTTTCTTGACGGACATTAGCCTTGCTTTTACTAGGCACACTGCTTTTTCATGCCCCCTAGTTTGTCGAACTTTTTGCTCTTTGAACTTTTGTAGCTCTTATGACTTTCGAGATGCTTTTCACATTTCCTCGTAACTGTCAATTGTATTTGATCAATTCTTATGCCTTGCCCCAGTGAAGGGAGATGATCACCACTTGGGGTTCAGAAATGAATAATCATGCCCAAATTGGTTAAAGCAATGGATATCAATGTTTGGGTAGAGAAGGAAACACTCTTCTTCACATTGGGATGAGTCAAGATCTAATGAGAATTCCTTTGAAGCTATCACTAGAAGATTGATGCAAGTGAAAATAATAGAATCTTTCTCAACCTTTCGCTTTACAACACAATCGTAATCTCCTATGCTGCCCCAATGTAAGGTCGTTCTCAATAGGGGTACTTTGAAGAATCATCTTTATTTTGCCCAAATGGGTAGTAAGAGATTAGTGCAATGCTTGGGATTGATGAAGGAAACGCCTTTATCATTTCGATCTTTGCGCTCAATGCGAATGAATCCTTTGTCCTAAGAGAATGTTGTTTTCCACTCAACTCTCAAAAGTGTTTGAAGGATGTGTTTTGGAAATGGCTTGCCTTCCTTCATCCTAAGCATTCCTTGTTTGGCATGGTTAACGTCTCCATTTTACTCCGTCGAGATCATCTGAGTAGATCAATCTCCATAGGGAAATTTGATTCGAAACGAATAACCCATAAAACAAGAAAACAATTTTGAGATAAAAAGGATGCTAAAAAAGTTTGTAGAAGTTTTTTTTTTTCTTTTTTTTCTCAAATATTCATTTTGTGCTTCTCTAGGAAAGCACCAAAGGTTCTTTTTTGTAATGGAAATTCTCCATTTTTTTTAAAAGAAAGAAAAAAAATGAGAAGAAGGGTACTTACCTGCAGTATGGTGATTTGGTAACCCTGTAAAGAATGTGAAAGAATATGTTAGTGCAAAAATCTTTAGGTATTGAAATGTTGGAAACGATACACTATTACCCTTCATTCGCTTTCATCATTTGGGTGCTAACATCTCTTGGATTCACTTTCGTGCATAGTTAGTAACTCGACAACACCATTCCCTTGCATTCGCCTTTAAGTGTTTGTCGTTTTCCTAATTCCTTGGTAGAAGGCGCCGCTTCTACGGTCAATGCGCAACTTTTTTTTCTTTTTTTCTTTTTATTTATCACCCTGTAAGAAAGGGAGATGAAATGAGTTATCTCCATTCTTAGTTAGGTTCAACATAGGAACGATACATCCTTCTTGATGAATTTGACAATGTTGTTCTAGCACACTTCTTTGGTGGGGAGATGAGAGATTTTTTTCTAAATCAAACGTTGCTCTCCCACTCTTTATTTGATAAACATTTGTTCCATTTGAATCCATCCTGTATCAAAGAAAAAGACATGTCATTTTTTATACTGAAGAGAATCAAGTTTAGGAACGAGATACATCCTTTTCAAAATCAGGCGATCAACATCCCAAGGTATCTCTCATGGAGGAAGGGATAATATTACCCTTTTGTTTCATCATTTGAATCTTTCTTTGTTTAAGATGAACATGACTCAATAATGCTCCATTGCGTTTGTTGGAACATTACAAAACTCGGAACTATTAATGTCTCCTTAACAATGAAAAGAAAATCATGTCAAAAACGGTATCAGAAATGGATAATTGGAATCGATACAGTTTACTCTTCCTTCGAATTAACCATTTTGAATACTTGGCAACTCCCTTCATTTGTCTCATCATGCAAAGTGAACGAGATCGATGGGCTATTTTGGCACCTAAGGCATCTCCAAATAAAGAATTTTCCCAGTTTGGAATTCCATTTCGTTCCGCCTCTATTGGAAGATTGGCGCCAACGAAGCATCAACGCATCCTTGCTCCTCGAGTTCTATGAGCCCAAGAAAATGACTACGTGAAGAGAGGGCATTAAGCAAAGTTTTCTTGAAATTCATTTTGGAAGGTAAATGTATAGGTTCACTTAAAACACTTCTAAATTTGCTCTTTTTTTTTTTTTTTAAATGATGATTTTCATGAAACTGAATTCCATCATTAAAAATTTGAGTCACATGATTTACAAAAGCAACAATTGGATTCGCAATCAAAACTCAAAATGGAAAACATGATTCTTAACAAGAATAAAAATAATAATAAAATAAAAGAAACTCTTGTATTGATAAGAGTAAAAATCAACTCCCGTCCTAGCTCTAGAATTCACTTCTCTATGTGGTCAAACACAAGAATGTCATGGAGCATCACGCATAACCTGCAAAGAGGCAACAATGTCAGTATGTGAATGAGAAAATGATCTCTCAATGAGGTCGCTTCTTACAACAAAATTGAGGCGACGGTATATGCCCCATAGTCCTTATTATGGGGTTTTAGTATTTCACCAAGATTTTATCATAAGAGAATACATTAAAATAATCAATCCACGGCCATCAATCAAATGTCCACTTTTATTCCAAAAGTTTTGTATGCAAAAGTGTCATTGATTTTGAAAGATTGATTTATGATTTTACTCTTGCAAAAAATGAAGTGACTTCTATTTTGAGAAATCTATACAAAATGTGATTTGCATTTCAATCCCAAAATGTGAGAAGGAAAGAGTTTGATAAAAAATGCAATCTCAATTATAATCGCAACTTGCAAGCCCTTTTTTTGGCATTTTTTTTTCAAAATGTGATTTTGAACCCATAACTAGGAATTTAAATAAAATCATGTGTTCAACAAGGCCAAATCAAAATGTTTAGAACTTGCATTCAAATGTTCACTTATCAACAGTGATTGCCAATTTTTTCAATTATAAGCCTACAGCATCAAGGGCAATAGATTGATGTTCGCGAATTTCAAGATGAAAATGCAATACAAAATGAGCAAATAAAAAGGAAAATGACACTTACAATGGGTGCCGAACTTTGTCTCTATTTTTTTTTAATCTTTTTTTCTTCAATTACATAGACATGCATATGGGATGTGGTTCGATTTCTACTCTATACGGCTCAAAATAGAGCCATGGGATCACAGGACTGAACCAACATGCTTGCGGCTAGGTCATGTTACCCATGACTCCGACTTCGTCAAAGAACTGACCCGTGTCGTAAGCTTGCAAACCAGGGTGGGGACCTCTGACATCAAGAAAGAAATTTCGAGGTTGAGATGGGCGACTCGTACTACATGCTTGTAGTCAGAGTGGTATCCACCTTAACACCATCCTAAGTGATCCTATGCGGCCTAGGTCCGGCGGCAAGTAGTGTGTGCCATGGTGTAATGCAATGCAGGAAATGCAGGCATGACAATTTATAGGCAAGCAACACTTCATACATAAAAAATAAACCATATATTCCTACACCTCCCTGCAAGACAAAGGTGAGCAAACACTTCCCCTTATACCTCCCATTTTGCAAAAACATTTAACACCTTTAATGTTAAGGGCATACCTGGAATCCTCGATGCCAAACAAACTTTTTTTTGAACAAGATTAATTTTGGCCTAAGTCCTTTAAGGTTTAAAACCAAGTCCCCAGCGAAGTCGCCAAGCTGTCGCGACCTACCCTCGGGAGGAAGGAACAGGTTTAGGGGTATTGCCAAAAGGACGGGCTTAAGGCCCATGATTAGGCATGGGCTCTCCCAAGCCCATACCCCACGTGACATTAGGATATTATTAAGAAAATTTCGCAAAAGGAGTCGCCACTAGCCTATTAGAGTTGGCTAGAAACCAAGTGAGGCATGGGAGCGTGCCTCACTTCCTACGCAACCAGAGAATCTAGGGTCGGGGACTTGATTACACTAATTGACCAATTAGTGCCATTTCGGTACCTAATCTTGTTCATTTTAACAAAATGATTTTTTGGCAGGCAGTTTGGATTGATTTTATACCTATCCACTAACATATGAGGTGATCATACGGGTGCACAAACATTAAAATAGCAATCATAGCTACCAAGATGCTAATTGCCATAAAATTAAACACGTGCAATTAAACATATTAGATATGTAAATTAAACACATGATCTAATCAACATACGAGCAAATAGAGGTCTAATTACACTAAGAATGCAAAACATAGCAATTCCCAATCAAACCCTCTATTTTTTGGATTTTCGACAATTTTTTTATTTTTTTATTTTAAAAACTATTTTTCTTATTTTTTTTAATTTTAAATTTTTTAAAATATTATTTTAATTTTAATAATATAATAATATAATATTTTAAAACGAACCGGGTCGGTTCCCTGGGTTGGGTTCAACCTAGTTCGGCCGTAAAGGGCCCAGGATCGGGCCGGGCAACCCGAGCTTGGACCGAGCCGGGCCGCGCGACCTAAGCCAACCGGGCTGGGCCTGAAGTGCAGGCCCAGTTCGGTCTACTATTTTTCAAAATAAATAAGCCCACAAGCCCACACTAAACTAGCCTAAACCCAACCCCGAAATTGAAATATCCAGCCTGGAATACTCATAACCCTACCCAACGAGGCTTTCGCTCGACCCAGCCAAGACCCAGTTTGCCTCCTCTCCCTCTTGCTATGTTGCAGCCGCGGAGGGGGATGGTCGGGACGGGCTTGACGGCGACGGCAACGCGGCTGGCGGTGGCGGCGACACGGCATCTACGAGGACAGGCGGCAACGGTACTAGTGTTGCAACGGTGGCAGAGGGATCGGGTTGCTGGCGATCGCTGCGGCATCGACGTTGGGTCATGGACAAGGCCGGAGCAGAGGCGGAGGAGCGGCGGTCGGTAGTGCGGAGGCACGGGCTAGTGCGGGGCTTGCTCAGCGGTGGAGTGATGACCAGTTCAGATCTATCGTCATCGGGACTCAGCGGTGACTAGCGTCGGTGCTCGGAGGCACATGGTGGCTCGACGAGACGGGGCACGGCGGTGATTGGTGGAGACGCAGCCAAGAGCAGCAGCGCGGAGGCGCGGGCTTGTGCGAGGTTCGCTTGGCGGTGGAGTGATGAACAACTCAGATCTGTCTTCGTTAGGACTCAGAGGTGACTGGCGGAAGCGCGGCCGAGGTGCGCAGTGGCTCGGCGACTAGTTTTTGCATCACGGGAGAAGCTCGTGCAGAGATGCCGCTATGGTGGCAGTCCGGCAGAGGGGAGCAGTGAACCAGCGGTGGCGGTGGTGGAGGTGCAGGTGCGGGCGTCAGCGCTCGGAGGCAACAGTGCGGGGGAGGCGGCTCGAACAGCATCAGGCAGGAGGGCATTGGCTTGCCTGAGGGCTGCAACGGCGATAGCATCCGGAGCTCTGGCGATCTCGAAACAGTAGCTGTGGTGGTGGAGTCCCCGGTGTCGCTCGAAGGGTGGTGGCTCGGATGACAGCGTGGACGGAGGGCGGCAATAGCTCGGATGGCATGTCCAATCCTGCCGGATCTGACCTCTTCCACACGGCACCTTCAGATCTGGGTTTTGGGTTGAGCGGCGGCGGGGTCGGCGTCGATCGAGCGCCACCGCCGGTGGTGGCTCTCTCTCTCCTCTATTGTCGCTCTCTACTACCCGTGTCTTTGCGCAAGGGAAAAAGTGGCATTTTTTCTTTTATTTTTTTGTTGCTTTGTTATTTTTCTTTTTTTCTATTTTCTCTTTCTCTTTTTCTCTCTTTTTTTTTCTTATATATATATATATATATATATATATATATATATATATATATATATTTTTGAAAACGCAAATTAGGTGTCAACAGCGCCTATAGTGTTATTCTTAGAGCTGATCACTTGTGAGATAACTAGACTACCTATGGAAGCAATTAAGGATTTTAAGGCTAATAGACTTGAGGATTCGACCAGAAATCGGCAGCTCGACCGTATTCATCTACCGAGATCATTACAGCGCAGATGTAAATTGTTTAGAGATAAGAGATAGGTCAGTTTGACTGAGATGTGTGGCTAAACGTGGGTGACTCCACTAAATTGGGAAATTCTCGTCGGCCGGCAATGGACTGATTTTTCTATCGTTTTGGTACCCTCTGTTTGTATTTGAAACCTCGAGATTTTCACGACAACGGAGAGCCGCCAATGTGTCGAAGGGGTTCATTGTGGCTCAAAGAAAATCAACCACGGGTCATTTGCACTAAAAATTTCTGAAACCTACCCGGTAGCCTAGGTCACGCTAAAAATGCACCAGAGTGAAATTAATCGCGAATTTGAATCCGATTTCAGAAATTGAAAGTTCTGTCAAGTCACAGGTCATTATAGGAACGTCGACTCAATCTTAGACGATTTTTCTGCAACCCGAGACTTTCTGGGAAAAAGTCGTCCTAAGGGCGTTTTTGTCCAGAAAAAGCCAGGGACCATTTTTTATTGCAAAATTGGGAAGCAAATTGGATCAAGTGGTGTCGAAAAATACCAATGGGATTCTTGAGGTGTCGGTTGATTTTATCAAGGCCGGTTTGTGTTGATTCAAGGAAGAATTGCTGGCCAATTGAGAGGATATCAAAGGAAATTCGTATGGCCCCTTGCCTAGCCCAATTTGGACCATTTCAAGCTTCTAGATGGGGAGCAAGGGTGACTGGATTGTGGCCAAGGAAGCCAGACTTGGCTGAGGTTGTGTCAAGGGGACAAAGGAGAAGAAAATTGAACCAAGTGGCCCCTCCAACCCCAGATCTGGGTTCTGGGTTGAGCGGCGGCGGGGTCGGCGTCAATCGAGCGCCACTGCCGGCGGTGGCTCTCTCTCTCTCCTCTATTCTCACTCTCTACCGCCCGTCTTGCGCAAGGGAAAAAGTGGCATTTTTTCTTTTTATTTTTTTGTTGTTTTGTTATTTTTCTATTTTTCTATTTTCTCTTTCTCTTTTTCTCTCTTTTTTTTCTTATATATATATTTGAAAATGCAAATTAGGTGTCAACAGCGCCTATAGTGCTATTCTCATAGCTGATCACTCGTGAGATAACTAGACTACCTATGGAAGCCATTAAGAATTTTAAGGCTAATAGACTTGAGGATTTGACCAGAAATCGGCAGCTCGACCATATTCATCTACGGAGATCATTACAGCGCAGACGTAAATATTTTAGAGATCAGAGATAGGTCGGCTCGACTGAGATGTGTGGCTAAACGTGGGTGACTCCACTAAATTGGGAAATTCTAGTTGGCCGGCACTAGACTGATTTTTCTATCGTTTTGGCACCCGTGTCCATATTTGAAACCTCGAGATTTTCACGACAACGGAGAGCCGCCAATGTGTCGAAGGGGTTCATTGTGGCTCGAAGAAAATCAACCACGGGTCATTTGCACTAAATATTTCTGAAACCTACTCGATAGCCTAGATCACGCTAAAAACGTGCCAGAGTGAAATTAATCACGAATTTGTATCCGATTTCAGAAATTGAAAGTTCTGTCATATCACAGATCATTATAGGAACGTAGACTCAGTCTCAGAAGATTTTTCTGCAACCCGAGACTTTTTGGGAAAAAGTCGTCCTAGGGCCGTTTTTGTCCAGAAAAAAGCCAAGGACTGTTTTTGATCGCAAAATTGGGAAGCAAGTGGGATCAATTGGTGAGGAAAAATACCAATGGGATTGTTGAGTTGTTGAGGTGTCGGTTGATTTTATCAAGGCCGGTTTGTGTTGATTCAAGGAAGAATTGATGGCCAATTGAGAGGAAACCAAAGGAAATTCGTATGCCCCCTTGCCTAGCCTAATTTGAACCATTTCAAGCTTCTAGATGGGGAGCATGGGTGGCTGGATTGTGGCCAAGGAAGCTAGACTTGGCTGAGGTTGAGTCAAGGGGACAAAGGAGAAGAAAATTGAACCAAGTGGCCCCTCCAACCCCATCTTGTTCCCCTCCCTCCTCCTTGCCGTTCGATGCAACAACCACCCTGGAGCACTGCACAAACCAGCCTGCAACCTGTCCGACCGCCTGGAAGCCTAGCGTCGCCATCGCTGCTAGCTGGAGACGCGCAAAAGCCCGCGTGAGCCACGTGTCTTTCCATCGTCCCAGCTGAGCCGTTGGGTCCTTCTCGCGATCCAACAGACCGTCGGAGTCCCTACAGCCGTCGTGGACCCCCATTTAGTCGTCGGTTGCCTCGCCAAGCCGTCCGCCCGCCTCCGCCAGCTTCGCCTCACCAAATGAGCCCCGGTTCTTTCTTTTCCAGCACCAAACAGAGAGTAGGAAGTGTGGGTCTTGAGGTCACTGTTAGGCCTGTTTTGAGGTGGTTTAGGGCCCCGAAAGCTAGGCCCGCTTTGGAGTGTATTGAGCCTCGTTGCGTCCCCGACATTTTGAACCGTCCGGCTCACCGAACAAGTGAATTTAACTCACTAATCCTCACTTAGTAGGTTAATTATGCTTAGGGGTTGATTATATTAATTAAGCATGATTTAGGTGGATAGATTAGATTATATTAGTTAATTTGATTATCTGTCAATGCATGTTAGGTGGTTAGTTAGTGTAATTAGTGAGTAAATAGACTCTAGTATTTATTGAATGAGTCTTGGAAATTTTCCAACTCCGTTTCGGCTTCCAATTAGGCTATAACGAGCCTAAGTTTTATTTATTGCATTTATTTATTATTTTCCGTAATTATTTAATTAATTATTTATTTTCTGGAAATTCAACCGGGATGGCTGGTGACCGGAATTTCGTGCTGATTTCAGTGGTGTTCTTTGTTTATTTAATTGAGTACCAAATTGTGATAATTGAGCAAAATTTGAGGTTATGAGAATTTATCCCAAAAATTGGATAATGTGGGGATATATTTAAGAAATTTGCCGAGTGGGGCTGTGATGCCACTAAATATCGAAAATTTGCCGAGTGGGGCCGTGATGCAATTAAATCTAAGAAAATTGCCAGGTGGGGTCGTGATGACCACCAAATATAAAAAAGTTGCCAGTGGGGCCGTGATTACCACTTAATCTAGGTTGTGCCCGTTAGGCCGTGGCTAAGAGTTGAGAATTAATAATTGGGGTGCCCCGGGAGTGGTCTTGATGACGTGTAATCGACTGAGTCGATTGATCGATGATTCGATCTGAGTGAATTGAGTGGATGATGTACCTGTCAGTTTCTATGAATTCAACTGACTTGTAGGAAGGAACTAAGGCCAAGGTAAGTGCTCTGACACCTGTTTGTGCTTAGTTAGCCTTTAGGGCGTATTGGTTTCCTAATCGAGTCTTAGGGGGTTGAACTCGCTGAGACGTTATCTCACTGGTCATTGTATAACCATTTTAAGGTCCTTAGATGGTGTTGGCGAAGGACCGGAAGCCCCAAACTTTGGAAAGGTGGATAGACCAGAATCGGCAAACGGATCTAACTAGTAGATCATAGGACCATTCCTTTTGGAATGAGCCGACCTTTTTGTAAATAGTCTGGTCTTGTAAATAAACCTGGTTGTTTATAAAAGGTTTGTTTTGGTTTGAAAAATTGGCCTTATTTTCTTATCACATTGTTTTATTGTCTGGGGATTATTTATATGCTTCCGCATGCGTATTAAAATCGAATGGGTCGGAGATGCATCCTGGGACGTCGCTATTAATCGACCAAGGAGGGATGGGCACGTGCTCGGAGGGGCAGAGCGTGACACCGGCCAAAGCACAACTTCAAATGCTAACCATCTCACAATTACGCTAATAACAACATGGGATTAACTCGAGAACGATCTCATTGCAACGACATTCCACCAGACCGATTCTCTATATATTGTATAAAATGACTTACTTAATTTATGACGTCAAATTTCACCGAACAATTTAGTGTAACCATCACGGATGATGCCTTGAGAAGAGTAATAACTAATTAACTCTTCATGGGTAACGTTACCGTATGTTTTTGTGACTTGTATTTGATAGGTTGTAATAAAGCTCATGATTTTAATTGAAGTGCTTCCTACGAAAACTGAACACTGATTTAAGTTCTCTCCTCAAAGCCATTTCTCGCACCACGCCACATCTTCCATTGGCGATGACTCTGATATCGCCCCATCCACAGCATTGCCACCACACCAGCTGTTCACTATTATATCCCGTCGATGTCTTGGAGCTTTCATTTAGATCTCGCCAGGATCTAAGTCATCACCGTCAATCGGCAACGGCCAAGTCTAAAGGTGGGGCTTTCAAGTCTAGAGACCCCTACACCAAATCTCTCCTCATCATCGACTTGCTATTATATTCTTTCGGTCAAGAGGGAACTGATGCATTCTCAATCTCGTTTGGAAGTTAGAGATGTTCTCTTCATCAAATAGAAGAAAATAGTTCATGGTAGTGATTACATGTGGGATGCTTATTTAATGAAAAAAACATAGAACGGTCTGCTTTCGCTGAAAAACAAAAATAGACAGCCTGCTTAATTAATGTGTCCGAAAAGTAAAATAAGGCTACATTGTGGAAGCTGGCACGTCATATCATTCCATCAATCCACCTATAATCATACAAAGACCCGTCCATCCACCGTCAATGTGCCTCCATCCAAAATTGGAAATGTTTCATTGAAATCCGGCTTCACTTGGCTTGCCTCCTTCGCCGATTTGAAGTCCTAAGCAAGCCACAATCGCTCGATGTGGCTGGTGGGCGCGCAAGGGTCAGCCAACCCAACACTTGGGGCTGACTCTAATGGGCTCATACTTAGCTAATCCGATGAGGTGAGGGAAGTTGAGCTTGGCCTTGGAACCCCGCATTTTGTAGGCCATTGTTGCATCCTCAGGCATCTCGTAGGTCCGGAGACAAATCTGGGCTCCACTCTTCTTGGAGTCTCTTATCTCTGCTGCATATTTACGGCCTCCTCCTTGCCTCTCTATAGCGCATTTCTTCCGCCTTCTTTTCCAGCCCCTTCTCCTCTGATATTTCATCGATGACACGATGATCAACTGGCACCTTGCTTCGAAATTAAGCTGTTGATTAAAAGGGACCCACCACATGTCGAGTGCATCACGCAGTGCACCATACACAATCATGTCCTCTGAGTCGTTGACCCTAAGTGGGAGGCCTTCGTTCCAGCTCTCCATAAGCAAAAGACCGGTGTAGCTTGAGCATCAACAATACATACCATCGTCAAGAAGACGATAGCGAATGGACTCGAGAACATCGAAATGAGAAAAGGGTTCTCCTGAATCAATTTGCGTGAGCATTTTTTCTTCCCTTTCCTTCTGTAGGGTTTTTCTCTGGGGACTGTATGGTTGTAGTCTTTGAGTTGGTGACTGTGAAGGGACGAAGCAAGAGAAGTATATATAGGTTGAAGATATGGATTAGGGCAAAAATAATATCTATTTTTACCTTACTTTATTACTGAAAGTGCTAGTATGAACACCTAGAGGGGGGTGAATAGGTGTAAAAATAGATTCTGCAAAATGCAATGAAAACCTTTACTTTTAACCCGAGTCTGAATAACAATAGACTTTTGAAACTGAGTCTGAAGAACAACAGACTTTGAGTGAGTTCAGACTTTAGCAGTTAAATAGAACTACAAACAAAATAAAGGAGTTTAAGGATGAGAATAAGAACACAAGTTTTATAGTGGTTCGGCTTAGATCAAGCGTACGTCTACTCTCCCACGCTAACAACCTTCTAGCTGGATTTTACTATGCAATCAACAAGAAATTACAACTTTGAATGCAAACACTTAGTAGTAGATGACACTATCTCACTAAGTCACTCTTTTGGTATTTCTCTCACGATCACAAACGTTTAAACTCACCAAAGACAAGTGTATGATTGAAGTTCACTCAGACTTTAGAATTATAAATTCTACGCTCCGTCTCTTACTTGCTCGTCGGTCCTTCATCTCCTTAAATACTCCTCCACTTCCAAACTAGCCGTTGGACAGTATCTTGAGGATTGTCTTCCAATCTACCCATTGGACAGATCTGTATCTAGAAGATTTGGTAGCTATTGAGTGACAAAAGTAGAATCCCAAATTGATTATGATCGCCCATAGAAATAGAATCTTGATTTCCATAAGTAGAGCTTCTTCGTATAAAAAATTCTTGTCTTCAAGATCTAATTGCCAATCAATTAGATTGAGTCAATCAAATCAATCTTGATGTAGAATCCAAACCAGATCACTAGCTGTTATACATTTAGGGCTTGTGTTATGTTCTTTCTTATTCTGGATGTAAATCTGAAAGCAATAGACTTTACATTATGACTCTAAGTGCAATAGACTTTACAATCTGAGTTAGTCTGAACATAATCTGCTTCTGAACAGATTTAGCTTTAAGGTCTGGATATAGTCTAAATAAGTTCAGCTTTAGCATAAAGTCTGTTTTCTGGTTCTTCATTCACGTTCAGTCTGGAATTTGTCAAAGTTGGCAGACTTCTGATATAGAACAGACTTTGACACTAAAGTCTGGCAGTTTTCGGATTTTGACACAGAAGTCTAGAAATCTTCATAATAGACTTTGGACATTTGTTACGTTCAGTCTTCTGGTTCTTCCTAGTATAGACTTTGATAATATCATTTACATGTTTTATCATCTGCATAGTCTATTACTCAACCATTAAACATCTTAGTAGCCTTTAGTTTATTTTGTCATCTTCAAAACATCATAAGGGATTTCCCTAACAATCTCCCCTTTTTTGATGATGATAAAACAATCTCTGAATATGCAGATGTATAATCACACTTTTAAAGATAATAAATCAATGCAATCTTAAAGAATAATGTAATTCAAAATAGCAAATAGATTAAGGATATAATTATATATGTAAAGATAATCGCAACTCAATAAATATCAACACATATGCATATTTATATTCTCTCCCCTTTTTTGTCATAATCAAAAAGTGATAACAATGGAAAAAGAGTCACGTAGAGAATATAAAATGATAACAAATTTCTTGCACAATTTTAAAAAAATCAGCATTTACAAAGTAAGTTGAATATTAAAGATATGCAATGTAGCTCATTTCAATCATATATATCAGCAAATATCCAATAAGAATTATGGATGCATTATAAAATTCACTTTACCCATTTTGTCATAATAAAATGATAATATCAATAAGAGATTTGTTAATGACAAAATGTAATAAAAGATGCACTAACTGGATTTTGTAGAACTTGGTAAGTTCTAACACATTTACCTTTTCTTTCGTTCCATAATAATCGAGATTACGATCGATTCAAAAAGATTTTTCCATAATTGATCAATGCTCCTCCTCAATTAATTGCCTTTTTGAGATGATCACAATTCTTTCATTTCTCTTAGATTCGCTTTCTCCCCTGTCATCATGACAATATTTTTCGAATAGCACTAATTGTGGCTTGTGCACGTTGAGCAGAATATTTTTCCAATATTTCTTTCGTAACAACAATATCCACAACGATTATTTGCATTTTGAAATTCGAGGCGAAAATTTATTTTCTTCAATCAAGCTTGTCTCGAATTCAACCTGCATAAACTTAACAAACTTTTTGCACAAATAAGCTATAATAATATCCACATAATATATAATGCCATTTCTTCAAATAAATAAATTGAATAGCTTATATAAAATTAAAATTCAGAACTACTCAACCTTTCGTACGACACATTAGGGATTTCCTTAACAATTTGCAAAAACTTTGCACAAGGAAGGGAATTTTGAACCTCCGAAGATAGTACAGAATCTCAATGATTTTCAAATCGAGCTTTCCAAAATCCAAATGGAAGATTCTTTTGTCACCTGCAAATTCTTATATAATGGATAACAATCCTTGCAAAAATATCATGTAATACCTTCCTCCAATTTGCGGATCAAAACTTGCTAGATATAAAATATCTTCTAAGAATATAGCAAGAATATCCATGAATCTACAATAATATCTTTCAAGATCAAAGGGATTTTCTTAAGCATAAATCTCAAAAATATATTATTGATGCCTTTCACAAAAAGAAAACTAATATTTTTATCACGTGCCAAATCAAGTAAAAATTGCAATGCCTTATATTTTTACATAGGATATTTGCAACAAAATGATAAACAATCATCCAAAATCATGATAAATGCACATAGAAATTTGCAAGGCAGGATAAAAAAAAAAATTCTCTTACCCAAGGTATATGATTGCAATATACCATTGAAAAAATAAAAAGGATCATTACCAAACTTCGCCTGAGATTCATTTCTTATTGCACCAAAATCTACGTAGATTCGCAATCATTCTTACCTTATTGAATTTCCTGCAATCAACTCATTTCCTTTTTCGTATCCATCAATTTGGATCATTTCTTGACATTAGAGCAAAATATAAAATCTCTATAGATAATCAAATATTTTTCTAAACTCATCATAACATGTTATTTAAGGAAAGAACATTATGCACAATAATATCTTGAAAAAGAAATTCTCACTTAGTCAAAGTACAATAAAATCAGAGAGAATAAAATCCTTGAATATTTTGCATAAATTAATATCACGTAAAACATATTTCTACTATGCAAAATATTATAAAATTTAAGAGTATAAAATCAAACCAAATAAATTCATTTGTCTCTTAGCAAGATTTCAAAAATAATCACACGTATTAAATTAAATCGCAACTCACGAATCACAAAAATAGATCATATGATTCTTTCTTCAATAAAACAAAATATGATCATTATAAAATCTCAATCAACCAAGGATATATCAAATATCAAGCATAATGAGAATTATGTGCCCAAAAAAAAAAAAAAATACATTCCTTACCAATTTCTTATTTTCCTTTATTTCCTACAAGAATAGCTCATCATTTCTTTGGTACCCATATTTTCTTGGGTCTATGAGAGTTAGTAGAGTATGTTGTTTTTACCCAATCTTTCTTAATAGGTTTCCAGACTTTAGGACATTCTTTCTGAAAGTGTTCTAAATCTCCACAATTTGAACATTTGAGGACTTTTCGACCGACAGGTTTTGTAAATATCCTTTGAAAATACTTTTTGTACGCAAGTTTAGGAGGTCTTTGTCTAAGTCTTTCCTTGACTTTAGGAAAATCTATTAGAGAATCACTTTCCTTATTGAAACCAAGTCCCAACTTTTTTTTTTTTGAGTACCCAGGGAACCTTCGTGCGCCGCTTCGCGGCGGAGTAAACCTTGGAGGAGCAGTAGAGTCACCACCACCCTTGTTGCCCCGGGTAAGTCGTGGGTTCCTTTCTCGCAAGGCAAATGACGCAGCGATTTGAACTCAGGACCTCTCCCGAAAGAAACCTGCGCTCAACCACTACGCCGCCACCACGGGTGGTAAGTGAGATAGCTAGTATAAGCACCTAGAGGGGGATGAATAGGTGAAAAAAATAATTTCCCGAGATAAGAGAGCAATACTAAGTAGACAATAGAAAGGAAGTTCTCATTTAGTTAACAAAACGAATTATGATCAAAGTAAAGCAGAGAGTAGGGAAGAGAAAATGAACACAGAAATTATAGTGGTTCGGCTTATTCCAAGCCTACGTCCCCTCTTCCGCACTAACAGCCCACCGGCTGGATTTCATAATGAACAAAAGAGTTGTTACAGCAAGGATCTCCCTTGATTCCATAGTATAGATACTCTACCACACTTCCTTAAGGTTTCTCAAAATATAGACTCTCTTTTGCGTACAAGATTTTGCTCAGTAAATGAATTGACTAAGAACAAAGAGCTTCAGACTTTGGAATTCTTCTATCGTGCACACACTCGAACAACTGGAACGTCTTCCTTTTATACTCCTTTATGCCATCATACCTGTTGGCACTTACCAAAGGAATTCTTCCAACTTTCCCGTTGAACAAAATCAATTAGGAAGATCATTTGAGCTATTTAAGGAACATGTCAATAGCCCATCAATCATGCTCGTCCATACAATCAGGATCTCGGTTTTCATAAGTAGAACCTTCCAAGTATACTTTGCCAATCATCGGATCCTTAATCTCTGAATCAATCATGATCAAATAAAGGATTCCGTTATGTCATATCCAGCCAAGAGATCTTCTCCAGTCGATAAGGTCAAATCCTTAATGAAACACCCAGTTCTGGATAGCCCTTCTTCGACGGATTAGAAACTGTCAATGAGAATAGACTTTGAGTCTTGAGTCTGGCAGTCCGGAGGTCTTCAGACTTTAAATAGTAAAGTCTGCAAATCTTCAGATTAGACTGAAGGAAACTTTTTGTCAGCTTCAAAATACTGCAGGAAGATTTCTCCAACAATCTCCCCCTTTTTGATGGTGACAAAACTTTCCTGCAGATTTGGATAACTTTGACCTGCAAAACATTACTCAAGTAAATATGGATATCTCATAAAGATAAATGGCTTAACGATAACACTAGAATCTGCAACCACAGAAAATAGGTTAGTCTTTCATGTGAGTAAAGCCATTCATAAGATATCAATAGTACTTAATATAAGCGATCAAACCCAAATCCCAAATTCAGTCCACATCCAGACACAAAAGTCAAGTCAAACATCAAAACAAACATCAAAATAAATCAAAAGTTCAAGTTCAAAGTTTCAAATCTCGCATCTCTCCCCTTTTTGTCATCATAAAAAAGGTTGAGATGGAAAGAGAATGGAATCAAGAATGATTGGGAACACGAACAAGTTGGAAATCTCCCATTGACTGGACAATGCCTTCCAGCTTTTTCAACTCTTCCTTCAGTTGAGCCACCTCTTCACCCTTAGCATTTGCTTGAATCTAAAGAGCAAGGGCTTGGATCTGATCATTCAAAGAAACTGAAGAAGCTTGACCTGCAGTTTACAAATTCTAAACTTCGCATCCCAGAGCATATATCTGACCTCGCATTTCCAAGAGAACATCAAGAATTCTGCGAAAATCTGCTAAATTATCAGTCTGCGTACTGGCTTCTGCACGATCGATGGAGTAAAGGCGGGACGATGGCAAATCAGCATAGTCACGCAGATTGGGCGATGAAACATCATGTCCCTCCTTAGGAAATTGAGAGGCATAGATGTCCTCTGGATCTGCTGGAGAGCGACTGACTCCTTCACTGGTAGCAGGATATGAGGACGTTCCTCTTTTCTCACGGTCTCCCCCTGTTTCCATGCCTTCAGGTGGAGAAGAGAGTTCCTCATGCTCTCCTTCCTCTTGATTTTCTCTTTCCTCTTCTTCTTCTTCAAATCTTTCCTCCTCTCGCATCTCTTTCTTCAACTTCTCTCTCCTCTGTTTCTTTCTCCTCTACTTCTTTTTCTTCAGCTTCCAAATCTTCTCTTTCTCCAGTCCTCTATTCTGTGTCTTTCTCTTATCGTTCCATTGATTCTGGAATAGAACGACTCAGGTTCTTCAATGCCATAGCAGAAATGGTGATGTCTTCCTCATCATCTTCATCCTCAATGATGAGAGCTCTTCTTTTCTTGGATGGAGCAACCATGGGCTCCTTCCGTTTTCTTTTTGCTGCCGAAGAGACTTGATGAGTTTTGATAGGGATTTTCTCCTTGAATTTCTCCAACGCTTTGTTGAGTTCCTTCAAATGCATTTTAGACACCATTTTCAGTCCCACCACCATTTGATCACAAGATCGAACACAGAGAATTTGGGGAGGCTGAACATTCAAATGTCTGAATAATTTTGTCACAAGAGCTAGATGAGGAAGTTGACCCTTGTCCTTCACCACTGCTCTATACATGTGGAACATAATAGTGTGAGGAAGAGAAAACTTTTTCCCAGCATTGATGGCATACATAAGCTTTGCCTCTGAGTTTGAAATATCAGTCTTTGAAGTAGATTTTGGTCTGAAGTAATTAATCACAATCTTGTGAAGCAGAATGTTGAATGCACTCATCCTCGAGTAGGAAACATTTCCCTCTGTCCTTCTATCCTTAACAAGTTCCAACGTAGCACGAGCAATAGAGACATTGATAGGTTGATATCTCCCTCTCTCAACCCCAATCACATCAGCCAACATATCTACATCCACCACATAGTCCTGATCTCTGACACTAAAAGAGAGTCTATTCGCATCCATGAAACTAAGATTCGAATAGAAATATACAGTGAGTTCAGCATAGGCTTCTATAGAGTCGAATGTAACCATTTCAAGTTGAAGAAGACTGAATTTTCCCTCAAATTAACATTCACAGCATCAAGGAAATCAAAATCCACACTTCTAGGGTCTATCACCCCACGCTTCAACAACTTAGAGTATAGATGCTTTTGCTCCTCCGATCGAAACAAGTCTGTCATTTTTCCCCTAATTTTTGGCGCAACACCCATTCTCGATTGAAACTGACTGTACAACTTGTCATCATCATTCCCATCTATCTGATTCAGCCCTCCAACACGAGGACCGATTGGAATATTTGCCATTGCTTCTTCTGCCGACCTAGTAGGGGCAATTCCCAACCGTTCCATTGTGCGTAAAAAGAAGGTTTCATTTTTGTACCCTTTGTCTTTCAGAAATTTGTCAATGTAGTTCAAAGGAGTTCCACCCCTTTTCAAAGCGCGATAAAGCTTGTAGGTAAAAGAGGGCTTAAAGACTCTTACAGGTTCTGCATCTTCGATTATTTCTTCCTCTTCTTGTCGAGCAACATCCTGTTGTCTAGATGGAGAAGATGGATGCTGCTGAGAATGTTGTGGGCTCTGCTGCTGACTAGGAGACTCTTCTTCCTCGGTGAGATCAAAATGCGTAGGCCCCTCACGCATTTGCTGCGGTCCCCGTTTGCGATCCTCGAAGACTTCCTTTGAGACGACATCTTTCACGTCTTTGAAAGATTCCAAACTTGACTTTCCCAAGAAAGATGACAACTTTTCGAAGATTAAACAAGAGAAGAAAACAAGAGTGGAAGATCAATGCTTTTTAGGGTTTTTGGAGTTAAACGAAGAGGAACCGACAGTATATAGGTCAGTCGAAGAGAGGCATACAAAACGTTGTAATGGAAAGTAAAAAGATGCCCTTTAAAAATAACTGCCTTTTTCAAAAATTAGATAACTGCCATTTTAAAAAATTAACTCCTTTTTTGAAAAAGAAAGATTGCACTTATCACGGAAATTGAAAGTAGCAAAAATCAATTATAGATAGATGATCGTACCTTTTCGAGATTTAATATGAGAGAGAATAAAATAACTTACAAAGTCAAAAATCTTGTTTGTTTGAGTCTCGAGAGTCTCTAGACTTTAACTTCTTCAAATCTCAAGATGTTGAGTCTGGAACGGATGATTTCAAATTGATTTTTCTCCAAAGGCTTTGTAAATATATCCGCCATTGGTTCTTTGAGTCAACAAACCGAATCAAAACTTCTCCATTTTGAACATGATCTCTAATGAAGTGATATCGAATCTCTATATGCTTTGCTCTTGAGTGAAGAATTGGATTTTTGGAGAGATTGATTGCGCTGGTGTTGTCACAGTTAATCTCCGTGCATGAATCTTCAATTCCAAAGTCTCTTAGCTGTTGTTTTATCCATAGAATTTGTGAACAACAACTTCCAAGAGCTACATACTCTGCTTCTACTGTAGAAAAAGCTACTGTATTTTGTTTCCTTGAAAACCAAGATACTGTCCTGCTTCCAAGTAGTTGACAGGTACCCGAGGTGCTCTTTCTATCAACTCTACAACCAGCTAAATCTGCGTCTGAGTATCCAAGAAGAGTAAAGTCTCCCTTTTTAGGATACCAAAGACCAAGGCTCGAAGTTGATGCAATGTATTTGATAATACGTTTTGCAGCACTTAGATGAGATTCTTTCGGGTCTGTTTGAAATCTAGCACAAATGCAAACACTAAACAAAATGTCAGGTCTAGAAGCAAGAAGATAAAGAAGTGAACCAATGATACTCCCGTATAGCTTCGGTCAACTTTCTTTCCTCCTTCATCTTTGTCTATCTTCAAAGAACTTGACATTGGTATATTAGTCTTTTTGCAATTTTCCAGTCCAAACTTTTTGACAAGATCATTAGCATATTTTTCTTGATGAATAAAAGTCCATTCCTTCAATTGTTTCACTTGAAGTCCAAGAAAGAAGGTTAGTTCACCCATCATGCTCATTTCAAATTCATCATGCATAGACTTTTACAAAGCCGTTTTGAATTAAAAACTTACTCAGCCTGTCGTACCAAGCTCGGGGTGCTTGTTTTAAACCATATAAGGTCTTTTTCGAATGCTTTCTTAAACCATATAAGGTCCGGTTTCCTTGGGTCTTCAAACCAGGTGGTTGTTCCACATAGACTTCCTCATGGATAAATCCATTCAGGAAAGCACTTTTGACGTCCATTTGGAATAACCTAAAATTCTTATAACAAGCAAAAGCAAGTAATAATCTAATTGCTTCTAACCTTGCTACTGGTGCGTAAGTCTCATCATAGTCTATCCCTTTTTCTTGCGTATATCCCTTGGCCACGAGTCTTGCTTTGTTTCTTACAACCTTTCCTTTCTCGTCCATCTTGTTCCTGAAAACCCATTTAGCTCCAATAATAGATTTACCTTTCGGTTTAGGAGTCAACTCCCTGACATCATTAATACCGAATTGCCCGAGTTCTTCTTGCATAGCTTCAATCCAGCTTTCATCAGATAAAGCTTCTTCTATGCTTTTGGGTTCTATTTCATAAATAAGAGCCACAGCACTAGACTCTTCACGCCTTTTGGATCTTGTGCGAATTCCTTCATTAATGTCGCCAATAATGAGATCTTTGGGATGACTGGACTTATGCTTCCGCCATTCTTGGTTGATTTGTCGTTGATGATCACTTCCTTCATTTGGATCCTCAATAATCACTTGTTGCTGGTCTTTCAAAGTCTCGAGCCGCTTCTTGAGATTTAGACTTTGTAGAGTCGGGAGTGTGTTCGATTCTTCAAGATGAGTCTCGAATAGATTCATTTTGCATAGAATCTTGGAATTTGACATTCATTGATTCTTCCACAGATTGAGTCTTCTTGTTGTAGACTCTGTAGGCTTTGCTTGAGGTAGAATATCTAAGGAAGATGCCTTCGTCTGATTTTTCTTCAAACTTGCCAACTCGATCATTTGCATTTTTCAATATAAAACATTTACATCCAAACACATGAAAGTATGAAACAATAGGCTTCTTTTCTTTGAATAACTCATAGGGGTTTTTTCCAGAATAGGCCTTAGAAAAACTCTATTAATAATATAACATGCTGTAGAAACTACTTCAGCCCAAAATCGTGAAGAGATGTTACTTTCTATTAAAAGAGTTCTAGCCATTTCTTGAAGCGACCTATTCTTTCTTTCCACAACTCCGTTTTGCTCTGGAGTATATGGAGAGGAGAACACATGCTGAAAACCAGATTCATCACAAAATTTTGTAAAATCTTGATTTTCAAATTCACCTCCATGGTCTGTTCTTATACTTGAAATAACATACCATTTTTCATTTTGAACCTTTTTGGCAAACTTTTCAAAGTAAGAGAAGGTTTCAGACTTACTTGCCAGGAAATATACCCAAGTAAATCGTGAGTAGTCATCCACAATTACTAGGCAATATTTCTTACCCGCAATGCTCGAGTTCGGGTTGGTCCAAAGAGATCCATATGCGTAAGCCGCAGTACACAATTAGTGGAAACTTGATTTATTGGTTTAAAGGAATTTCTTACCTGCTTTCCCAATATGCATGGTGTACATAGATCAGACTTTTGGTATGATAGATTAGGTAGACCACGAACAAGCTTCTTTGCTGAAATTTTGGCTATCTGCTTCAATTGATGTGCCCAAGCTTTCTGTGCCATAAGTTCGCTTCGTCTTGAATTGAGATTAGACATTGCGATTCATTTGGTTTCACATCCAAGACGTAGATATTTCCATGTCTTCGACCCATGAATGACTGAGTAGAATCTTTACTGGTTCCTGAACATATTCCCTCTTGAAAGTTGATTTTGAAACCGGTACCACACAGCTGACTGATACTAAGCAGATTGTAGTTGAGTCCTTCCACTAAGGAAACATTGCTTATTGTGAGGTTTCCAATCTTTACAGTTCCAAATCCCACAATTATTCCTTTGTTGTTTCCTCCAAATGAGACTTTTCCACCATTTACTTGAACGAGCTTTATGAAGCAATTTGAATCTCCTGTCATATGTCTTGAGCATCCACTATCCAGATACCATTTTACCTTACTCTTGATAGTGACCTGCATTTAGAAAAGAGACTCAAACTTTCTTTGGTACCCATATTTTCTTGGGTCCATTAATGTTAGTATGATATGCGGTTTTTGCCCATACTTTCTTAACAGGTTTCCCAACCATAGAACATTCTTTTTCAAAATGATCTGCACTATTGTACTTTGAACATCCGAGAGCATTGCGACCTACTGGTTTTACAAAGATCTTTTAAAATGATTTTTGTAAGCGTCTCTTGTGGGTCTTTGCTTAATTCTTTCCTTCACTTTAGGAAAATCAATTAAAGGAATGGTTTCCACAGTCATTCCCAAACCAGATTTATTGAAATAAGGTCTTTGTCTTTGAAAGAATTTTCTCAAGTTTCTCGAGATCCTATTGAAAATCTTTTGAAATATTTGATATGTCATTTTTAAAAATACATTTTCTTTTAAAAGATTATCTTCACTTTCTTTAAGAGTAGAAACATTCATGTCTAAACATTTCATCTTTTCTTTCAAAACATTTTCCCGTTGTTTCAGTGCAGAGTTTTCCTTTTTAAGTTCGGAAATCCTTTTAAGAGAAGTCTTAAGACTAAAACACAACTCATCAATGTATTTAGAAACTTTAATAGGGATTTTAAAGTTACTCACCTCAAATTCATTGTCTCGAATCGAGTCTATCTCGGAGTTTGAATCTGAATCCGATTGTGCCATCGACATATATTGGCATAATCATCATCACTTTCTTCACATTTCGTATCACCTCCGTGTTTTCGCTTTAAGAGCATTTCAATACTTTTCAGCTTTTCCTTTCTTCTTCTTCCTCAGAAGAGGATAGTTGGGTCTGATGTGTCCCTTTTTCTTACATTCAAAGCAGACTACATCTTTATTTGATTCATCATCCTCAACAGACTTAGTCTGTTGCTTTTGAAAACTCGTTTCTTTGGATTGAATCTTCTTCCTTTTCGTTCAGCTTTCTGAATCTTCTTATCATGAGAGCAAGCTCCTCATTATCCATATCATCTTCAGAACGTAACATCGAATCATCATTGGATTTTAATGCAATGGATTTCTTACCTTTAGGATCTTCGTCTTCATTGATTCGTTCCACTTCATAAGATTGAAGAGTCCCAACCAACTCATTAACAGATAGTGGCATAATTCTTTGTGTCTCCCTTATTGAGGTCTTTATATGATTCCAATCCTTGGAGAGTCCACGCAAAGTAGCTTGTTTACTTTCATGGGATCGAAATTGGTTGACCTTGATTTTCAAGACCATTCATGATTTCTGTAAAATGACTAAACATGTCAGTTATAGATTCTCCTGATTTCATTTTGAAGGCTTCTTATTGACCGAGGAGAATGTTGATTCTGGTTTCTTTCACTCGATCGGTTCCTTCATAGGTAATATGTAATCTATCCCAGACTTCTTTCGCTGTAACACAAGAAGATATTCTGTTATATTCAGTAGGTGACAAAACACAATATAAAGAATAAATTGCTTTTGCATCAAGAGCTTGTCTCTTGGTTATCTCTTCCTGAGTCATTTCACTAGACTCAACAGCTTCTTTTCCTCTTTCTGAGAC
Source organism: Eucalyptus virginea (assembly GCA_014182375.1). Classification (NCBI taxonomy): domain Eukaryota; kingdom Viridiplantae; phylum Streptophyta; class Magnoliopsida; order Myrtales; family Myrtaceae; genus Eucalyptus; species Eucalyptus virginea. The sequence goes on along the minus strand of CM024520.1, from coordinate 6,187,138 downwards.
AGGTGCAGCTTTAGGAATGATTCCTTTGTCTACAACGTCCCATTCTAGAGGATCATTTGATCTTAGGAACGCCTTCATCTTATTTTTCCATATGTTGTAATCCTTTCCATCAAAGTAAGGCGGTCTGGTATTGCTTTGCCCTTCTACCAGCCCCCGGAGCTAACATACTAGCCATGGATCTTTAACTCGAAGTAAAACACTTCAAACAAAGTGAGTACACAAGCTCTGATACCAATTGAGATAGCTAGTATAAGCACCTAGAGGGGGGTGAATAGGTGAAAAAAATAATTTCTCGAGATAAGAGAGCAATACTAAGTAGACAATAGAAAGGAAGTTATCCTTTAGTTAACAATACGAATTATGATCAAAGTAAAGCAGAGAGTAGGGAAGAGAAAATGAACACAGAAATTGTAGTGATTCGGCTTATTCCAAGCCTACGTCCACTTTTCCGCATTGACAGCCCACCGGCTGGATTTCACTATGAACAAAAGAGTTGTTACAGCAAGGATCTCCCTTGATTCCACAGTGTAGATACTCTACCACACTTCCTCAAGGTTTCTCAAAATATAGACTCTATTTTGCGTACAAGATTTCGCTCAGTAAATGAATTGACTAAAAACAAAGAGCTTCAGACTTTGGAATTCTTCTATCGTGCACACACTCGAACAACTGGAATGTCTTCCTTTTATACTCCTTTATGCCATCATACCTGTTGGCACTTACCAAAGGAATTCTTCCAACCTTCCCGTTGGACAGAATCAATTAGGAAGATCATTCGAGCTATTTAAGGAACATGTCAATAGCCCATCAATCATGCTCGCCCATACAATCAGGATCTCGGTTTCCATAAGTAGAACCTTCCAAGTATACTTCGCCAATCATCGGATCCTTAATCTCTTAATCAATCATGATCAAATAAAGGATTATGTTATGTTATATCCAGCCAAGAGATATTCTCCAGTCGATAAGGTCAAATCCTTAATGAAACACCCAGTTCTAGATAGCCCTTCTATGACGGATTAGAAACTGTTAATGAGAATAGACTTTGAGTCTTGAGTTTGGCAGTCCGGAGATCTTCAGACTTGAAATAGTAGAGTCTGCAAATATTCAGACTAGACTGAAGGAAACGTTTTGTCAGCTTCAAAATACTCCAGGAAGATTTCTCCAATAGTAAGTCCCGACTTATTATAGTAAGGTACTTGTATGGAAAGGATATGCTCTAATGTTTTTGAAGCATTTGAAAATTTTGTCGAAATATTTGAAATTTTTTTTTTTTTAAAGAATCATTTTCTTTGACAAGTAAATCTTGACTTTCTTTTGTTTGTAGAAAATCTTTTAGCAAAATTTCAAACTTTTCTTTTCGAGAAGGATCCCTGTTCGCTAAGCCAAGAATTCTCATTTTTAAGTTCGGAGATCCTTTTAAGAGAAGATTTGAGATTTAAGCAAAGCTCATTTATATACTTAAGAAATTTAGTAGGAATTCGTGAATGGCTTACCTCGATTTTCTCATTGGATTCTGAGTCCGTGTCTAAGTCAGACTCTGATTCTGAGTTTGTATCTGAGTCAAACTCAAATTATGAATGTGCCATCAAGCATATATTTCCTTGCTCATCATCTTCTTTTATTATTCTTTTCTGGTCATTCTCGCTTGTATTGTCTTCTTTCACTGAATTTCCTTCCTTTTCTACTCAACTTTTTGAATTTCTTGATCATAAAAGCAAGTTCTTTGTTGTCCATGTCATTTTCTGCATATGTATCATCAGAATTAGCGTTAGATATTAAAGCGATGGACTTCTTACCTTCCGGATCTTCTTCGTCAATTTGATCCACTTCGTAGGATTGAAGAGTGCCAATCAATTCATCAACAGAGAGTGGTATAATCCTCCGAATCTCTCAAATTGAGGTTTTGACAAGGTTCCAATCTTTTGAGAGACCTCGCAAGAGTTTGTTGACCTTCATTGGGAAAGAAATTGGTTGACCTTGATATGCTAAACCATTTACAATTTCTGTAAAATGGCTGAACATATCTCCAATGGACTCTCCTTACTTCATTTCACATTTGCCGAGCAGAAAGTTTACTTTTGTCTCTTTTACACGATCAGTCCCTTCATATATAACATGAAGTCTATCCCAAACTTCTTTAGCTGTTTCACATGAAGAAATTTCTATTATACTCAACAGGAGACAATGCACAATATAAAGAATAAATGGCTTTTGCATCAAGAGCTTTTCTTTTGGACATCTCCGTCCGAGACATAGGAGCAGGAGGTTTGGTTTCTTTGTCTTTGCCATTCTTATTTGATGTAGACGCAGCAGTGGGATTGATTCCTTTTTCCACAACATCCCATTGCAAGGGATCTCTAGATCTTGGGAATGCTTTCATTTTGTTCTTCCACACGTTGTATTCATTTCCATCAAAATATGGTGGCTTGGTGTTGCTTTGCCCTTCCATAAGTCCTAGTGTCAAGATACTACCCATAGAAGATCTTTAGCTCAAAAGTAAAAACACTTCTATAAACCGAGCACTTGGCTCTGATACCAATTAAAAGTGCTAGTATGAACACCTAGAGGGGGGTGAATAGGTGTAAAAACAGATTCTGCAAAATGCAATGAAAACCTTTACTTTTAACCTGAGTCTGAATAACAACAGATTTTTGAAACTGAGGCTAAAGAATAACAGACTTTGACTGAGTTCAGACTTTAGCAGTTAAATAGAACTATGAACAAAATAAAGGAGTTCAAGGATGAGAATAAGAACACAAGATTTATAGTGGTTCGACTTAGATCAAGCCTACGTCCACTCTCCCACGCTAACAACCTTCTAGTTGCATTCCACTATGCAATCAACAACAGATTACAACTTTGAGTGCAAACACTTAGTAGTAGATCATACTATCTCACTAAGTCACTCTTTTGGTATTTCTCTCACGATCACAAACGTTTAAGCTCACCAAAGACAAATGTATGATCGAAGTTCGCTCAGACTTTGGAATTATAAATTTTACGCTCCATCTCTTACTTGCTCATCGGTCCTTCATCTCCTTAAATACTCCTCCACTTCTAAACTAGTCGTTGGATAGTATCTTGAGGATCGTCTTCCAATCTACCCATTGGACAGATCTGTATCTAGAAGATTTGGTAGCCGTTGAGTGACAAAAGTAGAATCCCAAATTGATTCTGATCGTCCATACAAATAGAATCTTGGTTTCCATAAGTAGAGCTTCTTCGTATAGAAAGTTCTTGTCTTCAAGATCTAATTGTCAATCAATTAGATTGAGTCAATCAAATCAATCTTGATGTAGAATCCAAACCAGATCACTAGCCGTTATACATTTAAGGCTTGTGTTGCGTTCTATCTCGTTCTAGATGTAAATCTGAGAGCAATAGACTTTACATTCTAAGTCTGAGTGCAATAGACTTTACAATCTGAGTCAGTCTGAACATAATCTGCTTCTGAACAGATTTAGCTTTAAGGTCTGGATATAGTCTGAATAAGTTCAGCTTCAGCATAGAGTCTGTCTTCTGGTTCTTCATTCACATTCAGTCTGGAATTTGTTAAAGTTGGCAGACTTCTGATATAGAACAGACTTTGACACTAAAGTCTGGAAGTCTTCGAACTTTGACACAGAAGTCTGGAAATCTTCATAATAGACTTTGGACATGTGTTACGTTCAATCTTCTGGTTCCTCCAAGTATAGACTTTGATAATATCATTTACATGTTCTATCATCTGCATAGGCTATTACTCAACCATTAAACATGTTAGTAGCCTTTGATTTATTTTGTCATCTTCAAAACATCATAAAGGATTTCCCTAACAATTACTTGTTTTGGAGTTTCCAAGAAATTTCAATTAGTGGCGAGATTGGAACACATGTTTTAAACGTTGATTTTCTAGTTGCTTGATATATATATATATATATATATATATATATATATATATATATTTGGTAAAGGTAACGTGTAAATTAACTTTCACCCAAAGCGGGAATATACAAAAGAAATGAGACCCGACACCAATAGAAGGCCTTGCACCCAATATGACAAAAGGGTTGTCAACGGGGGTGTAAGGGTGTCATGGTAACCCAACAAAGCACAAAAGAAGGGAAACGCCCTCCGCAAAACTAAGACAAAGCATAAAGAAGGAAAGAGATCAGTCCGAGAAGATAGACGCATTGAGGCTCTAGCTCTGCTATAATCTTCTATTGGCAAGGGTATCCAGCACCTGATGGAAGGTCAAAGCCTTATCCCTAACAACCCTATCAAGCCGTTTCTTCATGGCAAGCACATAGAGAGTCCGATCACGAAAAATGATATTATTCCTTTCCTTCCAAATAATATCACATAAAGCTGCCAAAGCGAACCAAGAGATGGTAATGTGAAAGGAATCACCAGATAAATACTTGATGGCCCATTAAAGGTTATCCATCCACGAGTTGTTTCGCCAAGGAAGATTGCTTCTGGCTGCCCAAAAAAGAACCAGAGCCCCAGTAATACGACACCCAAAGAAAAGGTGATCTACAGAATCAGGACGACAAGAGCAAAAAGCACATTTAGCATCAGAAATCCTGCCATAAGCAAGAAGCAAAACCTGAGTGGGCAGTCTATTTCTAGAAATCAGCCACAAAAGGAATTGGTGCTGGGGAATTATTGAGCTATTCCAAATAAGAGGGGCCCAAACCATGGATTGACCTCTCAGCCGAATAACATCCCAAGCCGAAGCAACAGTGAAAACTCCGGACCGATGGGGCAACCAACAAAAGCGATCAGGGTCCTGATTAAGAATAGGTGAAAGCTCATTCCAAGAAGCAATCTCATGCATAAGTCCTGAAGCCGCACCAGAAAAGAAGTCAGCAACTAAGGCTTTCCTAGATAGACCCAATCGGTAAATGTCTAGATCAGAAAAGATAATTGTGGCAGCTATAAATCAATATATTTTAATTCTTAATTATCCGATGCAAAATTTAAGAAAAAAGGTGTGGGTCGCATTCCTTTATTTTTTTTTTATTGAACAAGGACTATAATGAACCGAATGCATGCATGCGTGTATTATTATAATCGAGGAAAACGTAAGGTGGAAGAAATGTTAGTAGAAATGCATAGGTTCGTACTGTAAATCCATAAAATAATTTCATTATACAATAACGGGGACAAGATCATAATAAACAGTAAATTAAGTCTCCGAACCTTTACCATATGATTCTTTAGATACGTAATACTCTTTGAAATTCTAGATTGACTTATGGCCAAATTACAAGTCTTAGAGACATGGATGCTCATCATCACTTCTTCTTTTTTTGTTGGATCTCTTCGTCATTTTAAAGAACCTAGATTCACATCTAAGTTCATCTATATTAAAGACACTGAAATATAGATGTAAGTGAAGGCAAGAAAAATTTATTCTTTGCTCACCTTGTAATATCACCCTTACATTCATTATGCTCATGCCTCAGGTCGCTCTTCACAGGGTTAATTTCGAGAGAAATCCTTTTGACATTCAGGCTCAGAGGGTTTTATTAACATGAAATTTTTTTATGTTCATCTCAAAGTGTGTAAAGGGCTGTGTGTAGGAAAGGTTTGCATTTCATCATCTCCACATGTCTCATTTAGCATTCTCGACATCGCAAATCATTCATTAACTGACCTGACGAGATAAGTTCCAAATGAAATTGATGATTCGAACATGCGAAGAGAAAGTTTGAACAATCCATCAACCCAATGATTTATCACGGGAGATTTTGCAATTCCAGATTGACAAGACATTGCCACATGAAAGACTTAATCACAATTGGAACACATAGACGCAAGCATATCTGCAAAAGACAAAGTGTCAAATCCTATGATCAGAACTACTGAGCATTGTACCTTGCTCCTCTTTCAAAGTAGAGCTCGTGGAGGTTCTCTGCAAAGATTTGGGACTTCGGACCTTAGACCAATCACCCATTCGAGTCCATTCTTTGCCTGCAGTTATGACTCAGTTTGCACAATAAAGGTATTTTTGAACCGATGGGGAGTGAACGCTTGTAGGATTTGAGAAAATGCGATCGTCCATGCCCCTCAGACCAAAAAAAAGTGTCATTAATCAAGTTATGTTCAGTCATGAGATACACAATTTTCTCCGAAAATCAAGTGATACTATTGTCTCCGTTCCTCTATATCTCTTGCCTCACTTTGTCACCTGTCAGTCGTGCGCGTTAAGTTTTAAGAGCGAACAGTTCTTTTCTCTTGGAGATGACATCATGCCCAATCGATATAAGATTAGCCCCACATTGACCTGGGCTACCTTTGTAAGTTTCTTTCTCAAGGACACGTGTGGAGGTGATTTGTTCACCGCTATGCTGTTGGGTTTATGTAATCTACATTAAACACAACATCCTACGTTAGCATCAGAATGAAAGTGTGGACTTAGAACTAATAGGACCTGATGGCAATCCTCCCTTATTAAATCGTATCTCGACGGCATGAATATTTCAAGGCAATCTTGGGAAGACAAAAATTAGGAATTGCAAGACCAAGTTCCGCACAAAAAATGGCTTCTCTGAGCGTCTATAGAATTCGGGGCTTTAATCCTCCACTAGATCATCGGAATTTGTCTTGCCACCTCATGTGGATTCTGAAGTCACAACAATTTTTTTTTTTTTTTTTTTTGGAGATGTATTGGAAAATTTTGACTTTCACAAATTTTGAAGGAATTGTGCAGAAGCCCAGCCTTCAAAAGATTTGATGATAGGGCTAATCTGATGTGCTTTTACATGTCTTCAAAACATAAAAATTTCTCATGAACTTGCAATTTATTGAAAGGAATGTGTTGCATTTTTGAAAACAGGAAATCAAAATCTGAGAAAGTAGGATAGAATTCTACGTAGGTGCATTTGGGAAGGCTTTCAGGGAAAGCCCTTGAGAAAATGTTAAGGCCCTTGAGTTAGAGGAGTTTTTTAAAATACAAATTGTGTTTGGTAAATCGTATTTATGAAAGTTCATTGTGAAGTATCTTTGAGTAAAATAGTGTTTCAACAAATTAAATTTGTAAAAGACTTTTGTTATTAAAAAAAGGAAAAAAAAAAAAGGAGAGTTGGCCGACCAAGGGCTTGGCCGGTTACCGCCGACGAAGAGCTAACAGTTGCCGACGAAGGGTAGGTGGTCTGGCGAGGGGGAGGCGGCATGGCGAAGGGTAGGCGTCTGGCTAGGGTCGCCGTGCGGAGGACACAGCGCAGTGAGGTCGCCGCGACCCGGATCGCATGATCTGGTCGCGATTTGGGTTGCAATCTGGGTCGCCGCAACCAGATCGCGAGATTCGGGTCACCGTGACCCTCGCCGAACGGTCGTGCGACCCACCGCGCCGCGACCTCCATGTGGAGGTGGTTGGCGCTCGCGCGTAGATGTTGGTCAGTGTGACCTAGATCACGTGACCAAATTTACGTGCGATCTGGGTCGCCATGACCCTTGCCACACAGCGTCCTTTGCGTGGCGACCCTTGTTGGAGGGTCATGGGACCCTAGCTAGACCACCTATCTTTCGCCGCACAGCCTGCCCTTCGCCAGACCACCTACCCTTCATCGACGACCACGCGTAGATGCTGGCCGTGTTCAATAAAGAGAAGGGAAGAAGATGAAGATGAACAGTTATGGGGGTAAAACCGGAAAAACGAAAAATTAGGGAGGACAATTTCGGAAGAAATTTTTTACTAGCTTCAAATCTAGCATGCTGAGAAAGCCCAAGGCAGCCCCTAACCTGCCTTGGACTTTTAGCCTTGGGAAGGCTTGCCTTTGGCAAAGGCAAGTGAAAAAAAATTTGCCAAACACCAAATATTTGGCCCAAAGACTTTTACACGCCCAAGGGACTTTGGGAAGGCAGTTCCCAAACGCACCCTATCTAGATAATTCAACATGCCCCTACTATGGACAATTCGAACTCATTCTATCATCTAAATCCTCATCAATGACAATGATATTATCATTGGTCGAATTAACATTAGTGGGCTTTACCCGATTCATTGCATTTGACCTTGAAGGAGGAGGTAGAGTCGGAAAGACCTTCTCCACGCGATCCAATAGGTGTTGCACTACATTGTCCAACTCGTTCATTCGATGTTGGAGGGCTGTCATCCCGTCACTCTTTCCTTCGAGCGCCAACTTCTTGGTCATTTCTTCCACGCAATCTGACAAGTATTGCTTGATCATGATTGGGAAACGATGTAATATATATATATAAGAATGACAAAGAAGATAGAACACTTACGGAGATAGCGAGGGTAGAAAGATACAAAAACATGCGCATGTACATGTGAGGTTTAACTCCTAAAAGTGGAAAATTCACTAATCGAAATAGTAAATGAATTACTCCTGAAATGCATGAGCAAGCAGGAATGGATGTGTATTCAGCCCTCATTGGAACAGGGATTCTGCAAGTTTAGACTTCGAAAACAAACATGCGATGATAAATGCATTTATTAATGAAAATGTTGATGAATTTGACTAATGCATGACCTAAGCTATTTTGTGATAACTAAGATGTAATGTCAATTCATTCTTTTTTGTATTTTCTTGTTTATGAGATGAACTCCCTAAGTGCAATATGGACATTACTTAGATAATGCTATGATTGTATGCAGTAATCTAACATGCATTGATGAAGTAACATAAAGTCCTAAATGTCATGCATGCTATGCTATAATGAATTAATTATATGCAATGATACAGGATCAATTCCTAAAGCTAGTGATATAATATGCCGTGAATGCTATGACATAAGATAGAATTAATCATGGACTAATCCTAGGATGCAAGTGTTAGGGAAATCCATTATAATGTTTGGAAGATGACAAAATAAATCAAAGGCTACTGACGTGTTTGATGGTTAAGTAATAGACTATGTAGATGATAAAACATGTAAATGATATTGCCAAGTCTGAAGACTCCCAGAAGACGGAACATAACACATGTCCAAAGTCTATTCTGAAGATTTCCAGACTTCTGTGTCAAAGTCTGAAAACTGTTAGATTTTAGTGTCAAAGTCTGTTCTACATCATAAATATGCCCACTCTGATAAATTCCAGACTGAACGTGAATGAAGAACCAGAAAACAGACTTTATGCTGAAGCTGAACTTATTCAAACTATGTCCAGACCTTAAAGCTAAATCTGTTCAGAAGCAAATTATGTTCAGACTTACGTCCAGATTGTAAAGTCTATTGCACTCAAACTCTACTTCAGACAAAATACATTTAGATGGAACACTCTCAAACTTTACATCCAGAACAAGACATAAGTCCAAAACGTGACAAGGTCCAGAACAGACTCAACTTGAAGAGTCTGAATCCGTTCTAGACTTTACAAAGTCTACTTCCCCCGAAGAGGTTCAGACTTCTAGAGAACAGCAACAAGTTTAGAACGTAGCAGATTCAGAACAAAACAACTTGACAGAATGAAACACAAGCCCAAACATATAATGGCTAGTGATCTGGTATGGATTCTACATCAAGATTGATTTAATTGACTCAATCTAATTGATTGACAATTGGATCTTGAAGACAAGAACTTTCTATATGAAGAACCTTTACTTATGAAAACTAAGATTCTGTTTATATGTGCGATCAAAATCAATTTAGGATTCTACTTTTGTCACTCAACGGCTACCAAATCTTCTAGATACAGATCTGTCCAATGGGTAGATTGGAAGACGATCCTCTAGATATTGTCTAATGGTTAGTTTGGAAGTGGAGGAGTATTTAAGAAGATCAAGGACCGATGAGCAAGTAAGAGACGGAGCGTAGAATTTATAATTCCAAAGTCTGAGCAATCTTCGATCATACACTTGTCTTTTGTTAGCTTAAACATTTGTGATCGTGAGAGAAATACCAAAATAGTGACTTAGTGAGATAGTGTGATCAACTACTAAGTGTTTGCACTCAAGGTTGTAATATCTTGTTGATTGCATAGTGGAATCCAACCAGGAGGCTATTAGCGTGGGAGAGTGGACGTAGGCTTGATCTAAGCCGAACCACTATAAATTATGTGTTCTTATTCTCTTCCCTGAACTTCTTTATTTTGTTCATAGTTCTATTTAACTGTTAAAGTCTAAACTCGCTCAAAGTCTATTGTTCTTCAGACTCAGTTTCAAAAGTAAAATATTTCTACCGTTCTTAGCAAAAAATTGTCTTCACACCTATTCACCCCCCTTTAGGTGTTCATATTAGCACTTTCAATTGGTATCAGAGCCAAGTGCTCATTTTATTAAAGTGTTTTTACTTTTGAGCTAAAGATCTTCTATGGCTAGTATCTTGGCATCAGGATTTATGGAAGGGCATAGCAACAGCAGGCCACCATATTTTGATGGAAATGAATACAACGTTTGGAAAAACAAAATTAAGGCATTCCTAAGATCTAGAGATCCCTTGCAATGGGATGTTGTGGAAAAAGGAATCAATCTCGCGGCTGCGTCTACATCAAATAAGAATGGCAAAGACAAAGAAAGCAAACCCCCTGCTCCTATGTCTCGAACGGAGATATCCAAAAGAGAAGCTCTTGATGCAAAAGCCATTTATTCTTTATATTGTGCATTATCTCCCGTTGAGTATAATAGAATCTATTCATGTGAAATAGCTAAAGAAGTTTGGGATAGACTTCATGTTACTTATGAAGGGACTGATCGTGTAAAAGAGACAAAAGTAAATTTCTTGCTTGGCCAATATGAATCCTTCAAGATGAAGCCAGGAGAGTCGATTGGAGATATGTTCAGTCGTTTTACAGAAATTGTAAATTGTTTGGCGTATCAAGGTCATTCAATTTCTTCCCCAATGAAGTTCAACAAACTTTTTGCGAGGTCTCTCAAAAGATTGGAACCATGTCAAGACCTCAATCCAAGAGACTCAGAGGATTATGCCACTTTCCGTTGATGAATTGATTGGCACTCTTTAATCCTACGAAATTGAACAAATCAATGATAAAGATCCTGAAGGTAAGAAGTCCATTTCACTTAAATCTAACGCTAATTCTGATGATACAGACTCAGAAAATGACATGGACAACGAAGAACTTGCTTTTATGATCAAGAAATTCAAAAAGCTGAGTAGAAAATGGAGGAAATTCAGTGGAAGAAGACAATATAAGAATAATGGCCATAAAGAACCATGAAATAAGATGACGAGCAAGGAAAGATATGCTTGATGACACATTCTGACTCAGACACAGACTTAGAATCCAATGAGGAAATTGAGGTAAGCCATTTAGAAATTCCTACTAAAGTTCTTAAGTATTTAAATGAGTTTTGCTTAAATCTCAAATCTTCTCTTAAAAGGATCTCCGAACAAAAAAGTGAGGATTTATGGCTTAGGCAACAGGATCTTTCACAAAAAGAAAAGTTTGAAATTTTGCAAAAAGATTTTCTACAAACAAAAGAAAGTTGAGATTTACTTGTCAAAGAAAATGATTCTTTAAAAAAAGAATTTTCAAATATTTCAACAAAATTTTCAAAGGGTTCAAAAACATTAGAGCATATCCTTTCTATACAAGTACCTTACTATAATAAGTCGAGACTTGGTTTTAATAAGGAAAGTGATTCTCTAATAGATTTTCCTAAAGTCAATGAGAGACTTAGACAAAGACATCCTAGACTTGCGTATAAGAAGCATTTTCAAAGGATTTTTACAAAACCTGTTGGTCGAAATGCCCTCAAGTGTTCAAATTGTGGAAATTTAGAATACTTTGAGAAAGAATGTCCTAAAGTCTGGAGACCTATTAAGAAAGATTGGGTAAAACAAGCATACTCTACTAACTCTTATGGACCCAAGAAAATCTGGGTACCAAAAAAAAAAGTGAGTTGTTTTTGCAGGAAATAAAAGAGAAGAAGAAAGAGAATTTGGTAAGGAATGTATTTTTTTGGTTTGAGTACACAATTTAAAATTTCTCATTATACTTGATATTCGATATATCCTCGGTTGATTCGGATTTTATAATAATCATATTCTTTGATTTGCTTTATTGAAGAAAGAATCGTGTGATTTATTTTTGTGATTCATTAGTTGAGATTTGATATAATACGTGTGATTATCTTTTGATATTTTGCTTAGAGACAAATGAATTTATTTGGTTTGATTTTATACTCTCAGATTTTATCATATTTTGCCAAATAAAAATCTGTTTTACGTGATATTAATTTATTATGCAAGATATTCCTAAATACTCAAGGATTTCATTCTCCCTGATTTTATTGTACTTTGGAGTGAGAATTTCTTTTTCAAGATATTTTTGTTCTTTCCTTAAATAATATGTTATGATGAGTTAAGAAAGTATATTTGATTATCTATGGAGATTTTATATTTTGCTCTAACAAAATGGAATGATCCAAATTGATGGATACCAAAAAGGAAATAAGTTGATTGCAGGAAATTTAATAAGGGAAGAATGATTGCAAATCTATGCAAATCATGGTGCAATCAAAAGGTGGAAAAAGTATCTCATGCGAGATGGCAAGTTTGATTCGTAAAATCAGAGGAATGAAGCTCAAAAACTCTCTTCCTTGTGCAAAGTTTTTGCAAATTATTGAGGAAATCCCTTATGTGTCATACGAAAGGAGGAGAAAGCGAATCCAAAAGAAAAGGAAAAGAATCGAGATCACCTCAAAAAGGCAACAAATTGAGGGGGAGCATTGATCAATTATGGAAAAATCTTTTTGAATTGATCATGATCTTGATTATTATGGAAAGAATGAAAATGGAAATGTGTTAGAATTTGTTAAGTTCTAAAAAATCCGGTTAGTGCATCTTTCATTACCTTTTGTCATTAACAAATCTCTTATTTACATTATCGTTTTATTATGACAAAAGCGGTAAGTAAATTTTATAATGCATCCGTGATTTTTATTGGGTATTTGCTAATATATATGATCGAAGTGAGCTATATTACATATCTTTGATATTCAACTTAATTTATAAAAGCTGATTTTTTGGAAATTGTATTTCATGCAAGATATATTTATCGTTTTATATTCTCTACATGATATCATTTCCATTATTATCGCTTTTTGATTATGACAAAAATGGGGAGAGAATATAAATATGCATATGTGTTGATTGGTTGATATTATAATATTGAGCTACAATTATTTTTCTATATATTGTTATGCTCAATCTATTTGCTGTCTTTTGATTCAAATCACATTTTTGAAAATCTAAAATTTGATGATTGATTTATCATTATTTTAGAAAGTGTGATTACACATCTGCATATTCAAAGATTATTTTGTCATTATCAAAAAGAGGAAGATTGTTAAGGAAATCCCTTATGATGTTTTGAATATGACCAAATAAATCAAAGGCTACTAACGTGTTTATTGGTTAAGTAATAGACTATGCTGTTGGAGAAAACTTCCTTATTTGTTTTGAAGTCGACAAAACATTTCCATCGGTCTAGTCTGAAGACCTACAGATTCTATCGTCAAAGTCTGAAGACCTTCATACTCAAGATTTAAAGTCTGCCCTCACTGATAGTTTCTAGACCGTTGAAGAAAAGTTTTATTCATTGAAGAAGACTTATCCAGATGTGAGTATATCTTTAAGGATTTGATTCTTACGGTTGAAGAAGATCTCGCGGCTGGAGATAGCATCTCGTGATCAATTATTCGTATCGAAATTAATTCGAGTAATTAGATCTGCTAATTGGTGAAGTATACTTGGACGATTTACTTATGAAAACCTAGATCCTGATTGTATGAGCGAGCAGGATTGGTGGGCTATCATCACATTCCTTAAATAACTCAAGATCTCCCTAATTGATTATGTCCAATGGGTAGATTGGAAGAACTCCTTTGGAAGGTGCCAACGGTTATAAAGGCATGAAGGAGTATATAAGGAAGACGCTCAAGTTATTCGAGTGTGTGCGTGAAAGAAAAATTTCAAAGTCTAAAACTCCTAGTTCTTTGCTCTTTCAATTGGTGAGCTTAAATTGTATTCAAAAGAGATATTAGATATTTGTGAGACCTTGAAGAAGTGTAGCAAAGTCTCTACACTGTAAAATCAAGGACATGAGACTATAAAATCTCTGTTGGTTCTTAGTGGAATTCAGCCAGTGGGCTATCAGTGCGGGAGAGTGGACATAGGCTTGGTCAAGCCGAACCACTATAAACCTTGTGTTTTGATTCTCTTTCCTAATCTCTTTACTTTAATTCGTAGCTTTATATAATTGATTATATAAATTTTTATACATTTAGTCTATTATTCTCAAAATTTGATTTATTCTGTTAAATTTCAAAAAAACTTCTTTGATCACCTATTCACCCCCCTCTAGGTGCTCTAACTAGCCTTATCAATTGGTATCAGAGCCTGTGTGCTCATTTAATTGAAGTGTTTTTAGTTCTGAGTTAAAGATCTATGGCTAATATATTGGCTCCAAGTCTGGTTGAAAGCCAAAGCAACACAAGACCACCTTATTTCGATGGAAATGAATACAACATATGGAAAAACAAGATGAAGGCATTCCTAAGATCAAAAGATCCTCTGGAATGGGATGTGGTAGAAAAATGAATCATTCCTAAAGCTGCATCAATTTCATAAAGAGGAAAAGAAGCTACAAAAGCTAGCGACATGACTCAAGAAGAAATAACTAAGAGACAAGCTCTTGATGTCAAAGCAATTTACTCCTTATATTGTATGTTATCTCCTACTGAATATAACATGATATCTTCTTGTGAAACAGCCAAAGAAGTCTGGGATAGACTGCACATTACCTATGAAGGAACTGATTGAGTGAAAGAAACTAGGATCAACATTTTACTTGGACGGTATGAAGCCTTCAAGATAAAGCCAGGAGAATCTATCACTGATATGTTTAGTCATTTTACTGAAATTATAAACGGTCTAGAATATCAGGGACAACCAATCTAAGGACTGATGAAGGTCAACAAGTTGCTGCGTGGACTCTCCAAATACTAGAATCACGTAAAGACTTCAATAAGGGAAACACAAAGGATCATGCCGCTCTCCGTAGACGAACTGGTTGGCACACTTCAGTCCTATGAAGTGGAACAAATCAACGAGAAAGAAGATCCCAAAGGTAAGAAGTTTATTGCCTTAAAATCTAACGATAATTCTGATATTACAGACTCTGAAGAAGATATGGACGATGAAGAGCTAGCACTTATAATAAGAAGCTTCAGGAAACTGAATAAAAAGGGAAGAAGATTCAATTGGAAAAAACAAAGCACTCAAAAGTTTCAAAAAAAATCAACTGAGGATAATGAATCCAACAAAGATGTGATTTGCTTTGAATGCAAGAAAAATGGACAGATCATACCCAACTGTCCTCTATTGAAGAAAAGGAAGGGAAAAGCTGAAAAATACAAAAAGGCACTCAAAGCAGAAACATAGAGTGATACTGAATGCGAAGAAAGTGATGAAGATTATGCCAATATCTGTTTAATGGCAAAATCTGAATCAAACTCAGATTCTGAGACAGATACAGACTCAGACAGCAAAATCGAGGTAAGTAATTTAAAAATTCCTACTAAAGTCTCAAAATATATTGATGAACTTTGTCTTAGTCTCAAAACCTCACTTAAGAGGATTTCCGAGCTAAAAATGGAGAATTCTACATTGAAGCAACGGGAAAAATCTTGGAAAGAAAATTTTGAAAATTTAGACAAAAGTTTTGCTGTTTTAAAAGAAAATGTAGACTCTCTTTCAAAAGAAAATACATTTTTGAAAAATGACATTTCAAATATTTCAAAAAGGTTTTCAATAGGATCTGAGAAGTTGGAAAAAATTCTTTCAGTACAAAGACCTTACTTTAACAAATCAGGCTTGGAAATGACTTCTGAAATCATTCCTCTAATTGATTTTCCAAAAGTAAAGGAAAGAATCAAACAAAGACCTACAAAAATCTTTTATAGAAATCATTTTCAAAAAGTCTTTGTAAAACATGTTGGCCAAAGTGCTCTCAAATGTTCTAAGTGTAACAGCTCAGAACACTTTGAGAAAGAATGTCCTATGGTTTGGAGACCTGTTAAGAAGGATTGGGCAAAGACTGTATATTGCACTAACTCCACTAGACCCAAGAAAGTGTGGGTACCAAAGAAAGCTTGAGTTTCTTTTTTAATTGCAGGTCACTATCAAGAAAAAAGGTTAAATGATATTTGGATAGTGGCTGTACAAGACAATGATAGGAGATTTAAGTTGTTTCATAAAACTTGTTCAAACCAATAGTGGAAAAGTCTCTTTTGGTGGGAATAGCAAAGGAAGAATTGTTGGATGTGGAATCGTAAAGATTGGAAGTCTCACAATCAATAATGTCTCCTTGGTGGAAGAACTAAATTACAATCTACTCAGCATAAGCCAACTGTGCAACACTGGATTCAAAATCAATTTCCAAGAAGGAGTATGTTCGGGAACTAGTAAAGATCTTTCTTAATCTTTTACTAGACGAAGACATGGGAACATCTATCTTTTGGATATCAAACCAGAAAGGTCTCAATGTCTAATATCAATTCAAGATGAAGCGAATCTTTGGCATCGAAAGCTTGACCATGTTAACATGAAGCAAATTGCCAAGATTTCTTCTATGAAACTTGTTCGTGGACTGCCCAACCAAAAGTTTCCAAAATTTGAATTATGCACACCATGTGTATTGAGAAAACAGGTGAGAAGTTCTTTTAAACCAATAAATCAAGTTTCCACTAATCGTATTTTGCAACTTTTGCATATGGATCTCTTTGGACCAGCCAGAACTCAAAGCATTGGTGGAAAGAGATACTGTCTAGTAATTATGGATGATTATTCACGATTTACTTGGGTTTACTTTCTGGCAAGTAAGTCTGAAACATTTTCTCACTTTTCAAAATTTGCTAAGAAAGTTCAGTATGAGAAAGGATATGCTATCTCGAGCATATGGACAGACCATGGAGGTGAGTTTGAAAATCAAGACTTTGCAAAATTCTATGATGAATCTAGTTTTCAACATGTTTTCTCCTCTCCATACACTCCAGAACAGAATGGAGTTGTGGAAAGAAAGAATAGATTTTTACAAGAAATGGCTAGAACTCTTTTAATAGAAAGTAATATTTCTTCTCGTTTTTGGGTTAAAGCAGTTTCTACAGCATGTTATATTATTAACAGAGTATTTTTAAAGCATATTCAGGAGAAAATCCTTATGAGTTGTTCAAAAAAAAAAAAGAAGCAAATTATTTCTTATTTTCATGTGTTTGGTTGCAAATGTTTTTGTTTTGAAAATGCAAATGATTGAATTGGTAAGTTTGAAGAAAAATCGATGAAGGAATCTTCCTTGGATATTCAACCTCCAAAGCAAAGCTTATAGAGTATTCAACAAGAAGACTCAATTTGTGGAAGCATCTATGAATGTCAAATTTCAAAACTCTTTGCAAAATCAATTGATTCATACTCAATCTAAAGAATCTGAGCCTACTCCAAACTCTACAAAGTCTACCTCCCCTGAAGCAGCTCAGATTTCAGAAGAACAACAACAAATGGATGAAGAATCAATTGAAGTAGAAGATCAGCAATCTGTCAGACCGACCAACAACGGAAGCACAAGTCTAGTCATCCCAAAAAACTCATCATCGGTGACATTGATGAAGGGATTCGTACCAGATCCAAAAAGCAAGAAGAGTCTAGCATGTGGAACTTATTTCTTAAATAGAACCCAAAAGTATAGAAGAAGCTTTAACTGATGAAAGCTAGATTGAAGTTATGTAAGAAGAGCTCAGACAATTCAGCATTAATGATGTTTGGGAATTAACTCCTAAACCAAAAGGTAAATTCATTATTGGAGCTAAATGAGTTTTCAGGAATAAGATAGACGAAAAAGGAAAAGTAGTTAGGAACAAAGCAAGACTCGTGGCCAAAGGGTATACACAAGAAGAAGGGATAGACTATGATGAGACCTACGCACCAATAGCAAGGTTAGAAGCAATTAGATTATTACTTGCTTTTGCCTGTTATAAAAATTTCAGGTTATTCCAAATGGACGTCAAAAGTGCATTCCTAAATGGATTTATCTAAGAAGAAGTCTATGTGGAACAACCTCCCGGTTTTGAAGACCCAAGGAAACTAGACTCGATATTCAAACTGAAAAAGGCTCTATACGGATTAAAGCAAGCATCTCGAGCTTGGTACGACGGGTTAAATAAGTTTTTAATTCAAAATGGTTTTGTTAAAGGAAAAGTGGATACTACTTTGTTTATTAAAAGAGAAGGTAAAAATTTTATACTTGTTCAAATTTATGTTGATGATATTATATTTGGATCACATAACAAAAACTTGTGCAAGAAGTTCTCAAAATCCATGCAGAATGAATTTGAGATGAGCATGATGGGTGAACTATTATTCTTTCTCAGATTACAAGTGAAACAATTGAAGGAATGAATTTTCATTCACCAAGAAAAATATGCAAAAGAACTCATTAAAAAGTTCGGATTGGAGAATTGCAAAAAGACTAAGATACCAATGTCAAGTTCTTCAAAGCTGGACAAAGATGAAGGAGGAAAGAAAGTTGACAAGAAGCTCTACAGGAGTATCATTGGTTCACTTCTTTATCTTATTGATTCTAGACCTGACATTTTGTTTAGTGTTTGCATTTGTGCTAGATTTTAATCTAATCCCAAAGAATCTCATCAAAGTGCTGCAAAACGCATCATCAAATTCATTGCAACAACCTCAAAGTTAGGAACCTCAAAGTTAGGTCTGTGATATCCCAAAGAATGAGACTTTACTTTCCTTGGATATTTAGACGCAAATCTAGCAGGTTGTAGAGTTGATAGAAAGAGTACTTTTGGCACTTGTCAATTGCAAGGAAACATGACAGTATCTTAGTTCTCAAGGAAGCAAAATACCATGGCTCTTTCAACAGCAGAAGCAGAGTATGTGACCATTGGAAGTTGCTGTTCTCAAATCTTATGGATAAAACAACAACCGAG
This sequence comes from Eucalyptus virginea, assembly GCA_014182375.1. Lineage (NCBI taxonomy): Eukaryota > Viridiplantae > Streptophyta > Magnoliopsida > Myrtales > Myrtaceae > Eucalyptus > Eucalyptus virginea. Next base: position 6,168,218 of record CM024520.1, on the reverse strand, counting down.
AGATTTTGGAATCGAAGACTCATGCACCGAGATCAAATGTGACAACACCAGCGCAATTAATCTCACAAAGAATCCAATTCTTCATTCAAGAGCAAAGCATATAGAGATTCGACACCACTTTATAAGAGATCATGTTCAAAATGGAGAAGTTATGATTCAATTCATTGATTCAAAGAATCAACTAGCGGACATATTTACAAAGCCATTGGAGAAAAGCCTATTTGAGTCTATTCGTATCAGACTGAACATCATATTTTTTAAAGTCTGAAGGAGCTCAAACTTAGAGATAAAGTCTGAAGAGCTCAGACTTAGAGATAAAGTCTAAAGATGTTCAGACTCATAAGACCAAAGTTATTTCGAGTTATTGTAATTTAATTTAATTTATTTTTGGTTAAAAACTTGAAAATGTACGGTTACTCATTAATCGTTGATTGATTGAAATTATTTATTTTAAAAAAGGTAGTTATCCATTTTCAAAAAGGCAGTTATTCTTTTTCGAAAATGTATTTTTATTTTTCCTTTTATGTCGTTTCGTTTACCTTGCTTCACTTGCTTTATATATTGTTGAAATCCGTCTTCTTCGTTTTTACTCTTAAACCCTAAAAGTTCCAAACTCCCACTTGCTCTCACTTTCCCTGTTGTTTAATCCAAAAAGTTTTCACCTTTCGAGCAAGATTGTGAATTTCTCCCTTTGAATAGACAATGTCTTCAAGAAAGTCTTCAAGAATTGCAAGTATGGGACCATGGCACAGAGCTAAGGGTCCTATGCATTTCGACTTGACCGAAGAAGAAGATTCTACTCCTCCATAGTGACAAAGTCAGCAACAACCTTCTCAGCATCGTCAAAATCCTCCACCGACTCATCCAGAAGAAGAAGTGTTGGAAGAAGTGGAACCTGTAAGAACGTTAACTCCTCAAGTTGCTTTCAAGCTTTATTCTAATTTGAAAAGAGGGGGAACCGCTATGTCCTTGATTGATGAATACCTACGAGAGAAAGGTTATAAGAATGAGACTCTCTTTTTTTTGCGTGATATGGAAAAGATGGGTATTGCCAAAAAGGGATTGACTGAAAAAGCCTTCGCTAACTTTTCTAGTGACCTGCACTTTAGGATTGCTAATCAACCACAAGGGCAGGACGACGATGAACGTATGTTTACCCATTTTCAGCCTAGAGCAGGAGTGGCTGTAAACATTGCTGGTGATGGTTTCAAGTCTTTTCAAATCGAAAAACCACGAGAGGGTTTACTTGAAATTGATGAAGAGAGGGGTCATGAACCCTAGGAGTGTCGATTTTGATTTCCTTGATTCGGTGAAAATAAGTCTGCGAGAGAAGTTTGCTCTACTGCAATTGGAGCGATTTTGTTATGAATCTACTACTGCTATCCTGAACTCACATCATACTTTTACTCAAACTTATCTTTCTTGGATGCAAACAGTTTTTCTTTCACAGTGAGGGAGAATGAGTTTTTGGTGAATATGGACACATTGGCCGACATAATTGGGGTGGAAAGATCCGAGTTTCCAACCAATTAGCGTGTTTGTTGCTCATGCTACTTTGTCATTGGTGAAAGATCGAGATGCTGAAGGCAAGATTTCCTATTCTAGGATGAATGTCTCTAATATCTTGCCGCACAAAATCATAATCAACTGCATCCGTCCAAAGTCGACATCCAAGACTGATGTCTCTCGGTCTGAAGCGAAATTGATGTATGCCATCAACATTGGCTACAAATTCTCTTTGCCTCACACCATCTTATTTCACATGTACAAATTAGTGGTGAAGGATAAGGGACAACTCCCTTATTCTGCTCTTATCTCACGTCTTTTTAGACATTTTAAAATTCACATCCCTGCACCATTATGTTTGACAACCATTTTTTCAAATGTGATTGGATTTAAAATGGTCACAAAGATGCGTTTGAAAGAGCTGGACAAGGTGTTGGGGTGTAGGAAGGAGAAGTCTCCTGACAAAGCAAAACAAGACTCTGCTGCAGCAAAGAGGAAAGGCAAGGAGCCCATGGCTGCTCCAGTTAAGAAGAAAAGAATTCTCATCTTGCAAGATGAAGAGCATGAGGATGAAATGACTCTTTTAGCCTTAAGAAATTTGAAGATATTATTAGTTTTCAAGAGAATCGAGAAGAGCCAGAAGAAGGAGAAATAGAGAGAGAAGAGACAGAGAAGGAAGATGAAGAATAGAGGAGGACATAGGAAGAAGAGGAAGGAAGAGAAGAGGAAGAAGAGGAAAGAAGAGGAGAGAAGAAGAAGTAGAAAGAAGAGAAAAAAGAGGACAAGAAGGAGAAAAAAACCATGGTCAAGAAGACTCTTTTGAGCCAACTTTGGCTGTCTCCTTGTCTAGTAATTCTGAGATGGCAGGAACTGGAATTGGTGACGCGTATCACTCTGAAGCTGAAGTTGATCAAGAAGAAATCTTACCAACTCCACCTAAAGGCAACCAAACAAGGGGAGTTGTTTGGACAGAAATGTATTTCTTCACCTATCTTTACTAGTGATGTGAGTCGTTCTACAGCGGATCCAGAGGATGTCTATGCCTCTCATTATCCATAAGCCTCCACTTATAGTCATGGTGGACAATCTACTGAAGTTCCATCCATTCTCAAAACCCTTGGAATCGACTCGGTTGGTCCTAGTGCTGCAACAAAACAAACATCAGACTTTTCGAGACTGCTAGAGATTTTATTGGATGTAAGGAAGCAGCAATACATTATGGGATATGAGATGCAAGATCTCAAGAATGCTTTCATGGCCACTTCAGTATTTTTGCACGATCAGTTACAAGCCCCGAAGAATCAAGTGCAATCTACTGTGCACGGTGAAGAGTTTCAATCACTGAAGCGGAGTTTTGCAAGGCTTGAGAAGACAGTTCATTCTATGGGAGAGTTCGAGCTTGTTCGCCTTCCAAAACAACCATGATTCTGCTTCCATTTTCAAACATCTCTTTTATTTATTCTTCACTTTTTGCTGTTGACAAAAAGGGGGAGAAGTTTATGCAGATTTGACTTTGATTGGTTTTGACTTTTTGACTTTTTGACTTATCTTTTGTTTGGTTGTGTTTTGGACTAGTTTGGACTGGTTGATTTGATATTTTGATGCTTGCAGTAACTTAAGCTATGTTAATGATTATGGTAAAGATAGTTGTTTTTACAGGACTAACACATTTTCTGTGGTTGTTGAATTGCTACTATCCTTATCCTAATCTACTTATCTTTTATGAGATATCTTGGTTTGCTTAAGTGTTGTTTTGCAAGTCAAAAGTGTCCAAATCTGTGGGAAAGTTTTGTCACCATCAAAAAATGGGAGATTGTTGGAGAAAACTTTCTTATTTGTTTTGAAGTTGACAAAATGTTTCCATCAATCTAGTCTGAAAACCTGTAGATTCTATTATCAAAGTCTGAAGACCTCCAAACTCAAGATTTAAAGTATGCCCTCGCTGATAGTTTCTAGACCGTCGAAGAAAAGTTTTATTCGTTGAAAAAGACTTATCTAGATGCGAGTATATCTCTAAGGATTTGATTCGTACGGTTGAAGAAGATCTCACGGCTGGAGATAGCATCTCGTGATCAATTATTCGTATCAAAATTAATTTGAGTAATTAGATCTGTTGATTGGCGAAGTATATTTGGAAGGTTCTACTTATGGAAACCTAGATCATGATTGTATAGGCAAGCGGGATTGGTGGGCTATCATCACATTCCTTAAATAACTAGAGATCTCCCCAATTGATTATGTTCAACGGGTAGATTGGAAGAACTCTTTGGAAGGTGCCAACGGTTATGAAGGCATGAAGGAGTATATAAGGAAGACACTCAAGTTATTCGAGTGTGTGCGTGAAAGAAAACTTCCAAAGTCTAAAGCTCATAGTTCTTTGCTCTTTCAATTGTTGAGCTTAAATTGTACTCAAAAGAGAGATTAGATATTTGTGAGACCTTGAGGAAGTGTAGCAGAGTCTCTACACTGTGGAATCAAGGACGTGAGACTATAAAATCTCTTTTGGTTCTTAGTGGAATCTAGCTAGTGGGCTGTCAGTACGGGAAAATGGACGTAGGCTTGATCTAAGCTGAACCACTATAAACCTTGTGTTTTGATTCTCTTTCCCTAACCTATTTACTTTAATTCATAGCTTTATATAACTGATTATAGTCTTTTATACCTTCAGTCTATTATTCTCAGAAGTTGATTTATTCTATTAATTTTTGAAAAAAACTTCTTTGATCACCTATTCACCCCCCCTCTAAGTGCTCTTACTAGCCCATATGCAAAAATCTTCTAGATACAAATCTGTCCAATGGGTAGATTGGAAGACGATTCTCTAGATACTGTCCAACGGCTAGTTTGGAAGTGGAGGAGTATTTAAGGAGATCAAGGACTGATGAGCAAGTAAGAGACGGAGCGTAGAATTTATAATTTCAAATTTTGAGCGATCTTCGATCATACACTTGTCTCTTGTTAGCTTAAACGTTTGTGATCGTGAGAGAAATACCAAAATAGTGACTTAGTGAGATAGTGTAGTCTACTACTAAGTGTTTGCACTCAAGGTTGTAATATCTTGTTGATTGCATAGTGGAATCCAGCCAGGAGACTATTAGCGTGGAAGAGTGGACGTAGGCTTGATCTAAGCCGAACCACTATAAATTATGTGTTCTTATTCTCTTCCTTGAACTTCTTTATTTTGTTCATAGTTCTATTTAACTGTTAAAGTCTAAACTCGCTCAAAGTCTGTTGTTCTTCAGACTCAGTTTCAAAAGTAAAATATTTATACTGTTCTTTGCAAAAAATTGTCTTCACACTTATTCACCCCCCTTTAGGTGTTCATACTAGCAATTTCAGCAAGTTGTATGAAATGCTATTTTTTGTATTATATTAATGTTTATGAAATCAGAAAATTATATCCTAGGACCCTATATGTGACTTACTGACTTTTGTTAAACGAATATTGACTTAATGATGCAATGCTGACTTTTTTCATACTTTTCTTTTTATGATATGCAATATGAATGATGGATGAAATGCAATGACTAATTACTCCAATCTTCACCACATAATTATCAAAAATGAGATTTTCTAGATGACGTGCATTACTTGATATGAGACCAAATTAACCCTACGTCTACATGCAATCAATATGAAACGCAAGTAACATTTTTTTTATTTATTGTTTTCTCTTTTGTTTCCGATTAATAAAAATCATGAACTACCCAAAATCTACATGTACTCTAAGAATAAAATGCATTGCCCCACATAACAAATTATGAACGTTCCCTAAACTCTAAATATGCATGAGACAATGACATGAATAGACGTTATGATTATAATTAATCACATCATTGATTGGCGTCCATTATTAGTGCCGAAAGGTCCAAAAGGAAAGGATCGGATCAAATCATGATAGTATAAGCTTCTATTAACTAATAATATGCATTTGAAAACAATATACTAAAATGAATTTAGACAAACCCGGCTTACCTTGAGCAAGGATAACGGAAGACAATCGAAGAGAGGTAAGGTGCGATGTCTTCTGGTGGGCATAGGCAAGAAAGTGTAGACGAGGAAGCTATGGCAGCAAGGATCAACGACCATTGTTCAATGCTGGGATTTGCAAAAGGGGCTTGCCGGGCAGCTAGCAGCTCTTGAATGTAATGGCGAGGACAGATGTTTACCGGAAATGCCACAAACAATCACCAACGGCGCTAAATGATCACCAGTGCCGAGTTGCTTCCCCGGGAAACCTGAAAGCTTGCGAGGAGGTCTAGAAGACCTGCTGGGATCACTGGCCGTGGCTGGATTCGCTGGACTTCTTGGCTGAGCTGCTGTGCGCGATAGTGAGACTCGTCAGTGATCCAACGTTGTGTTGGTCGCCGTGCCTAAAAGTCACAGCTGAGCAAGGTAGAGTCGTGGCGGAGCTGACGTCGGCGTTGATGAGATGAACGACCACGTCGGGGCAACGTCACTGAATTGAGAGGAGAATATGGTGGCTTAGTTTACGGAGTGGTGGTGAGGCCGCGGAGTGCGGATGAGAGCAGCCGCGGATGAAGATTGCTCTTGAAATGATGATGCCCACGGACGTTAGATGCTGATCACAACTTTTTCATTCAAAACCTCTTAACAACCAGGAGATGATATCACATTTCTTTGAAAAATCTCCTAACAACCCTGGGGGAAAGAGATCACTGTTACGAAATCGCACGTCGATTCCAGAAAAATAACACTCGCAAACAATTCACCAAGCATAATATAATAATAAAATAACATAATTAGAAGAACAAACACGCCAGAAAATTTGTTATCAAAGTTCACCCAAACCTAGGCTACTTCTCCGCGCAGAGGCACTCTGCGAATCCACTAGACTCCGAAAAAAGTTGAAATACAATGATGATCTTTTCTCAAGATCAGGGCACAAAGAGATTGAGAACACACATAAAGAAAAAACTCACTTTTTTCTTCTCTTTTTCTTGCCTCTCTATTTCCTTTTTCAGCGTCTTGAGGGCTAGCATATTGCCATCGCTAATATAAAATGTATCACGTTTAACCTAAAAGCAAATATGATAGAAAAGACAAAAAAAAAAACCCCTAAAAAATATTTGGCTTCATCTATAATAATCTCCCACTTGAAGACAAATATACCCAAGCACCAAGCAACTTTGCATCCATCCTGTTCAAAAAATAGTAGTTGAAAACTTGTGCCTCTGCGATACTCCTCATCAATCAACATGGAGTAATACCAATGATAGTAGTACAAAAAATATGCTTCTCTTTGTCTACTGCCTTGGTCAACATGTCAGCTGGATTCTTTAAGCCATCAATCTTCTGTAACTTTAACTCATTATCTTTCCATGCTGACCTAATAAAGTGATAACGCTTCTTGATATGTCTGGTCCTTGAGTGATAAGTTGCATTCTTTGTTAAGTGCACTGCACTTTGAATATCACTCCACAGTGTACTAACTAGCTGTTTTCGATGTAGCTCCTCCATGTAATCTTGTAACCATATGATTTCCTCGGAGGCTTCTATGATCGCCACATATTCTGCCTCCGTCGTCGATAAAGCCACTACTTTTGTAGTTGAGATACCCAACTCACTGTTATACCTGCAACTGTAAAGACATATCTAGTAGTACTCTTACCACTATCTCGATCACCCGAATGATCTGCATCTACATAACCCTACAACTCTAGAGATATACCACCATAACAAAGTGAGTAATTGGAAGTACCCGCTAGATATCTCCATATCCATTTTACTGCATTCCAATACTCTCTACTTGGGTTCTGCATATATCGACTTACAACTCCCATTGCATGTGCAATGTTTGGTCTCGTGCTCACCATGGCATACATCAAACTCTCCACTGCTGATGCATATGGAACTACTGCCATCTCATCTTTCAAAGCCTGAGTGCTTGGACACATATCCTTAGAAAGTTTGAAGTGATTTGCTAGAGGAGTTGCAATCGATTTTGCCTTGTCCATGTTAAATCTCTTTAACACCTTGTTCACATAGTCTTCCTATGACAACCATAATTTCTTATTTTTCCCGTCCCTGATGATTTTCATGCCTAAAATATTCTTGGCCTCTCCCAAGTCTTTCATAGCAAACTGTGATGATAACATCTTCTTCACTTCTATGATTCTCTTCATATTGGAACTAGCCACTAGCATGCCATCCACATATAAAGAGAGATACACAATGTCACCATCATCATACTTGTGAAAATAAACACAGTGATCAAATTCACAGTGTGCAAATCCTTTTTCTTTCATGAAACCATCAAATTTTAGGTACCATTGTCGCGGAGCTTGTTTCAAGCTATACAAACTTTTCTTCAAGCGACATACCATATGCTCCTTACCTTTGACTTCAAAACCCTTAGGTTGTGCCATGTACAATTCTTCATCTAAGTCATCGTGTAAAAACGATGTTTTTACGTCTAACTGCTCAAGATGAAGATCCTCTACTGCAACTATACTCAGTAGAACTCTAATTGATGTCATTTTCACTACAGGTGAAAATATCTCAGAGTAGTCGATCCCTTCGTTTTGAGAAAAGCCCTTGACTACAAGTCTCGCCTTGTATCTAATACTAACATTTGATTCATTCTTAACCATGTACATCCATTTGTTTAATAAAGTTTTTTTACCTGTGGGCAACTTGGTCAACTCCCAAGTTTTGTTTTGAAGTAACGAGCTCATCTCGTCTTTCATAGCACACTCCCACCGCAAGTAAGACGTGTCTGCCTTTGCCTCATCGTAAGTCTCGGTTCCCCCGATACGTATATAAGACATGGCTCAGAACAGTATTAGCTGATGGATCAAAAATTACCTTTGGCTTTCTCACACGTGTAGACCTTCTCAAGACAGGTACTTCAGGGTCGTTAGTTTGCTCCAAATCATTGCGTTCCTCTTGAACTACATCTTCACTGATAATAAGCTCATCTTGAACCTCTCTTTCAAGTGCAATTTGATCTACTAAAAACATCTTCACGGGCCTTGTGTCTAATTCAACATATTCTGGTTCTACTACATTCTCATGCTCTGTCTGACGATCTTTGTACATTTTTTCTTCATGGAATACCACATTGCGACTGCAGATGACTTTGTTATTCTCATAATCCCAAAGCCTATAGCCATACTCATCGCCACCATATCTGATAAAGACGCACTTCTGGGACTTAGCATCAAGCTTTTTTCTATCCTCTCTGTCAATCAAAGCATATGCAATACAACCAAACACCTTTAGATGTGAGCAATTAATCTTTTTACTTGACCACTGCTCTTGTGGTATTTCTCCATCCAACGCACTAGATGGACTTCTGTTGATAAGACAAACAGCTTCATCAATTGTGGCAGCCCATAAGTGTAGCGGGAAACCCGCATGTAGTCTCATGCATCTCGCACGTTCTAGAATAGTCCTATTCATCCTTTCAGCTACACCGTTCTCTTGACGAGTTCTAGGAATAGTCTTTAACCCGTGTATACCTTCTCGACTCAAATATTCTGCAAATTCCTTACTCGTGTATTCACCACCATTATCAGACTTTAAAGCTTTAATCTGATAACCTGTCTCTTTTTCTACCATGGTCTTCCACATTCTGAACACTCCAAATACTTCTGACTTTTCTCTAAGAGCATAGACCCAAGTCGTCCTTGTCGCATCATCAATGAAGGTGACAAAATATCTCTTACTGCCATAAGAGAGCTCCTGAGTAGGTCCCCATACATCAATATGAACCAACTCTAGCTTCTAACCTTTATTTTGTCGCCCATTCAATTGAAAACTAACAGCCTTCTGTTCTCCATAAATGCAACTCTCACAAAAATCTAACTCAACTTTTTGCAAACCTGGAAGTAATTTCTTCAAGTGTAACTGCTTTACACCTTTTTCACAAAGATGTGCCAAACGATAATGCCAAAGAGTAAACAAATTACCTGTAGCCATTGTAGTTGCAATCATATCACTGATATTATCTCCTTGAAGAAGGTAAAGTGTACCCGTACGCTTTCCCTTTGCTACTATTCTTGCCCCTGAGGTTATCTTCTACTCTCCGCATCCAAAGGTTATTACCAAACCTTCTTGATCAAGTTTACTAGTTGAAATCGGATTTTTCTTTAATTCCATAATATGCCTAGTTTCACGCGAAACTAGATATCCTCAACCTGAGATGTTCACAATCACAGTTCCTTTCCCAATAATGGGACACATGTAGCCGTTTCCCACAACCACTTGTCTGAACTCTTCACTGGCATAATCATCAAATATGTCTCTTTGCGAGGTGCAATGAAAAAAAGCACCGAAATCAATAAACCATTTATCTGTTGTCAAGTCAAACCCTGTAGACAAACACAAGTTATCTAGCAAAGATTCATCGCTAACCACATTAGCTCCTTGATTCTCATCTTGCTGCTTCTTTTTGTAGGCTTCACACTGAAACCTCCAGTGTCCGGTTTTGTGACAAAACCAATACTCATCTTTTGCAACCTGTCTCTTACCCCTTGATTGTGATCCGCCACGCCTGCTGAATTTTCCTCTACTTTTACTTCTTCCACGGTTCTCCACTGTGAGTGCCGTTGAACATGTAGATGCAGAAAAATTATCTCCACCTGAGACTTTTCTTCGCATCTCTTCATCCATAATACTACTCACAGCATCATCAAGAGTTAAATCATCCTTCATGGTGCTCGAAATTCCCTGCACTATGGTATTGTAGCTTTCTGGAAGAGAACATAAAAATAATAAAGCTTGAAGCTTCATATCTAAATTTATGCCTGCGGATTCCAATTGACCCGTGACCTGCGTGAAACTATTAATATGCTCTGCCACAGAATTTTTATCAGATAACTTCATATTAACCAATTTATTCAACAAAAATACCTGATTTGATGTGGACGGCTTCTCATAAATATTCATTAGAATATCCATGGTTTCTTTTGCAGTTTTTGCTTTCACGATGTGGTACCCTATCTTTTTCGTCAACCCTAGACAAATCGCACCTAATGCCTTTCGATCAAGAATTTTCCATCCGGCTTCTGCTATCGGATCCACTTTCGCCATCTCAGGTTGCCAACCCTCAAGTGGTGCATAGAGATCTTTTGATAAAGATAATCCTCGATTTCTAGTTTCCACCATCCGAAATCCTCTCCATTGAACTTATCGATTCTGATTTTATCTTCTGCCATCCTGTTTGCTTTCAATCGAACGTCACCAAAAAACCCTTGATGTTCTCGATTAGCCAACCTAGGCTCTAATACCAGTTGTTACCAAATCGCACATCGATTCCAGAAAAATAACACTCGCAAACAATTCACCAAGCAGAATATAATAATAAAATAATAGAATTAGAAGAACAAACACGCCAGAAAATTTGTTATTAAAGTTCACCCAAACCGGGCTACGTCTCCGCACGAGAGGCACTCTGCAAATCCACTAAACTTTGAAAAAATGTTGGAATACAACGATAATCCTCTCTCAAGATCAGGGCACAAAGAGATTGAGAACACCCATAAAGAAAAACTCACTTTTTTCTTCTTTCTTTTTCTTGCCTCTCTATTTCCTTTTTCAGAGTCTTGACGGCTAGCATATTGCCATCGTTAATATAAAAGGCATCACTTTTAACCTAAAAGCAAATCTAATAGAAAAGACAAAAAAGCCCCTAAAAAATATTTGGCTTCATCTATAACAATCACATCCACTAAGTTTTCATCTTCTTCATTTGTTAAAATTCAATGGTTCAATCTCTAATGGCCTCGTTGTCTTCTCTTGATCACTCACCGAAATCCAAACCTTCATCCCATCTCCAAAATCCTCTTCCGTCTGGCCAGCCCAATATCAGATTCCCACCGTATTGATCTCTTTCGCATTACCAAATTCCGCCGTTCCCTTTCGAAGCGTGGATATTCTCGATTTGCCGATCGTAACTGCCTTTCTTTCCTTTCGAATTATTGACCGAGATAAAGATTGGCCGATCCCATTTGCCTTTCTTTCCTTTTGAATTATTGACCGAGATTAACTATCCATGGGAGATGATGTTACGTCCGCTTGTCCGTGCATCAATCCACGGAAGCACCATAGGGAAGTCATGCCATTACTTAAAAAAAAAAAAAGAAGATAAATGCGAATGTACATAACGCAAGTGATATTTTTATTTTTTTAAGGGCAATATGAATAGGTATATAAGTTGCCAAAATTTAGGTGCCAATAATCTAACAACTTGATTGACACCTAGATTTTCCCTTTTGCTCAATCTTCTAACGAGATAAATATAATTTCTTGGGGTTAGCCGAAAATAAAAATAACACTTCGCATGATTCCATTTCATTGAAAGGTAGTCAGTGACACATGCCATTCACAGACTACATTTTTTCAGATACAATTTTTTTGCATGCATGCATGATTATCGAAGAACGTCGCAGGTCAAATGCTGCTACACATTGGACTTAGGTTTAGATGGAGAGGAGTAAGGCCAAAGGATGGTGTTTTTGGTGTGCCTTGAACGAGGTCTGACCATCTAGAAACATGCAATATTGGACTTCTTGCGTCTTGATGGAGTCAAATATGATCCATTACATGCCCTCAGTTTAAAGCTTTGTGAAATTACATATGTATGACTTCGGTTCGGTTGGTATGTAACTTTTGCTTTACCTAGCTGCCTCCACATGAAGCTATCGTTGCCATAGCCAAACAACAACAAAATGTATTTCCGTCGAGATTTCAAAAGAATGGTTAGTTAATGAAAATCATGACTTCATGAGGTTCCTTGGCCAGAATGTGGATGATCTATCTTTGACCACACTAGTGAGGTGGACTTTATTTAGTGCATGCAAACTGATCCAAAATGTCATTTAACGGTTACGCTAAAAAACTAAAAAGGAAAATCATTAGATATTGAGAAATCATGAAGGATTTACACCATCACTTATCATCTCTCAATTGATACTTTTATATTGAATGAGATCCTCATAATTTCTCGAAGAATTACTAGGATATATATTGGATGACCAGAGACAATGT